>OX463868.1:12201448-12578118 GCA_949825065.1 Odontocerum albicorne
TATATATAATAAATATATATAAATATATATATATATATATATATATATATTTATATATAGTATATATATATATATATATATATATAATTATAATATATTATATGTGCCCCATTGAATTTGTTTCCTATCGCTAGACGTGTGTAAATGACAGAGACGACGCTCTACAATGCTGAAGTTAGCTGATTATGGTCGACAGCCTCTTCCTTAAGCCCGATGTGTGTTACTTACCGCCGAGTATTGCACGTTAAGATTATTTGGGTTTGTGGAACGAATGAATGGGAGGAAAAACTCTTGAAATATAATACAATTTCAGGATATAAATAATAAATAATAATAATCAATAATAAATAATTAAAATAAATAATAATTTATAAATAATAAATAAACAAATAAATAAATATTGGTTTATTGATAGCAACATAGTACGTACGTTAAGACATTTAAATACATTTAAGACAGAAGTTATCAAAAGGTCAGGGCTCATCTAATAACATCTCTCTGGCCAAGATATATCAACAAATCATTACTTATTTATTTGATTAAGTTATTTATTTTTCAGAAGCTGGAAAAATAACGAGAGACATTGAACGACGTGTATGCACTGCTGAAAATGGACGGTATCAAAATCTGCCAAGATGTATGCCCACAACCGTTATTTAGTATCATTTTTTATGTAAGGAAGTGAAACATGACCGTGGAACATACTTTAAAGAGCCGTATTTATTGCTATGAAAATGCGTGCTCTCTATGTATGGCACATCAAAAATGAAGCGATAGAAATGAGTAGAGGCTGTGTGTTATGCCAGATGAAAAAAACCCAGTCAAATATGGTTTGTCAACGGTGAAATGAATGAATCAAGAAATACTAATAAAAACCAAATATATAGTGCAAATGTGAGTTAAAGGTAGAGGAAGACCAAGAAAAGTGTGGTTCAATCAAGTGTATGATATTTGAAAGTTGGAAATTTCAAAGTCAGAGGGATCGTATGAGATGTATGGAAAAATTATGGATTAAGAAAAGGCGAAATATTATGTCGCGATAGGAAAGTATGGCGCTCTTATTTTCTTGCCTTCCCCGAAAGGAGGAGATGGAATTGTATGTATGTACGAGTTTACATTAAATACAGTGTAAATATTGTTTTACACAGCATTGATTTTATAGAACATAAAGATTCTATGTAAAAGTTAATGTTTATAAAGGAAAACAAAATATTTTAGGAACTATCATATTTTTTAATCACCCCTCTCCCCTTTCCCTCCTCCCTCACTCTTTTTCTTCACCACTCTCTCTCCTTCTTTCTCTCCCCCTCTATATTTACCTCACCTTCTACCACCACACCTTCCCATCACTCATCCTCTCACACCCATTTCTCTCGCTCTTTATCCACCCCCCTGCCTCCGTCCACCATCCCTCACCTATAACTACCCACCTTATTTCACCGTCTCACTTAACTCCCCCCTATATCTCTACTATTCCCATATCTCGCCTCCCTCATTTAACCAAGCCCCCACCCTCTCATTCTATCTCACCCCCCCCCCCCCCCCGATTCCCCCCACTCTCGTACTCCCTCTATCTCACTCTCTCTCGCACTCCACTCTTTCTCACTCCCCCTCTCTCCTTCAGCATCTCCGCTCAACTCCTCTCTCTCCCCCTCACTTTGCTCTCTATCTATCACCTCTATCTTTACTCCTCTCTATATCTCTTTCTTTCTCATTTCCCCTCTTCGCCCACTTTCCCATATTCACTCTCTTAGCGCTTTCTCACTTAGTATCCCCAATTCGTCTTCTTCCTCTTTTCTGTTATCCCCTACCTTCCTTTCTATTTCAACTTCTTGCCCTCTCTTTCGCTTTCTCTCTCAAGAAATACGCCGATAAACGCTCTCTGCCCTCACTCTGACCCTTGTCATCCAGTCTCACCGTTACAACATAAATATAACAGAATGGTAACAACCTACGAAATCAGCACAAAGACACTGGCGGTCAGCAATAATACTCCTTTTGGTAACATTTTTGCCTTAATAACCGTCCACAATGCGTTATTTTCGACAAACCAGAAAGATTTGATTTCATTGTGAAAAAATATTAAATTGGTAAATACGGGCATTTTTGGTCACGCCACCTTTAAATATAAAATTAAATAACAGACTTTCCGAATTTAAACACAAATAAAATACTATAATTCACTTAAGCACGAGCATTGCAGCAATGAAAAAAATACTGCCTTTATAGCAGATTTTTTCAACTTACAATCTTTCATTACTCACCATTTATAGCGTTACATTTTTCATTCATATTTCCACACTTTATATTTAAATCTAAGTAACCATGACTTTAGATCTAAACATAAAGTGTGGAAATATCAATGTATGGCATATATTGTACTGTAATATACTCGTATTATACATTTTTTGTTTACTTTATTTCTTCATATTTCAATCTGTCCATTACAGAGGGTAGTTGTAAAATCTTGAGATGGAGCGCCATTGTAGAGAGGCTGCTCTCTAAATGATGTTATATAAATCATTTTACTCACCTAATCAGCTACAGGCAAATTGTATCAGCCACAGGCAAATTGTATCAACTACAGGCCAGTTGTATCAGCTACAGGCCAATTGCTTCAAGTACAGGCAAATTGTGACAGCTACAAGCAAATTGTATAAGTAACAGGCAAATTGTATCAGCTACAGGCAAATTGTATCAGCTATAGGCAAATTGTATCAGTTCAAGGGAAATTGTATTCGTTACAGGCAAATCGTATCAGCAACAGGCAAATTGTATATGCTACAGGTTAATTGTATTAGCTATAGGCAAATTGCATCAGCTTAAGGGAAATTGTATCCGTTACAGGCAAATCGTATCAGTTACAGGAAAATTGTATCAGTTATAGGCAAATTGTATCAGCTACAGGCAAATTGTATAAGCAATAGACAAATTGTATCAGCTAAAGAGAAATTGTATCAGCTACAGTTAAATTGTATCAGTTACATGCAAATTGTATCAGTTACATGCATATTGTATCAGTTACAGTCAAATTGTATCAGCTACAGGCAAATTGTATATGCTACAGGCAAATGGTATTAGCTATAGGCAAACTGTATCAGCTAAAGAGAAATTGTATCCTTTACAGGCAAATTGTATCAGCTACAGGCAAATTTTATCAGTTACAGGCAAATTGTATCAGCAACAGGCAAATTGTATTAGCAAAATGCAAACTGTATCAGCTATAGGTGAATTGTATAAGCTAAAGGGAAATTGCGTCAGCTACAGGCAAATCGTATCAGCTACAGGCAAATTGTATCAACTACAGGCAAATTGTATCAGCTACAGGCAAATGGTATCGGCTATAGGCAAATTGTATCAGCTACAGGCAAATGGTATCAGCTACAGGAAAATGGTATCGGCTATAGGCAAATTGTATTAGCAATAGGCAAATTATATCAGCTGCAGGGAAATTGTATCAGCTACAGGCAAATCGTTTCAGCTACAGACAAATTGTATCAGTTACAGGCAAATTACTGTTGTACTCCATATTTCAGGAGTTTTGGACTATATTTTCAGATATGTGACATATTTTACCTAGCTGCAATCAATTCACTACTTATTATGTGACATAATAAGTAGTGAATTGATTGCAGCTAGGTAAAATAAAAGTCCGGCGGGAGTTACGAGTATTTATTATTTGAATTTATTTAATAAATATAAATTAATTCACGTTTCACTCATTTATATTTTACGATAAAATCTGTTTGCTAACATTTGCAGAACCATTTATCTTTAATTTATTACAAATCTTCACTTGAACAAATGTGCCTCGATGTAAAAATAATATATTGTTCTTAAGACAATATTTAAACCTGTTCATTATTGTCAAAAAAAGTAAACGTCAAATAGTAATTAGTTAGAATTTCGAACGCTTTTTTTTATAATCATATTCAATCATCAATTAAAACATTTTCAAGGTTTGATTATTTATGTCCGGAGTTTTTTTTTGTTATAATATATAATCATTTATAAAAAGTCATGGTTTCATTATTGTATATAGGGTGACCCATGAAAGGCTGAAAGCGACTGAAAAAACTCTTAATTTCTAGTCAGTAAAATAACGTGTTTCATTCCTGATTTTTCTTTTCCTTTCCTCTCCACCGTCCATTCCTTTCCTTTTGATTGATGATATCTCACTTTATATGAAAAATAATGTTCGGGTGATTGTCCGTCTTTGCGGGGTTCGTGGGCATGTGCTCACGTATATGTTTATGGATTTCGTGGGGATGGATAGTCATTTGAATGATTTGTGTAACCATGTAACTGGCTTCATTTGCTTTTGTCTGGTTGGTTGGAAGAGATTGCCGCCTGGCAATAAGTTCGCCAGATTGTTTTGCAATAAAGGTGTTAAATAAATAAAGGCTGAAGGATGTACATCGCTGTACTGCGCACAGTGTCATCGTCATCTTGGCAGTGTGCGCAGTAGCCCCATACTGCTGGAACCATACCTCCTGATTATCTTCAGCCGCTAGGTGAAAAAAATTGAAGCATTGTCCTATACAGGGCTCCGTTAATTCTTTTTGGCCAATCTTCCTCATTTTCAAAGAAATAGAGGCCGATAACTCTTTCAAAGACGGTCGGTCCAAGAGCGAGGTCGACAGCCGTATACATCAGGCTAGACTTGCATTTAATAAAAAGTCGAAAATAATAGAATCAAATAATATAGACCTAAAACTGAGAATACTCCTCATCAAGACCTATGTATGGAGTATCTTGTTGTACGGCTGCGAGACATGGTGCCTATCCGAAAGAGATAGACGAAGACTAGAGGCTTTTGAGATGTGGTCCTATAGAAGACTATTAGGAATTTCCTGGAGAGACCACATCACAAATGAAGAGGTCGAATCGAAGGAGGAAGGCACCTGCTCAGGATCCTGTCCGAAAGGCGTGCAAGATGGATCGGTCATATAATACGACAAGAGGGTCTCTTGCATGCCATAATGGAGGGTATGACCGAGGGGACAAACTCTAGGGGACGCCCACGCCGAGAGTACCTGGAGGACCTGTTGGTGGACGTGCGCTGCTCAACATATACAGATTTAAAAAGAGCCGCACAGGACAGGGAGGAATGGAAGAGAAGAGTTGAAATTGCTGCAAACCAGTCTTAGGACTGCAACCACGGAGATAACTCTTTCAGCCATAACACAGCACCAAACAGTGCATTTTTGGGGATGCAATTGATGCAGATGTAATTCTCTGAGATTCTCAGTACCCCAAAGTCTGCAGTTTTGTTTGTTGATGTACCCGTTTAAATGAAAATGGACCTCATCACTCATTATCAAGTTGTTCAAACAGTTGTTGTTATCTCTGACTATGGTAGGTGGTGAAATAGAATGGCGAACTGCAGGCGCTGCTGAATACCTTGGGGTAGTACAGCTCCATAACCTGTAAAAAAAGAAAAAAAAAAAAATTGAAAGTGAATAAGTTATGAATTTTTCAAACCCTCCAGTCTTTCAGTTGCCACCCTGTGTACTTATTTGAGATTTTTATAATTGTGATCGTTCATATGTACCCTACCGGTTTCAAGGCTTTCACCTCATCTTCAGGGGAACACAAACAATACTGAATTCTTTTCGAACTGGTTCCGACATTTGCGCTTCTAACGGTTAACATTCGGGTTTAGGACTGGAATCTGGGGGAGGCATGGGACGACTTCGGCGAGCAGCGAACAGATTCTTGGTATATATGTGTTTACCAGATGTTAACCTAGATGCACTAAGATTTTTGGGATATAACTGTTCACCAGATGTTCGGATCGATGTACTGACTTAGATATTTCTAGGGCCTCTAATCTGTCCAATTTATTTCCGTCGCTACTGATATGTAAGAATTTGGCATCATCGATGGAAAATGTATGGTTTTCATGGTGACAATGATTGGCCACTTCAGAATAAATTAGGTGATTTATTAAGGCGGATTTGTGTTCACGGAATCTCTTTTCAAAAGATCTTCCTGTTTTTCCTATATAGAAATGATCACAGTCAGCACATACAAGTTTATACACAGCACTGTTGCTAAGTATTCCATTTTTGTGTTTTTATTCTTAGATAATTTGATAAAGTGCCGTTTTTTGACGATCACAATCATTTCAAGAGCGCTTCTTGACTAGATCAACAAAATAACACTATAAAACTTGATCTAAATCAAAACCTTTCTCAGTGCTTGGCTAATTATTGAAGAATTCGGATCTTTGTGAAGTGGTCACTCAAATTTTCATATCTAAAAAAATAATAAACTTTTTTTTTATTTTTTTTTTTATTTTTTTTTCAGTATGGTTATTCCACTAATATATGCAGAGCTATATTATATTCCTAACCCATAAACTGGATATCGCTTCTCTTTTTGTGCAAAGCACATACCTTGCTAGTTCTGCAGGGCTATTCTTAATTGAGTGGCAAAGTGCCAAACCAGCCTATACAACGAATATGTTAAACTGAGATAATGGAGCTCAAAGTCTATGGGTTATTATAAATCAAATGTTGTGTAATTAATGTTTTTTATTAATTGAACAGATACATTCTAAAATTACAACAATAAAAATAAAAAAAATTGTCTAATATTATAACAAGATTATTTGACGATTCAAGTTTTTTTGTTTGATAGGCAAATTTGGCATAAAAGTATATCACGAAAATCGCTTTGTCAAAAAAAAATTATAGATGGCAGCAGTAGTACCATTTAGGATTTTGAAGTATAAGCACTTCTGGCTTAGAAAGAAACGTTATGCGACAAACATTTTAATACTTACTCTTTTTTTGTGTTGGATAGGCTAGTTTGGCTCTATGCCACTCGTTATAAGTCAAAATCTTCAAGATCTGACGCGACGTCAGAATTCGTGCAAATTTTCATTGTAAGTATTGCCTATGTTGAAAATCAGGAAACTATCGTTTTAAGATTGAATTGTCTACGAAAATATTTTTTTGGTGCCAGTAATATGTATTTTTAAGGAGAAAGTATCAATCACGTGAAAACGCGGAACTGGAACCCAACGTGGAAATGGAATCCAATGCGGAACTGGAACCCAACGCGGAAATGGAACCCAATACGGAACTGGAACCCAACGCGGAAATGGAACCCAATACGGAACTGGAACCCAACGCGGAAATGGAACCCAACACGGAACTGGAACCCGACGCAAATCTAGTTGACCATGTTAATATACGGGACCAAACTATTTACTTACAGAAGATGTTAAGGGAACACGTGATTTTTCATGTCAATCGAAAACTTGACCAATTTGGAAAATTTTCTCGGGAACCGACAAAAAACTGTTAAACAGAAGATGTCAAATAAAAGCTGGTTGATTCGAAAAAAATAAATGCTTGAAACAATTAGTCCGTCAGATGTAATTGCAGAAAAGTTTAAATTAAATTTTGTTAAGAAATATTTAATAAATGCACGTATCACTTAATATTTTTTTTATTTACGAATCTTTTTTTTTTGTAAAGTAGCTAAGCAAACTTATTTTAAATTTATTACGTTTTTTTTTTAATTGAACAAATGTTTCTAAACGTCATAAAAATAAATGTTAAAAAAAAAGATAAAATGCTTTGTTAACACTCTGTATCCCGATCCCGTGTTAAACCTAGATAAACTAAATTTGCGTAGAAGTACCGGTCTCGTGTTTTCACCTGATCGATACTTCTTTCAAAAAAGGTCATATAACTGACATCTAGCAGATAGATTTATAAACGTATGTAAAAGGAAAAACAAGTAAATTAAACACTCATTTTATATTTTTATGTTCACCACTAGTTTATACTACCGGTTTCGAAGACTACCGTCTTCATCGTCAGGTGAAGATAAACAAAACTGTTAAAAATACATTTCCTGTAGAAGTGTAAATAATATGAGAGGACTGATGTAGGCCGAGAGAAGTGGGGAGAGACGTGATTCAATTGTAAATGGAGTGGGGAAAAAATTAAAATTAAAATGAATCTTTCGGGCAGGCCAGGGTCTGGATATCCAAGGGGGGTGGATTTTAAATAGGAATCGTATTAAGCAGAGTTCTATTATTAAAATTGGTTCGATTCAAGAAAGATTTATAAACATTTCAACCTTTTATCGATAGTAACCTGATTGCTGATAACATTCACATATTCTACATTCTGCAATTCTTACGAATTTTATGAATTTTCGAATTTATTTCTTTCAAAATATTTCTGTAAAAAAAATGTTGATTCGATCGAATTTATAAAAAAGGCTATTTTTTTAACAAAAAAATGTATACCATATAAGGTAAAATTTTCTTACAGTTATTGTTTTTTATTCTGCTTTTTTTATTTTCCTATGTAACAACATTATATTCTGTGTCTTAATTTAGTATTTCAGGAATTTATTTATTTTCATTGTTGTAATTACGACTTTTGAAGTGCGCAAAAATTTATTTATTTTATTAAAACTTACGTGTTACAAACTTTACTTTTCAATTTTCGTAATCAGGAGGGTCAATTTAGTAAGAATCAGCTAATTTATTATCTGTAACTGATAAAAAGTTTAAATTTGCTAACCAGTGTAATTAAATAAGGTAACAAAAATACTTTTCGTGTTAAACTTACGGTTGGTTTATAAAAAATTACATAATGACAGATTAGTTGCGCTTGATGAGGTTATACAAAATATTGGGCCTAACGGATGGATTTAGTGAGACTTTAAAATATTAAGTGAGATATTTCATGATTTTCTAGATCATCCTCATGAACGATATATGAATAACTTCCTTGCTCCCAAGTGTTATGATCCTGGCTTCCGATAATAACGGTGTCCTTCTGATCTAAGCCAAAATCAGGGTTTTGAAAATTCAAATTGAAGACCTTTGGGCTATGAAATAAGATGTACTGAAGTATATGGGAGAATTATCTATTTTAATTTTATTTAACATTAAAATAATCGGGAAACCACTAAAGAACACCAAGGAGTTTGTCTACCTCGGGAGCAAAATAACATGGGACGGTCGGTCCAAGAGCGAGGTCGACAGCCGTATACATCAGGCTAGACTTGCATTTAATAAAAGGTCGAAAATAATAGAATCAAATAATATAGACCTAAAACTGAGAATACTCCTCATCAAGACCTATGTATGGAGTATCTTGATGTACGGCTGCGAGACATGGTGCCTATCCGAAAGAGATAGACAAAGACTAGAGGCTTTTGAGATGTGGTCCTATAGAAGACTATTAGGAATTTCCTGGAGAGACCGCATCACGAATGAAGAGGTTCTCCAACGAATCGAAGGAGGAAGGCACCTGCTCAGGATCCTGTCCGAAAGGCGTGCAAGATGGATCGGTCATATAATACGACAAGAGGGCCTCTTGCATGCCATAATGGAGGGCATGACCGAGGGGACAAGCTCTAGGGGACGCCCACGCCGAGAGTACCTGGAGGACCTGTTGGTGGACGTGCGCTGCTCAACATACACAGACTTAAAAAGAGCCGCACAGGACAGGGGGGAATGGAGGAGAAGAGTTCAAATTGCTGCAAACCAGTCTTAGGACTGCAACCACGGAAGGAAGGATAAAATAATAACATATAATGCTATTCATCCTTCTTTGTGAAGTGGCTCAATTATACCTTAAAATATTGTTAAGGAGTTTTATCAATAATTAACCCACCAAGATGTGGAAAATATCAACATCCTAAAATTCATTCAACAAATTCGTCCCTTGTGCGAGCGACAAAGCTCTTAACTCTTACAGGCACAGGTAAAGTTCACTTATTTTTACTCAGGTTGCACAAAAAATAAAAAGTAAAATTTCTCATTATTTTTTTAAATATGTTTGAAAAATGATACATACAAATGCTAAATTAACATATTTCCACTTCCTCGGTAGGTCAAGGAACTCCTGGTGAGGTGGTACAACTTATGTACCACTAGTGCATATTTCCACTAGTACTTCTAATGTACCACCAAATAATGACGAAATACATCCAAGTAAAATAAATGTATAACCTAAATATAAATTTACCACAATTGCTGAAGTCAATTTTATCACAACACAACTTTTTTTTATTAAAATTTAATACAAATATATAACGTTTTCTTTTATACGCACAAGTCGGCACACCAAGAACAACTAACTGTCAATAATATTATAAGCTAAATGAATTTGAACAGGACCAGACCTGCAACTGTGCGGACATGAGTCATAAGTATTATATTATACGAAGTGGTACATAATATGAGCATTCGTGCAGCAATAGAGAGAGGTTTAATAAGTGGTACATTACGTGTACCACTGTGCAGTACTGCGTCAAAAAAAGGTGGTACATAAAGTGGACCACTAAGCCTGTAAGAGTTGACCCTTCCTTCCCTGTGATGTGTAACTAGTACACATTGCTTCTAAAAACTTTGATATCTCTATAAATATAATAAATACTGGATTCAGATTTTAGGTATTCCTCCGTAATACATTTACGCATTGAATTAAAAAAATAATATTAATAAAAATTAGCACTTATCGGTCACATGAGAGATATTTTGTGAAAATCGGGAATAAATTCACCGATACAATAAAACGTGTGTCAGTGTGTGACGTAGGTATATTCATTCTAAAAAAACCGCTATGGGTGAGGAAGCGACGCTATTCCAGTCTCACTTTCACTATACTTCGGTACATGGAAACGCAAAAAATAGAATCTCAGTTCGTTCGCTTTTCTCTTTTTAGTAGCCAACCGGCTTTCGTTCGAGGTGGTCACTTCGTCCGTTTTGTGAACGTCGTCCGATATTTTTTTCATGTTATCAGTAATTTAACTTTAATTATTATGACTTTTGACTTCAAATTTTATTAATTTAAGCGATTGGCTATGAATATTCTTATTTTTCCGATTTTAAATCGCTCATTTTTACACATGTTTTGATGCGTATTGAATACACAGCACCGGAACGGGTGGATTTTGTAAAGTCGGCACCAAAAATTTACTTAATTCACAATTGCATAAATAGTTGCCCAATACATTAAACATAATTTTGTCAATCGTTAAAGGGTTTGGCATTATTCCTATAAGCTATTTGTATATATATATAAACAGGTGTGTAGATATTTTCTAATGCTTTAAGAGTTATTTGTTAAAATATGTGAGATACAGCCATGGATGAAATACATATTCTTTGTCATAAATGTGTCGCAGAAATATTTTTTGAAATTGCTCACTTATCAAAGTATTGTGGATTCATCTCAGGTTCCAAATAATTGATCCACATTTCAATCTGCTGCAAATCATTGAGTTATAAACACATTTTATAACAGTGCCACCACCAAATGCACATCAGACTTTTAACCTTAAATTCTAGATCTTGATTGGCAGATAAATAAATATTCTTAATAATAATATTAATAAATACAGGTTTATTGATAGCAACATAGTATGTACATAATACATTTAGATATACTTCAAGAACACATCAATTGCAGAGAACATATTAAAGACAGAAGCTATCTAATAACATCCCCCCGGCCAAGATACATACCACCAATATAGGGCGAGCCCAGCCACAGGGACATTAGATGTTTTTCAGCCCACACCCTTGAACACGTAGAACAAGAAGATAAAAAAAAACACAGAAAATAAATAGATGACAAAAAAATATACTCAAGAGAGAAAACATTAAAAGGTCCGGGCTCATCCTACAAACATTCCTCCGGTCAAGATACACCCCACCAATGTAGGGCGAGCCCAACCGCAAGGGCATCGGGGGGCTTCCATCCCACACCTCCGCATATCTAGATTAAAGAATTAATTAAAAAAAAACAAAAACGTATGGCAGAAAACAAAATAAAAAGTAAACCCACATACTATATACCACCTCAGGTTACTACTAACTGTCAGCAAGAACGAAAAAAAGAAAAGCCTCAAAGGAGTCCAAATTTTACAAAATGACAAATGAGAAATGAAATAGTTGAAACCACATTGAAATAGTTAGGCAGCAATACATTGAAATAGTTAAGCAGTTTTAAAAAAAATAATGAGGAGACAACGCACAAACACGTACGCACAATTCCCGATTCACCACCAGCGAAAAGAGAGAAAAGAAAGAAAAATAAATGTAATAACCGAATGAATATTAACAGTAAAGATGATGATAAGGTCTTTGGTAATGTCAACATACGCGGTAGATGATCATCGATTAAGTATACGAATATATCATAAAGTGCTACTGGATTCCGACTCTTGAAACAGTTGTAATTTATTTTTAACAAACACTGTTTATTCCACTTTTTTTATGACGGTATAACCCTACCGGTTTCAAGGCTTTCACCTCATCTTCAGGGGAGCGTAAACAAGACTAAATGCTGTTCGGACTGGCACCGATATAGACACTTCAACGGTTGGAGGCGGGAGGGGTGAGAGGAAGGCTAGGTATAATTTCGGCCAAGAGCGGGGAGATTTTGGGGAAATAACTATTCAAAAGATGCTCTGATCGGTATACTGACTTAGAAATTTCTAGGGCCTCTAATCTGTCCAATCTATTTCCGTTGCCGCTAATATGTAAGAATTTGGCATCATCGATAGAAAAAGTATGATTCTCACGGTGACAATGATTAGCCATTTCAGAATAAATTAGAGGATTTGTTAAAGCAGATTGGTGTTCACGAAATCTCTTTTCAAAAGATCTTCCTGTCTTTCCTATATAGAAATTATCACAGTCAGCACATAACAGTTTATACACACCGCTGTTGTTAAGTATTCCATTTTTGCCTTTCCCATTAAATAAGAGTTTCCGGAAATTAAAGTTAGTGTAAAAAGCTGGCTTTATGTGACTTGGAATATTTTTGGTTATTTCATTTGATATATTTTTTATAAATAGGACTTTGCTCCATTTATAGGTATGCTTATAGTTGTCGTTAAATATATAATCTTTTATAAGTTTCTTTTTTGTTTTGTTTTTTAAAAGTGAATCAATGAGGCTTCCAGGATAGCCATTATTTGTAGCAATTTTTTTGATGGTTATTAATTCCTTTTTAAAATTGTCGTCGGTTAATGGGACACTGAGCAATCTATGAAGTGTTTGTTAAAAATAAATTACAATGTCTTTAAACCTCCACAACGTTAATGCCTTAACTATAAACAACATCTTGAAACAGTCATAAGCCTATATTAAGATATTTTAAAGGTCAGCTTTTCGCTCTTACTTCACTTTCACCCACTATTAAAATGACTTGAAACTCCACACATATTTGAAGAGACTTGTTACAAATAAATATTAAAC
This sequence comes from Odontocerum albicorne, assembly GCA_949825065.1. Lineage (NCBI taxonomy): Eukaryota > Metazoa > Arthropoda > Insecta > Trichoptera > Odontoceridae > Odontocerum > Odontocerum albicorne. Next base: position 12,214,698 of record OX463868.1, read on the forward strand.
AATATTGGACCGAGATTGGACCCTTGTGGAACACCTAATTGTATAACAAAAGGTTCGGAATCGAATATATCATAAGAAACAAACTAATTTATACTGTACAAATAGTTTATTAAGAGTTATAAAAACGAATAACTAAGTTGATCCATTGTTGTTAGAAGAATTCGATGATCGGTCTTGGCTCTTGAAAAAGTCACAAGTTTTCGATTGGTCAACGTATTTTGTTTGAGTTAACTTTGAAACGTCAATTACTAACTAGAAATGGCCATATAGCTCATGTAGTCTTTAAGCCTTTTTGTCATAACCTATTGTTCACTTTATGTCTATTTTAAGTTTCACTCCTTATCTTATAGAAATGTAAATACGTTTTGTAAATTCCCATACGTCATTATTGAGAGCACACACTGATCGAAGATTTGTCTGTAGATGTGTTTAATTTGTTCCAGCACTAGCTTGGTTATTTTACGTATGTCAACCTTTGCGCCATCTACGGGTGAAACAAGTTGTCTTAAGTATGAGCAGTTCTGAACCAGTTCTAGATGCATATTATTTACTTTGATTTGATTGGTCGAAGCAAAATCACTATCTATATATTATATTTTGATTAGGTTCATCTTAAGACACACAACTCTGCCAGAATCTGCCTGTTCTTGAGGGTTACTTTTTGCTCTGTAGTTACATTTGAATCAAGAATAAATATATGTTGAAGCGAGTAGTTAAGTGGTCGTACCTTATGAATAATGCTGGCCAGTCTAGGATCATCTAAAAAGTACCCAGCCTGGTTCACTGACATCTCCTTTGACTTCAAATATATGCCAGAGTACAGACAGCGGGCACACCCCGGCTTAATTTAGTAAAGGGACCAAGAGGCTGGTCTCTTCTAGCATGTATTTTCTATTTCTTTTCAATTGCTTTCTACATTAGTGAATCTCAGAACCTTTCTAAGAACTCCTGTTTCCATTTAATATCCAAAAGTGCACATTTCCACTGAGACCTTGTAATATATCCCAAGATAATGTGTGTTGACAACACAGCTCACAATCTGTACAACATGCAATCAATTCCTTTAAAATCTACTTTGGGGTGCAAGGGGATGGAAAACCACAGAGCATTGTTTTATATGAAAACCACATGAATATGATCAACAATCTGTAGGTCACGTTTCTCAGCATTGAGTTTACGACAAACAAAAAATGTAAATAATCTCCTTCTTTTTAACCTTTCCTTCCCTGTGTTGGGTATCTTCTACACGTTGCTTCTAATAACCATCAATATCTCTATAAATATAATAAATACAAGGTTAAGATTTTAGGTATTCCTCTATAATATATTTACGCATTGATTTAAAAAAATAATATTAATAATAATCAGAATTTATCGACTACATCGAAGGTGTTTTGTAAAGATCGAAAACAAATTCGCGTTTAAACGCTACGAGTGCATCGTCTTGACGATAGGTGAAGAGTATGCGGGAAGCGCGACAATATATTCGCATCTCACTCTTGCATACTCCACTGAATTGCGTCAATCGTCGCAAGCGTAACGCCGGGGTACCGCTCCGCGCCGCAGTATCTTCTGGACTTGCAAATAAATTAGACCTACGCCCGTTCCGTGAGCGTTGCCAGATGTTTTTTAATGTTTTCAGCAAATAAATCTCAATTATTATAATTTTTAACTTCAATTATAATTAATTAAGGGGATTATCTATTAATGTTCTTATTTTTCCGATTTAAAATCGCTAATTTTTGATCGCGTACTCACTACCCAGCACCGGAGCGCGCGTTTCAATTTTAGCACCGTAAGGGAAGGGTTAACATTCCTTTTCACGTTGAGGGTTGGCAATTATCATGACTGTTTGAATTTTATCTGCAGTTGTTTTTAATAATGTCTGCATGCTACAGTCGAACCACACATTTAAGTTTTTCAGCCTGGAGTTTATCGTTCTTCCTGTATAACGTATTCCTTATACTCGTATTTACCCCTGCAAAATGACTCAAATGATTTTAAATTTGTTTCCTCTCATAAAATATTCAAAGTATTTCCAATCTTCTCCTTTTAATGCAATCCTTTTAACGCATCTTAGAGTCTCTACACTATGCCTTTTGTCAACCAGGCAATTTGTTACATTATTTTGTAGCATCACGTTTCAAATGCTTCTATTCGTTTTGTTATAGCTTGGGTGAACGTTCAAGTCTCTGCGCCATAAAAAAAATACTAAAAAGATGTTACATACCTAATTAGAAGTGGAATCATCTAGCCCAGTAAATATTTGTTATTTAAAAGAAACAATTCTACGCTCTATCTCAATTATCTCTATCTCAATTAGGATTCCCCGAGAATGATCTCATTGGTCCTTAAACTCGCATCCCAGATACTTGTAATTGTGACATAGTTCAATGATCTCGGATCTCGTCACAGCAAAACAGTGGTTGTCGGTTACCTGGTTGAAATATACGAAGGTCATCCAGAAAGTGAGGTTACAACATTTATGTAGGATCATTTATGTAGGAGATTGAGACATTTCTGTAGTCAGGACACCAGTTTTTGTATGCCAGTGTCATAAACCTCAGCTGCCAGCTCTTTTAGCCACTTCTTTACAGCTTCCTCGACTTCCTGATCATTTAAAAACTGTTGGGGTGTAGTGACACACCCACGTCTCATATCTCGTCACAGAGTCCAGAAAAGCTACTCCCTCCTGTACAAAACGATCCAAAAATTCACGCGTGGCGGTCACGCGATTTTGACGGTGCTCCGGTGTGAGCATTCTGGGCACCCATCTCGCACATAACTTCTTGTAACCAAGTTTTTCCGACACGATATAACCAAGGAGACTTTGATTAATGTAAGAAAGTTCTTCGTAAAGGTCGTCAAGCTTCACACGGCGGTCATTTTGCATTTGTACTTCAATTTTTTGCACATTTGTGCACATTGATGAATTTTCATCAGAAATTACTGCCTTGCCTCGTTGAGAGTATCAGTACGGCCTTCTCTGAACAACCTAACCCACTTCGTGACATGTTGTCGACTCATCAAATCACTACCATAAACTTCCACGAGCTTCCGATGGATATTTGCGGCGGTATTGTTCTGCAAAGTAAAAAAAACCAATGACCGCGCGGGTCTCGCACGGACGAGAATTGGCTGAAGCGTACGACGACTTCTCCATCGGAAGAATTTACTGTGACTGAACGAAATGGCCGACAAACACGCGGGAACAAACAAACTGACCGTTAGGATCCCCCCTACACGCCAGTTGCACCAACTTTGAAACGAAAATTTTCCCCGGCCTCAGGAGTCCTTGTAACCTTTGTTTCTGGATAACCGTATGATAAATGATCGTATGATAAATGATTGTTTTAATATCATCTAAAAACATATGTCAAGTGATTTTTTACAGTGGTGTTTGGCTTGCATTACGATTGTTGTTGATCGTTCCAATTGATATCTATTAACATGGCCTATCCATGTCATTAGTCGTAACCTTATATCGTTCGTTACGAATGAATGGCCTACTGATATTCCATTCTAAAGGTCACTGGATCAAACCCCGCGATGCGTTACTCCCCTTGAATGACACAGGCATTTTTTCCGCCCAAGGGCATAAGGACAGTTTTGACAACGGTCATACATATTTAAAAAAAAAACAGATGCGTGAGACTCTCGCGCGGTAGAAGTGAAACTTCTTAGTTCATTGGAAAAGTTGATTTTATGCATTGCTTTTTTTCCATTTTTTTTTAGGATTAGGAAATGGTTATTTTAATTAATATAATTAATTTTAATATTTTTTTTATTAATCATTAATTAATTATTGCAAAATAATTTATTTATTATTAAAAAATAATTAATTATGTATTTAAAAATTATTAATTAATTATTTAAAAATAATTTATTAAATATTAATTAATCAATGACGATTTTTTTATTATAAATTGTAATAATTATAAGTATTAATTAATAATAAATTAATTAATACTTATAATTATTAATAATAATTATAATTAATTTACGTTAACAAATAATTATAATATTATATTATTCATTAAAATTAATTAATGCTTATTAATATTTATATTTATATTTAATTAATAAATTATAAATGATAATTAATTAAATATTATTAATAAGAATAAATGTTCATATCAATAATATTACCAATATTAATTATTAATATTAATAATATTAATGTTATCAATAATTTTATTAAGAATAATAATTATTAATAATATTTATTATTAATTATTATTAATCACAAATTAATTAATTATACTATATTTATAAATTATAATTAATTTATTATCATAAATTAATTAAATTAATTTAATATTATTTAATAAATTTAATGTAATTAAAATAAATGTAAATATTTATTATTATAATATAATAATTTATATTTTATAAATAAATATATATATTAATTTATTTATATATCGTTCATTTATCAAATGATTTATTTATATTATTAATAATTATAAATTTATATTTAATATCAATTTTTTATTACATTTATTTATATTAATACAAATAAGTATAAAAATTCATTTGAAATATTACCATTAAAGTCGGAGAAGAGGAAGCGTTTCACTTTTCGTGACGTTCAGGACTATTTGCCCTACCGCGCCTATAGAAGTTTCACTTCAAAAAGTTTAAACATGTCGGTGTACTCTGATCGTCTCGCTTCGGTGTGCCATCGGATCCAGTACAACGATCTGGTTAGTGTGGCTGGTATGAAATGGATATCTCACGTAAAACAAACTCTACGACACAGCTCTCTTTCTAACTGAACCAAGGTTTGAATTGAGATGGGCTCCTCAACAACGAAGCCCAACAATGATAATATCACTAGTCATAAGATTGTTGATTTATAATTTTCCTCTTTTGAAGTATTCTGTTAATATGAAACTCAGTAGCTTTTGTAAATCTTGAAGTACCATAACCAATTCTAAAATACCAACAAAATGCTAGAACATTTAAGAGTTAACGAATAAAGATAATTTAAAAATTGTATAAATAAAAATTAAGAATACATCACAGAGTTGGGAAGATGACATCAAAGAGTCTGCTGGATGAAACGAGATGAAGATGGTCAGTGCGCAAAAGGACAGGAAGCTGATGTGAGAAGTCTACCTTACACATTGGAAGAACACAGGTAAATAAAATTAATGTTAAAGGGTCTAAAGTACGAGTATTCCGTTTTTGCGTCTACTTTCACAAGAATTCTTTTTTTTGGATCTTTGATTTCAGGTGGTTTTTTTTTCAGGTAAGGCTTTTGATCTTATATGATGTATTCTTCATTCCATATCTCGTGTCCTAATTATGCGAAATTAATTTTTCTAATTTAACAGGAGTTTTCGCTTCTGGGTTCTTCATAATTGGTTTCGGTGCTGGTTTATCAGATGTTTTCGACTCAATTTAAGTCTGATTTTGAAGTACTCGTATATTATGAATTTATTTGTCAGTTTAACTAACTTTGTTTGGTGTATTTTTATAATGAATTTCGTATCCATGTTAAACTTTTAAACCTGGCATTACTGACTTCACAACTTTGACATATTTTCATTTTGCGCTTGCTTGATCGGTTTACTATTGGATGCTCAGTTGTTGTTTGCTTCGTTGTTACAATATGTTAATTTTGTGCTTGCTTGATCGGTGTACTATTGAATACTCGGCTGTCGTTTGCGTCGTTGTTATAATATTGTCATTTTGTGCTTGCTTGATCGGTGTACTATTGGATGATCGGCTGTCGTTTGCGTCGTTATAATATGTTCATTTCGTGCTTGCTTGATCGGTTTACTATTGGATGCTCAATTGTTGTTTGCTTCGTTGTTATATGTTCATTTTGTGCTTGCTTGATCGGTGTATGTTACTATTGGGTGCTCAGCTGTTGTTGATTCATCGTTATATATTTATTTTCTGCTTGCTTTGATCGGTGTACTTTTCGTTGTTATTAACTCTTTCGGTATAGTTTCAATAGTCATTAAATCGAGAGTTGAAAGTTTTGTTGATTTGTCTTTGATCGAAATTTGTGTAGTTTTTTGCTTGTCTTGTTTAGTTGGCTGTAACTTTTCTTCTTTGATTGATGCATGGTTACTTGGAGATTTAATTTGGTTAGTTTTGATTGATGCATGGTTACTTGGAGATTTCATTGGGTTTGTTTTGATTGATGCATGGTTACTTGGAGATTTAATTTGGTTAGTTTTGATTGATGCATGGTTACTTGGAGATTTCATTGGGTTAGTTTTGATTGATGTATGGTCACTTGGAGATTTAATTTGGTTAGTTTTGATTGATGCATGGTCACTTGGAGATTTCATTTGGTTAGTTTTAATTGATGCATGGTTACTTGGAGATTTCATTTGGTTAGTTTTGATTGATGCATGGTCACTTGGAGATTTCATTTGGTTAGTTTTGATTGATGCATGGTCACTTGGAGATTTCATTTGGTTAGTTTTGATTGATGCATGGTCACTTGGAGATTTAATTTGGTTAGTTTTAGAAATCGTTGGTTTGTTTTTTGCAATGTTTTGGTGTGTAGGATTGTTTGGTGAATTTTCATTTGCTGGCGAAAGAATTGAAGGTTTAGTTTCTATTTTGTTAAGTACTTTTGTAGGATCAGCTATTTTATTAGTATCTGGTGTCGGTTCTTTAATCGTTCCAGTAATTGGTTTTCGTTTAGTCTCAGGTTTGGTTCTAGCATTGTCTTCTATTGCCTTTTCTGAAGTCGAGAGTTTTTTACTTCCAACTAGTTTCACGTCTTTCGTTTCTCTTTTTTGGTTTACATCTTTTGGACTATTTGCACTTATTTTCAAATCTTTTTTTTTTTTTTCAAATTCTTTTTCTGATTTCTCTTTTTCAGCTTTCTCTTTTTCAGCTTTCTCATTTTCCTCTTTTTCCTTATTTTTTTTTTCCTCTTCCGCTTTTTTCTTTTCTTGTCTTTCTTTTTCTTCGTTTGCTTCTTTTATCATCTCTTCAACTCTGTTTGACACTTTTGAGTTAAACATGTCGTTTCGTTTTTGAAACTCCAGCATTTTTAGTTCAAATGCAGTTAACGGTTTTTTCTCGTTTCCTGTTCCGTTTGTTGCGGGTTGTTGTAGATCATTTTCAGTCACCTGAAAATAAATAAAGGTAAGCCTTAAATAGTGAAAATGAAAAAAAAACATGCAGACTCTTTAATATATCCGAATCAGTGTTTTGGAAATATTGAAGAGCGTGGCCAGGACAAATATTGTCTTCAACCTCAGTAAATGAACCTTTGGGTTTAGATTTAGATTAGGCACATAATTCGCAGTTTGTCATTGAACGTGCTGGCAACACTACCGGTAAGTGTGAGCATTGTTACCAGATAAATTAATTTATTAGCCTGCCACCCCTTTTTTTGGTACCGTCGAAAATCTAACCTGAAAGCACCAGGAAGCAGTTATAAATGATTACGAAGAATGATTCAACAAGATAAATGGTCAAATAAAAATATGATAGGAATGACGCCAAACGTGGCATATGGAATCGAATCTAGGTTGTATGAAATCGAATCTAGGTTGTATGGAATCGAATCTAGGTTGTGTGGAATCGAATCTTGGTTGTGTGGAATCGAATCTAGATTGTGTGGAATCGAATCTTGGTTGTGTGGAATCGAATCTAGGTTGTATGGAATCGAGTCTAGATTGTAAAGAATATTTTAACATAAAATAAGGTCTCATAGATTTTTTATATACAACATACCTTATAAGCTTTATTCTATATTCGTATATCTTGTTATACAGCTTCTTCGGTCCAAATATTAATCGTAAATCTTCTAATCTAAGTAAGACACATAATTTACGACCTCCGTGGTCTGGTGGTAAGACACTTGTCGGCCGATCCGGAGGTTGCGGGTTCGATCCCCGCTGGAATTCAGATTTTTTAAAATAGAATTTCAGTCTGCTTTTCACTTAGGGCCCATTAAAAACATCTTTCTGGTTGGTTGGAAGAGATTGCTACATGGCAATAAACACTCCAGGGGAAATAAAAAAATAAATCATAATTTAGTGCAATCTCTGCTTTTTCCGATTTTGGACTATACGAACGTATGTTATTTGGATGTTACAGAGGAACAGCTGGACACATTACAGCGTCTTTAAAATGTTTGTCTAAGATTTATTTTTAATCTAGAAAGTACGACCATATCCACAGTTCGTCTCATATAATTCTTTCAGTTCTTTCAAATAACAGATAATTATGTTTTAAGAATAAAAACTACTGTAGCATCGAGTTTTTTGTATTACGTGCACGCTTACGTTGTTCAGACATATGACTCACATGTCTGTAATAGTATACAGACATGGTTTACAGATAATATTATAGTATAATAATATAATAGTATACAGACTCCAAAGAAATGGCGTACTGATAGAAGGCAGACGAACGTACGGTGGTCAGCGCTTGATAGATATAAAAACGTACTATTGCATAAGACAATTAAAAAACAATAATCAGCATAAATGCCCACAAACAGCAGCAAAAAGAGCCAAAAGCCTTATAACTATTGCAAGTTATCAAGGAAACAGAAGATTAAGGAAAGGAATACAAGCTATTGATAAATACTGTAGCTTCTTGCCCCATAAGTGTATTTCAAACTTTATTGTAATAACAATCTGATGGAGTATTGCCATGCCAGGTGACAATCTCATCCAACCAACCTGTCAAAAGTAAATAAAGCAAGTAACTATTCAAATGAATATTCGCTTTTACAAAATTTATCAACAATGTGTGATACATCGTAAAAGTGAGAGTTCATCAATCAAAAGAAAAGTAAGGGATGATATTTATTTATTTAACACTTAATAAAATCTCAAATAAAATCTGGCTGACTTATTGCCAGGCAGCAATCTCTTCCAATCAACCAGACAAAAGTAAATTAAGCAAGTTACGTGGTTGCATAAATCATTCAAATGATTATCCAGCCCCACGAAATCCATAAACACATACGTGAGCATATACCCACGAACTCCACAAAGACGGACAATCACCCAAACATTTTTTTTCTTCATATAAAGTGAGATATCATCAATCAAAAGGAAAGGAAGGGACGGCGGAGAGGAAAGGAAAAGAAAAATCAGGCATGAAACACGTTATTTTACTGACTAGAAATTAAGAGTTTTTTTTAAATCATGCCAATGAGGGAGTGAGTCTAACATTGATTTGTAACTGGTTTCAGAACCTCACTACATGAACAATCAACGACGAAGTTAAAGAAGAAAATCAAAGAAATGGGAAAGCCAATAAACCATACCTATTTAAATGTAGCGCAATTTCATAATTGGAAAGACGCGGCAGATTCATGATTGTATAAGAGGATGCGGTGGGACAGTTAAGGATAGTATACAATAGTGATTGTATGGGAATTTTACGTCTTTTTCTTGCATTCAACCATCTAGTATGAATTTATATACTTTTAGAGGGGAAATATTAATCTTAGACAAACATTTTGAAAACGCTGTCATTTTTCCAGGTGTTATTCTGTAATATCCTTATAACAGACGTTCGCATAGTTCGAAATCGGAAAGAGTAGAAATTGCACGAATAATTGCCAAAAACAGAGATTGCAGAGGGTGCCCTGTGCAAAAGAAAATATCTAACACACGTTGGCTATCACAATCATCCCCGGTAAGATAGCCTGATCCCCCACTTGATTTGGTGACTTCTATTATGCTCGTCGTGGGTAAAGGGTATTCATTCATTTTATATAAAAGCAATTAACTTACCGATAGTGTCCAAACGATATAAAATCAATTTACATACCGATAGTGTCCAAACGATATAAAATCATCGTAATTTATTTTTATCAAACACTATTTATTCCACTTTTTTGTAACGATATAACCGTACCGGTTTCAAGGCTTTCACCTCATCTTCAGGGGAGCACAAACAAGTTATGTTCGAACTGGTACCGATATACACGGTTAAACAGTTGGGGGCTGAGGGGTGAGGGAGGCATAGGACGATTTCGGCCAAGAGGGGAGAGATTTTTGAGATATAACTGTTCACTAGATGTTCGGATCGATGTACTGACTTAGAAATTTCTAGGTTTCTAATCTATCCAATTTATTTCCGTTACTACTGATTTGTAAGAATTAGGCATCATCGATAGAAAAAGTATGGTTTTCACGGTGACAATGATAAGCCATTTCAGAATAAATTAGAGGATTTGTTAAGGCGGATTTGTGTTCACGAAATCTCTTTTCCAAAGATTTTCCTGTCTTTCCTGTATAGAAATGATCACAGTCAGCACATAAAAGTGTATACACAGCACTGTTGCTAAGTATTCCATTTTTGCGTTTCCCATTAAATAAGAGTTTCCGGCAATTTAAATTAGTGTAAAAAAGCTGGCTTTATGTGATTTGGAATATTTTGAAGATAATTTAGTCTTGTTGGTGCTCCCCTGAAGATGAAGTGTGCACCTTGAAACCGGTAGGGTAATACCATTACAAAAAGGGTAATAAACAGTGTTTGATAAAAATAAATTACAATGTCTTTAAAACCTCCACAACGTTAATGCCTTAACTATAAACAACGATATAAAATCAAGTATGTTAACTTACCGCTAGTGTCCAAACAATTGAAAGAATTAGTAACGAAATTCGTAGTTTCCACATTTTTCATATTTTTTATTGCAGTACTTCTGAACTGAAAATGGCGCGAGGCATTCATTAAAAAAGATTTGTTCTGCAGGTGTTTTTCAACTTTGATCAAACACAGTACAAACTATTCGTGATTTTAATTTTAAAAAAACCCCGTTTAAAGTCACGCTTAGTAAAATGCTGAATTTTGTATTTTATTCATAAAAACATTCACAGTAAAAAAAATCAAAAGATTCCCACAAAAAAAGTTAATATATACGGGGGTCATCCAGAAAGTAAGGTTACAACGTATGTGCGTATTATCATCATGCATGTGTGTCTTGATGGTTTTGTATGTTAGCTTATGGTTGTATTAAGTGCCTAAATGTATATAAAAGGATGAAATATAAGTATAAAGCCAAAAAAATAAGTTTTTTTTTGTAATTCAGGCTTTATTTGACAGGTAAAAAAAAAAGTTGTAATAAATGTATTATTGTGCTGCTTATTCATGGTCAGCTAACGCTAGAATGCAGGTACCGCACCGATACAATAATGCTGAATGCTCAGCATAAACCACTTTATTGCAGGTATAGCAATATGATCTGGTTTTGCGCTGGCGTCCGTTCTGCGCACGATATAACCGGCATGATGGCCGATTCGTACGGGTGCAAATTAAAGTGCAGTTTCTGATGTTGGTTTTGCTACTACCGGAAAATATTAAAAAAAATAAAAGATGTTATTTCTATTTGTGCGCGTTTCAATATTCAATTTCAACTTAACCTTTACATCAAATGCTTCCATAGCAATTCGAATTTTGGGATAGCACATTAAGCGTGTATTGGTGGCTCGTTCTTCAATATTTGGAATTACTAATTGTTTCGTCAACAGTTGCAAAAACGAACGTCGCTTATCTGTTTTTTGAACAGGCTTCATCTCATTGTAAATTACGAATGCGGCCAATGCAGCAATATCTATCGTGTTGTACAACATTGCAAGCGGCCAACGATTTGTTGAACGTTTGTATCAATAAGTGCCAAGCATCTGATCCATTGTGTCCACCCCAGATTTATGGGCATTATAGTCCACAATGACCATGGGCTTTCGCTTATCGGTTTCACTATCTATCGAACAATTATAATGCATTGTATACAACAGTAGGGCCGATTTATTCGTCTTCGGCACGGCAAACACAATTCATTTACGATTTCTTTCAATAATGGTACATGTCAGGTATAAGGTCCCTAAGGATCTTGTACTTGATTCCCATACTAAATGTTTCCAAACCCTAATAAAACACGAACGAGTGGTGTTACCGCTTCAGTTTTAATCGCTTCAGCATGTTTTTTTATTGGAATACATGCAGCATCACATTTCTAAAACATACAAAGAGAAAGTTGTGAGCAAACAAAAATCGAAAACGTCCCCAGGGACCTTGTCACTAATCGGAGGGTTAACTAATCGAAATACTCCTTATTTTATACAATTGTTGTTATATAAACACGTTTGTTTTGTTTCATTTTTACTTCACGGTCACATAATGTTTAGTTTCATTTTCACTTCACAATCACAGAATGTTTTGTTTAATTTTCACTTCGCCATCGCGTTATGTTTTATTTCATTTTCGGCTTAATGACATCAGGTGAATTGTATTAAAGATTAAAATCAACCAATATTTTCGGAAAAACCTAATTAATAAAATTAACGAAACTTTAGATTAATTCACATATCACAGATATATTAAAACAGATGGTAAAATGTTTGTTATAATTACAAACAAAGATTAAAGATCACACAATGCAAATATAAATACATTGAATAAAAGATAAAATATTCTTTAAAAACATAATTAATTAAAATCTAACTAAATAAACACATACGTTCTTACACACATAAAAAACCGGCACGCCTTCTTCCTATTGGATTAGGGATATTACAGGGACTGCCAGACTTTTCTATCACGATATACGTCTTTTGACTCATCCATACACCTTCTCGTACAGTTCTCAGACTTAAATAGTTCTTTCTTTCCAAATATCATTCTCCTGATGCATCCATACTTTTGTTATTTATTTATTTTCTCGATACAGGCTTAGCCTAATTACATGCATCTTCTTCTTCTCCCTGGCTCCATCCCAACTCACTGTCTGCGAAGACTGTTGGGGTCAGTCCATCTCTCCTCGTCCTCAGGTTGTATGCTCTTCTGTCCCGGACTATGTCCCTCAGACCGTGCCTCTGCATCAAGCTATCTTTTTGCACCCCCCGTGAATTATTTGATCTTCCTCTGGTTGTTATTTGAGGAAGATCCATGGAGATTGCCTTGTTCACAATGTGATCGGGGGCTCTGCGTCCAGCGTGCCCATACCATATCAATCCCCTCTCCTCCATCTTACTGTTGATGTCTATAACACCTAGGCTTCCACGAATGCGTGAGCTTTTTATTTTGTCTCTTAGGGACACACCAGCTGACCATCTCAGCATGCGCATTTCAGCAGTTTCTAGTTGCCTAGAGTAAGAGTTACACATCGTCCAGCATTCGGAGCCATAGAGGAGTGCGGGTCTGACAATCGTTTGGTATACTTTTCATTTTAACTTTACTGGCATTTTCCGATCACATAGAACTCCCGTCATTGATTTTAACTTCATCCATTCCACACTAATTCTATGTGTTACATCTGCTGCACATCCTCCATTGCTATGGATGATTGACCCGAGATACTTAAAGGAGTCACAATTTGGCAAATCCATGCATATATATTTAAATACACATATATTATACACATACTAGGTTAGTCAATAAGTTTTGAAAGCGGAAATGAAAATACATTTTTTTTGGGGGAAAATCATTTTCATTGCTCAGTATAGTCTCCCATAAGATCAATACACTTGGTCCAACGATCTTCCAACTTTGTTGTCACATCACGGAAGTAACTTTCTGGAAGGCCTGCAAAATACTCCTCTACGACGGCTATAACCTCTTCGTTTGATGAAAAATGCTTTCCACGAAGGAATTTTTTGAGGTGTGAGAACAGCCAGAAGTCAGAGGGAGCTAAATCTGGCGAATACGGTGGATGCTGCAACAATTCTTACCCCAATTCACTGATTTTCGCGATGGTTTTTTGAGCTGTTTGAGCAGGTGCATTGTCTTGATGAAAAATGATTTTTTTCTTCTGCAAACCGGGTCTTTTTTCACAATTTTTTTCATCCAACTGGTCCAAAAGGTCACAATAATAATCAGAGTTGATTGTTTTACCAGTTTGGAGATAATCTATCAATAAAATTCCTTTTGCATCCCAAAAAACTGACGCTAACACCTTCTTGGCCGATTTCTGGACACGAACTCGCTTCGGAGCCAAAGTGCCTAGTTCACGCAACTCCTTAGCCTCTTGTTTTGATTCAGGATCATGGTGGTAGACCCAAGTCTCATCTATAGTGATGAATCGACGCAGAAAATCCTTTTTATCCTTTCGAAATTGCTCCAAATGTTGCTCAGAAAGTCGCATTCGAACGTGTTTTTGTTGCATGGTTAGCAAATGCGGCACCCATTGAGCACACAGTTTTTTGAAACCCAAAACTTCAGCCAAAATATGCCATGTTGTTTCATGTGAGATGTCTATGGTGTCAGCTATCACATCCACAGTCGATCGATGATCTTCCGAAACCATATCTTGTATTTTCGCTATAATTTCTGGTGTTGATGCACTTTTTGGACGTCCTGAGCGTGGATCGTCTTCAACGCTTGTACGGCCAAGCTTAAACTCCAAAACCCATCGGTGAACGGTTGGAAATGAAGGAGAAGACTCCTTTAATACTTTCACCATCTTTGCATGGATCTCAGTAGCCGATAAACCTTCCGAAACAAAGAATTTAATCACTGCACGATATTCGGATTTTTCCATTGTTAAAAAATACACTGGCACGTCAACTTCAAATGGCTTGTAAACAAAGAATGAATTGACAGATCAAAATGAAATTTTGAGTACGTTCTTATGAAAGATGAAATATTAAAATGGCGTAAAAATTTTGGTTTTTCTACTGCTCCATAGATGTCGCTTTCAAAACTTTTTGACTAACCTATTATATTTAAAATCACTTAAATACGTTGATGAGTGCTTTCTAATGATCCCAATTTTAAAAGAAAATGTTATTTGAATTTAGAAATTGCGATATGAAATATGTCAATATCCGAAGCAGTCCCGTTTAAACGAGTTAAGACCCTATCAACAGGCATAGCGGCTGGAAGACCCGTTCTTGCGTATGTTATTGAAAATAGTTCTTGCCGACGCAGTCTAGTGTAATTGTTACGAACATTTAACGATAATCTTCGTAGTAATGCTGGGCAACTCACAACTCCTCAAACGAGTCTGACAACGTATACCAGGAGACGCAGATCTCTTCTTACGCTCAAGGAGGTATACCCGAGCATGCCCAGCAGAAACTGAGTAGGATAAAGCCATGGATAGACACCGAACTCTCTCATATAGAGATATCGTAGATATTATTTTGTACCTTCTCCACCGTGAGTGAGTTCTGCGCCCTCACCGGGCTCCAAATACAAGCATTGCTTTCCAGTTTTCTACGGATCAATGAATTAAACAACGTTTTGAGCACCATTTGGTTTTCAAATGACTTAGAGGTTCTTCTAACAAATCCTAGAGTTTTATAAACTGAATCGCACATATATTAAGTTATATGTGAGGACCAAATGCAAGATTGCTGTGGAACAAAACACCAAGATCTTTAACATTTGTTGGTCTACCTCAAATACGCTTTCCCTTAAAATTTACACTGCTTGTCTAGTTAGCATATCTCTATTTATTCTATGTTGATTAAGTTATATATGTACGTGCCCTCATCATATCCAAGTGTTTTTTCCCCTCATTCAACATATCAGCCTTAAGTTCACATTCAGCCCTTATCAGTTCTTTCCGTATTCTGTCATTAATTTTCATTCTATATTCTGTCATAAATTTTCATTCGATATTCTGTCATTCATTTTCATTCCGTATTCTGTCATTAATTTTCATTCCATATTCTTTCATAAATGTTCATTCCGTGTTCTGTCATTCATTTTCATTCCGTATTCTGTCATAAATTTCCATTCGATATTCTGTCATTCATTTTAATTCCGTATTCTGTCATTCATTTTCATTCCGTATTCTGTCATTAATTTTCATTCCATTTTATTTCATAAATGTTCATTCCGTGTTCTGTCATTCATTTTCATTCCGTATTCTGTCATAAATTTCCATTCGATATTCTGTCATTCATTTTAATTCCGTATTCTGTCATTCATTTTCATTCCGTATTCTGTCATTAATTTTCATTCCATATTCTTTCATAAATGTTCATTCCGTGTTCTGTCATTCATTTTCATTCCGTATTCTGTCATAAATTTCCATTCGATATTCTGTCATTCATTTTAATTCCGTATTCTGTCATTCATTTTCATTCCGTATTCTGTCATTAATTTTCATTCCATATTCTTTCATAAATGTTCATTCCGTGTTCTGTCATTAATTTTCATTTCGTATTCTGTCATAAATTTCCATTCGATATTCTGTCATTCATTTTAATTCCGTATTCTGTCATTCATTTTCATTCCGTATTTTGTCATTAATTTTCATTCCATATTCTTTCATAAATGTTCATTCCGTGTTCTGTCATTTATTTTCATTTCGTATTCTGTCATAAATTTCCATTCGATATTCTGTCATTCATTTTAATTCCGTATTCTGTCATTCATTTTCATTCCGTATTCTGTCATTAATTTTCATTCCATATTCTTTCATAAATGTTCATTCCGTGTTCTGTCATTAATTTTCATTCCGTATTCTGTCATAAATTTCCATTCGATATTCTGTCATTCATTTTAATTCCGTATTCTGTCATTCATTTTCATTCCGTATTCTGTCATTAATTTTTATTTCATAAATGTTCATTCCGTGTTCTGTCATTAATTTTCATTCCGTATTGTGCCATTAATTTTCATCCCGTATTCGGTTATTCATTTTCATTCCGTATTCGGCCATGAATTCTCATTCCGTATTCTGTCATTAATTTTCATCCCGTATTCTGTCATTAATTTTCATATCGTATTCTATCAGAAATTTTAATTCCGTATTCTGTTATTAATTTTCATTAGGTATTCTGTCATTAATTTTAAAACTGTACTTTGTCATTTATTTATATTCCATATTCAGTCATTAATTTTCATTTGGCATTGTCAATAATTTGAATACCGTACTGTATTAATTTTAGTATTCTGTCATTAATTTTCATTCCGTATTGTGTAATTAATTTTTATTTCGTATTCTTTCATTAATTTACATTCCGTATTCTGTCATTGATTTTCATTCCATAACATATCATTATTTTTCATTCCATTTATTCTTGTTTTTCCTTCACGCTTTTTTAAAGCATTTATGTTATTAAGTTATTTACAATCATATTCCACGTCCACATTTCAGGTCCATACTTCAAAGTTAGTGCACTGTATATCTGTTTTCTTAGACTTTCTTCATTCATTCGTTCTACATGGCCAAACCATCTCAACGTACTTTTATTCATCTTACTTAACACATCAGCCTTAAGTTCACATTCAACTGTTATCACTTCATTGCGTATTCTGTCCTACATTGTTACATCATGTATTATTCTCAATGCACGCATCTTTACCGCATTTATAAGGTTCCTCTCAGCCTTTTTCCACGTCCACGTTTCACTCTCAAACATCAAAGTTGGCATCAAAATACTATTTTGGACAATCATTTTGTCAGTTTTTAACACTGTTCAGTCCAAGTATACATGCTTAAGAACCTAATTGACTTGGTTCCCTATCGCCACATATCATTAGATATTCCTCGTTACTCTTTTATTATCTAAAAAATACTACCAGAATAGGAGAATTATGCAACAGGATTTAAAATTTCATTACTTGTCCATATATCGCAACATGTCATTACTTGTCCATATATCGCATGAAATGTCATTACTTGTCCATATATCGCAAAATGTCATTACTTGTCCATAAATCGCATAAAATGTCATTACTTTTCCATATATCTTTTCACAATTTTATGTTGTCATGACTCTAGGTCTTAAAATGTTATATGAAAAAAGCAATGTATTACATAAGGGAAAGGTTGAGGAATATACCTAAAAATTGAGTGCCATCGATTATAAAGAGTCTTTCAAATTGAGTGTTTTTTTTTATTCTTGGATAAAACACAGATGGCGTCGCAAACTTGCCTGAGTCTTGTGACATTTGATAAGTGTAATGTATTACATTTATAAAAATGGAGTCGTATACAATACAATAAAGCGTTCAAATTGTTGAATTATTTTATGTATTGTAATCTCCGGAAACTGTGATGTTAATTGCCCACCAAGATTATATGATCTGACACCGTTGGACTATTTTCTGTGTTGTTACGTAAAAAAAAAAACAGGTATATAAGAATGACCCCCGATCAATTCCTGAGCTGAAGGACGAAATTATTCGCGTTATCGGTGAGTTAGAACCGCAATTATGCCAAAATGTTATCGAAAATTTTGAGAAAAGAGTAGACATCTGAGGAGCTGCAAGAGGTAAACATTTGGCAGATATTGTGTTTAAATGCCATACATTCAACTTCAATGACCAATAAAAAATCCACCCCAGGCCGAAGCAGATTCTTCGTTCCACCCCTCGACCCCCTATTCGCAACGGTAGGCGCCGAATTATGCCTAGAGCGCATACATAATACGTATTTTATTTTAGCCCCATATTTATCTATCTAAAAATATTTATTTTAAAAGTCACAGTGTTCACCCTCCCCCCTCCATCTTCGTAATATATTATTATATCTATATTTATATATGTATACATCTCTATCCTTTCTCTTCTTTATTCATATCAACACCTGTGACATACAAAAATATAAGTATATTAATATGTAACCTATATGTATTTATTACCTTAATATATGTACCGAATTCTAACCTTCAAATTTCACAAGTCCGTTTCATTTATTCGATGACGGAGTAAGGTGTCCGCAAGTTGGACCGACACTCCGAGAAAAATCCCAACTAGAGACCAATAAAAAGTTTTTTTTTAAATCAAGCAAATTGTGTGTTTTATTTAAGAATTTAAAAAAAATTGAATAAAAAAAAACCGCTCTACTTGAAAGTTCCTCTACTACATTATAGCATAGTATACAAGCAGGAAGGTTTATTGCCATATTGAAAAACTTTTCACTGTACGAATTTTATAAATCTGCACATTAATTATGTTTCATATTTTTAAATACACTTTACCATTATAGTTCGGAAATTCTAGGATGAGTCCTGTGACAGCTCACAAATTGGCCCCAATACAACCTTATGTAATGTATTTACCTAAATAACTTGCTATTTATTAGAATTGAGGCTTATATTAAAGTTGATAAAATAATTAAAATTACTAATTATCGTAACAAGGTTGTATTGGGGCCAATTTGTGAGCTGTCACAGGACTCATCCTAGAATTTCCGAACTATAACATAAATTTATGATGTTGAACGATTTAAATTGAATCTGCTTTTAAGAAAGAATTCCAGTCCGGTTTTCACTTGAGACCTCTTTGACATATTTTTGGTCGGTTGGAAGATATTGCCACATATAAATGAGGCCGCCAAGCTGTACAGTATACAACGAAAGTGTAATACAATACGATAAACTCTCATTTTTACTTTCATAAAGATGAATACTCGTTCAAAAAAAATTGACTTCATAATTTGCTTTATTTACTTTTGTCAGGTTGGTCAAAAGAGATTGCCTGGTAATTAACCCAACGGACCTTTTTTGCCATAAAGTGTTAATATCCATTCTGCCAAAGACCCGCTTCAGAAACAGGTATTTCTCGTTACCTGCGGTACAGCTTCACGATGCTGTTATTTGTCTTGATCTTTCTTGTATGTTGAGTGGCTTACCACCATAGAACTTACAAACCGGTACAACGCTGAGGACAAGAGCTGACTCCTGAAAATGAAGCTGGTACTGACATTAATTTCTCCAGTGTATCATGCTGCTGAAGATGTGAACGTGTTTTCCAGCTTCTCTATAATATGGCCCAAACTCTAGCATAGATGATAGCAGCTCCCGATCTCTTCATTGACCCAGCATCCATTAGTGTTTGAATCTTTTGTAAAACAACTCAAAATTTCTAATTTGTAATTTTTTTAATAGTATTTGTTTCTGTTCGAACTACTATCCAAGATAACAAATAATGAAAGATTGTTCAAATTAAACAAGACTTATTTATTTGAAACTCAACACGGTTAAAACAAAAGCTCAGTGACAGGAGACAATATGTCTGCCATGTCGACTCGCGATGGGACACAGTGCTAGTGATGCGACACGTTATGCCCCCATAATTTAGATCAAACAGTATTGATATGTTGTTTATAGTTAAGGCATTGACGTTGTGGAGGTTTAAAGACATTGTAATTTATTTTTAGAAAACGGTATAACCCTACTGCTTTCAAGGTTTTCACCTCATCATCAGGGGAACACAAACAAGACTAAATGCTGTTCGAACTGGTACCAATATACACGCTTCAACGGTTGGGGGCTGAGAGGTGAGGGAGGCATGGGACAATTTCGGCCAAGAGCGGAGAGATTTTTGGGAAATAACTAAGAAATAACTAGAAATTTCTAAGTCAGTACACCGATTCGAACATCTGGTAAACAGTTATATCCCAAAAATCTCTCCGCTCCTGGCCGAAATTGTCCCATACCTCCCTCACCCTCAGCCCCCAACCGTTGAAGCGTATATATCGGTACCAGTTCGAACAGCATTTAATCTTGTTTGTGCATCCCTGAAGATGAGGTGTGCACCTTGAAACCGGTAAGGTTATACCGTCACAAAAAAGTGGAATAAACAATGTTTGATAAAAATAAATTACAAACAGTATTAAATTAGCATTCTAAGGCTTTTAATAACAATGGGTATAACGTATTTGTTAATAATCATTTATAAAAACCCAAACTCTTGACTCCATAATACCTACAGCTCATGAATATGTAAGAATAAATATTTTTAGTTAATTTTAATACTCCTCGATGAGAATATTCGAACATAATCGTACAGAGCGTTCTTTCTGTTAAAAAATGACTCCATACCAATCTGCTCAAAAACAGAGCCAAATGGTTTAAAGGAAAAACACCTTGAATACCATAAAATTTAGCAATTACCTTGTTTGAGCCAATGGAATTCTACACAATTGGTTTTTTTTTGTCTCGTTAATCTTTCTGTTCATTACAGCAAAATTTACAGGGGTTTTTAAATCACTGCATCAGAAAGGTGCCTGTCCACGTGGTAACGCATTGGACTTCCATATGAAAGGTTGCCAGCCCAAACCCCGCGCTTTTCATTTTCCCTTCACGGTCACAGAATATTTTGTTTCATTAAAATTAAGTGGATTAAAACTCGTGGAGTGGCGGCATCTCTGAACGTGTTAATTTATCGAGGAATTGTTTTTGAATTTATAGATCTGTTTATCCTTACAATTTGCATTGTCAATTGAATCAGGACTCAAATAACTGACGGTTTTAAAAAAAATTAACGCTCCTTAAGTTACGCAATTACATATACTCTTGTGTTTTGTTTCATTTTCACTTCGTGGTCACTGAACATTTTATTTCATTTTAACTCACGAAGCAGCACCTTTGAAGGAATTAAATTGTATTTGGATTGGATACTTCTGCTTATCCTTATCGTTTGCACCGTCAATTCAATTCAAATATGTGACTTTAAAAAAAAATCAAATACTCCTGACGTTATGCAATCACTCATACATTTAGATGCATGTTTTGTTTTATTTTCACTCTACGGTCACAGCATGTACTGTTTGAATTTCCGCTTAATTGCTTGAGGCTGTAGTGACTATATGTGCGGTCACTGAACCCACCAGACGACCTTTGCCCCACCTTCACAATGCGAGACAAACAATGGACAAAGTCCACATGGTCGGTCATTCAACTCACTACTAGCGGAGACCGCATTCCATGAGGAAAGGAGAGAGCAACATATATTCCGCGCTGTCAGTCAAAACAATAAATACCTACGCATCGACAATAAACATATTGTAAGCGCAAAGACGAGACAGCGATATATCTCGTGCGCATTCCCGCACACGTCCAAAATATTATAAATACCGACGTTTATCAATAAAATTTCTCTTTGCATATTCCGATTTCGAACGAGTTTTATTTATCAACAATCATCCTCATCATCTCTCCTTTAAGGAACAACCGTTCCTAAAAGGCAAATATTATATCAAATTATAATAGATTACCAAATACTGAGCTGGTTTCATTTGTATTTGATGACCAAAAACTTCATTCACTGTATGAGTAAAACAACTTGCATTGTTCATTAAATTAACTTTAATAAACAGTGTATTAAATCGTTCATTGAACAACTTTATGATTAAACTGTTTATTGAACAACTTTATGATTAAACTGTTTATTGAACAAGTTTATAATTTAACTGTTGAACAACTTTATAGCAAAAAATCTGTCCATGTAACTTTTGCCGTCCTCGTGAAAATCAAACATCTGCTAGATAGAATTTCTGTGTGTGATTCGCTACTTAAATAAAACGTAGACATTTATTTTTTTCAATAAATCATTAAGAACAGAGAAAAATGGATTGTATACCACAATATAAAATGAACGAGATCAAGAAACAAGAAAAATAAACCACCGCAATTCAAACCAAAGGCTCTACTTCATCCAAAATAGGTGACGTTGTAAGGATGGTGGGATTGGAAAGAAACCCTTTATTTTGAGATTTTTTTTCAAATAACAAAACGTCTTATTCTTGCTCCTTTTTCAGACCTGATGGTCTGTTATCGTCCTGCATCATTGTTTCCCTCTTGTGACTTTGACTGCCAGCTGTCTTTCCATTTTTTGGAAGGTCGTTCTGGAGGTCTGCTTGCTCGGGGGATTCTGTCCCTGGCCATTCTAACGGCTCATGGTTCCGCCATTCTGGATACATGTTCGTTCCAGAACCATCTTCTCTGTCATCATCGTCTGACGATTTCTTCAACTTCACACATCCTTCGGATTTCTGTGTTTCGTACTCTATCACGAAGGGTTTTGCAAGCGATACTCCTGAGTACCTTTATTTCTCTGGTTTGAAGGAGATTTTTGGTTCTGACAGTGTCGGCTCTGGACTCTATGCTGTATGTCATTATGGGGCGGACACAGGTCTTGTATATCCTCACCTTGCTTTGGATGTTCATATATTTGTTTTTTTCCAGATAGTGTTCTTTAGACATCCGGAAATAGCTGCGGCCTTTTGTGATTGTTCAAGCAATTCGCCGTAGAGGTCATTATTGCACATTATGCTAGCACCCAAGTATTTAAATTTTGTAACTTGTTCAATTGGTGTGTCGTCGATCGCCACACTGCATCCAACTCTAGAGTGCTCTCTGGCTAGAGTCTCTGGCTAGAGTCATGCATTGCTCTGCTCTTTGGCTAGAGTCATGCATTTAGTCCTGCTGATGGAGATAGACATGTTGTGTTTTTTGGAAGCAGTGTGGAATCGATGTAGCATTTGTTGCAGGTCTTCGGATACACCGGTCTTGTATGATATATCCTCACCATGTTTTGGATGTTTTTATGCTTGTTTTTCCAGATAGTGTTCTTTAACGTGTTCCCCGCGGGAAGCACAAACGCCTGTGATCTGACGACAATCCAAGTTTCAAATCACAAATACTTAAAAAAAATTACACAAAACCGGAATAAAAATTAAACTAAAATTTAAAATAATCTTTATTCTAGCGACATCTCTGAAAACCTTGTCAAATAATATATTAGTTTATGAGATATTGTTGAATAAACAGAGCGCCGAATTTTTTTGGTTTCTCAATATTTCCAGCATTAACTACCTGTCGCGCGGATCGAGTCCTGCGATGAGTCTCTCTTACGTAAATAAACATTACTAAGTCTCTCTTACGTAAATAAACATTACTAGTGCTATATGCATTTGATTGGGTGAGTGTCATGAAGCATTGATTTGATCGTAGAATTGCTTTGTTAATTTTACGTAATGTTTAGTTTATCTCATTTATTTAATGAGTCTCATTAAGAGTAATGACTATTATTTATTATCAGAAAATTACTTAAGTGTCATGTTTACTTGGTGTTGTAATCAAATATCAGTGGTTCCAAACAAAATATGTGTTTAAACTTAGAAATTAAAAAACGCTGAAATTGTGCCGCGCACAGGATTCGTGGAATTTGATTTTTAACGCGGTGAACAGGTTAAACATCCGGAAACAGTTGCGGCCTTTTGTGATTGTTTAATCACTTCAAAATAACTAAACGATTGAATTAAATAAGTACTATTTGCAACTAGACACATTTAAGACAGTTATCGATACAAAACGCCCTGAATTAGTGAACAGAAAGGGAATAATTTATCATCAAGAAAACTCTAGATCACATGTTTCTATGATAGGCCGTTAAAAATTGTTACAGTGGGGATGAGAAGTATTGACTCACTTATTGTATTTCCAATATTTACATCTCAATCTCTCCTTTATATAATAATCTTAGAAAAAAAAGGATTCTCTGAAGGATTGCAAAAGTTACCTCAAGAAATTGTTTGGTCTAAAGGACAAATGTTCTGGGAGGAAGGTTGCGTGAAAGTTCGAAGACAGATAAAGTTGCCTGAAAGATGGAAGATGAATGTTGAATAAGATGGAAAATATATAATGATATGTAAAAATATGGAAAATATATAATAATATGTAATAAGATGGAAAATATATAATAATATGTAATAAGATGGAAAATATATAATTTATTAAAATTACGTCTGTGTATTCCTAGAAAATTTGTATTTATTTTAAATTGGAAAGCGTGAGAGGTAGACCGAGGCTACTTAGGAAAGTTTATGGAATACTAATGGATGAAAAAAGGTAAATAAAGAGCTCAGAAATAAATTTATGAATAAAGTAGATATTTAAAGTATGATGGAGCATGATCCCATGGGGCCGATCATCGGCCCCAACTGGTGTATGCGAAAAATGGCACGGGGCCGATCATTGGTCTAATTTAAGAATAAAATAGATATTTGAAGTATGATGGTGCATGACCCCACGGGGTCAATCATCGGCCCCAACTGGTGTATGCGAAAAATCCCACGGGACCGAAATCAACCTAATTTATGAATAAAATAGATATTTACAGTATGATGGAGTATGATCCCACAGAGCCAATCATCGGCCCTAGCTGGTGTATGCGAAAACTCAATTTATGAATAAAATAGATATTTAAAGTATGATGGAGCATGATCCCACGGGGCCAATCATCGGCCCCATCTGGTGTATGCGAAAAATTCCCACGGGGGCGATCATTGGTCTAATTTAAGAATAAAATAGATATTTGAAGTATGATGGTGCATGACCCCACGGGGTCAATCATCGGCCCCAACTGGTGTATGCGAAAAATCCCACGGGACCGAAATCAACCTAATTTATGAATAAAATAGATATTTACAGTATGATGGAGTATGATCCCACAGAGCCAATCATCGGCCCTAGCTGGTGTATGCGAAAACTCAATTTATGAATAAAATAGATATTTAAAGTATGATGGAGCATGATCCCACGGGGCCAATCATCGGCCCCATCTGGTGTATGCGAAAAATTCCCACGGGGGCGATCATCGGCCTAATTTATGAATAAAATAGATATTTAAAGTATGATGGAGCATGATCCCATGGGGCCGATCATCGGCCCCAACTGGTGTATGCGAAAAATGGCACGGGGCCGATCATCGGTCTAATTTATGAATAAAATAGATATTTGAAGTATGATGGAGCATGATCCCACGGGGCCAATCATCGGCCCCAACTGGTGTATGCGAAAAATCCCACGGGACCGAAATCAACCTAATTTATGAATAAAATAGATATTTACAGTATGATGGAGTATGATCCCACAGAGCCAATCATCGGCCCTAGCTGGTGTATGCGAAAACTCAATTTATGAATAAAATAGATATTTAAAGTATGATGGAGCATGATCCCACGGGGCCAATCATCGGCCCCATCTGGTGTATGCGAAAAATTCCCACGGGGCCGATCATCGGCCTAATTTATGAATAAAATAGATATTTAAAGTATGATGGAGCATGATCCCACGGGGCCAATCATCGACCTCAAAGTTTTCATACAAGTTTTATGTTGAATAAAAAAATCAAATTTTAACACTATACAGGGAGGTCTTGACGAAAAAATGTTTTAAAACCAAATATAAACTGAGATAAAAAATAAAAGACAAACTACTGTTTTTTTTATCAAAAAATGCTTGAGATTTTTCGCACATTTCATGCAAAATATGCTGGGATTAAAAGGTTTAAGGATCATTTGGACGTACGAAGAGAATTACTGATGAAAAAAAAATGGCTAAACAAGTAAACAATTTAAAAGTGCGAAATTTTTGGTGGAATAGGAAAAACGTGGCAGAACCAAACGAAACAAATTCTGAAAGAAGGTAAATTATGAATAATAGAAGATTGTGCATGACGAAATGTATGCATGTGAAAGGGGCCAAATTTATACGCTTTGATAAAAAAAATTGAAGATCGGTTCTCTCTGTCTATCCCACAAGGGAGACGGTGTGATGGTATGCATGTAAAAGGCGAACGAACTTTTTTGCTGATCCAATAAATACATATGTATACCATTGAAGCCTTACCTATATCAATTCCAGCAAGTTCGGAGTAACTTTCAGGGTAGGTGCCCTAAAATCTTTGTTTCGTCTTCCTTGTTTACTCCTGAAATCCATCGCAAACAGTCCAGCTCATCTCAACAACATGATAGTACTTTTCTGGAAACTAAGTTTTTACTTAGCACTTAAAATTATACAAGTTTAAGTATTAAAACTTAAGTACTTACCCTACTTACTTACAACCACGCTGTTGTTCTGATAGGGTAAGCAAAAAAGGGAAAAAGACCAGGATTTTTTATCGTGATACACAATTCTAGCATCTTATACATCCAACCACCTTCTATGACAACTTTTACGGTTCCGTTGACATCTAAATTTCTATCTTTCAAAATAGCGTACACTTGCTCCAAATTAACATAACAAGGCCTTCCAGTCATATTTTTATTATTTTTTAATCTAGATATGCGGGGGTGTGGGATGGAAGACCCCTGATGTCCTTGCGGTTGGGCTCGCCCTACATGGGTGGAGTGTACCTCGGCCGGGGGAATGTTTGTGGGATGAGTTCGGACTTTGTAATGTGTTCTCTCTTGAATGTATTTTTTTTTGTCATCTATTTATTTTCTGTGTTTTTTTTATATTCTTGTTCTACGTGTTCAAGGGTGTGGGCTGAAAAACATCTGGTGTCCCCGTGGCTGGGTTCACCTTTTTTTTAACCTGGCGAGTTTATTGCCATGTGGCAATCTCTTCCAGCCAACCAGAAAAATGTTTTATAGGCACTAAGTGTTAACCAGACTGGAATCCTATTTTAAAAAATCTGGGTTCCAGCGGGGATCGAACCCGCAACCTCCGGATCGGCAGACAAATGTCTTACCACCAGGCTACGGAGGTCTTTATATTGGTGTGGTGTATCTTGGCCGAGGGGATGTTATTAGATGAGCCCAGACCTTTTGATAGCTTCCGTATTTAATGTATTATCTGCAATGTATGTGTTTTAGAAGTGTTATTTAAAAATATTTTGTACATACATACTATGTTGCTGTCAAAAACCTATATTTATTATTTATTTATTAATTTATTTTCTCTGTGTATCTTAATTTATTTGTCCACGTGTCCAGACTATCTCAACGTGTTCCACTTCATCTTACTCAACACATCAGCCTTAAGTTTCTTCGTCGTGGTTGCTGACCGTCATAATCGAGGATTCGTCTCCATTCTAACGTCAATATTGAGACGTTCCTCTACATCCATTATGTGATCTTCAGTGAGAAAAGAGTCCTAGATGTGCACTCCCTCATGTAAATATCATAGACACGTAAATCTTGCTGAGTCGTCCGATAACGCTGATACATATTCGCAGCACGCTAACTTTTCTTTACACATCTAGAGCTGAGACGCCATCAGCACGAAAACATATGACTCTCCATCCTCTAAGGTCCTAAGCCACCTGTTTCCAATCCTCAATCACTCAGCAGCAACTTTCACATACTGCACTTATAGCAATTTCTCTGCTCCCCAGCCTTACTACTGTCTCGTGCAAGATACGTTTTGGCAGTCAATTATCATCAACCAATGTGCACACGTGACATACTGTCGATCGCAATTTTGTCATTACAACAATATGCTCTATTCATTTAGAGTTAAAGTGTTGCAAAACCGATACATTTGTATCATGATCACTACAGTGGATTCAAAAAACAACTCAATGGAAACGTTGGTGGTGAATTTCAAGGCTTCGAAAGTGCCTTCTATAGAGAACCAAAGTCTAAGACCCATACAGAAGTATTGAGAGGACAATGGCCTTGTTGACTGATATATTTGTAAACTGGAAGCTGTCCCTGCAGTAAAATATTCTTTCATTCGGTTCAGCAACAGCTTTTAAATCTGAAGCCACTCTCCAGTTCATATCAACAGAATTCTTAAGTTCACATGCATCTTTTATCCCTTCATTCCGTATTTAATCATACATTATCACCCCAAAAATTATTATAAGTGTACTCAATTCTATGATATATTGTTAAGCTCTTTTATGTCTTTTTTAACGTTCACATTTGATTAAGATACATCAAAGTTGATACTTAAACACTCTTGTGGGATATATTTTGATTCTGTCCAGTTCAAGTACAAAGCCAATACCGTAATGATATCGCAGCCAAATGACGAGGTTCTCAGCAGAATCGAAGTAACCAGGCATCTGTCAATCACCATATTGGAAAGTCGTGCAAAATGGGTGGGTCATATCCTGTGACATGAAAGTCTCCTGCACAATATACCGGAGGGAATGATTGGCAGAAGGCTCCCTCGCCGAGAGTATCTGGAGCAAATATGTCACGATATGGACTGCACCTCCTATACAGAGCTCAAGACGATCGCTGAAGACCAAGCGGAGTGGAGGAGGAGATGCAAGGCTTTGCTGCAAATTAATCCCCAGGATTGAAACTGAAGAAGGTCACAGCCACCGTATTCCCTAGATGTAACCCCCTGCGATCTTTTCCTGTACCTGAAGATGCAGAATACATTGAAAAGACTACATTTTGCAACCAAAGAAAATATAAAGACATGATCGCTGAGTGAGCTAAAGACTATCCCAAAAAAAATGTCTTCAACAAATGTTTTGCAGATTAGAAGACACTTTAGCAAGGTTGTATTATTTTCCTATGAAGCTTACTTTGTAGGGCAAACTATTAATACTGATGATTTAATAAAAACCTTTTGATTAAAAATGTATTGGGTGTTAACATAAGTTGTGTCCGTTCTTTTCCAATTTAAAAATGAGCACCAAAAGTAAAACAAAATGGTAAAGGTTATACGTCATTCAAAAGAAAATTTTCTGCTCTACAAGATATAGTGTTGCTTTTACGTTACAAATATTATTTTATTTGATTACAAGCCTTCAAAATGGAATGTCAAGTAGACGAAAGTGAGCATTTTCAACACCTCCTTCTGTTTGCATTCAATCGAGGGAATAAAGTTGCCAAAGCTGCTCACGATATTTGCGAAGTGTACGGTGAAGATGTTATGAATGCAAGGATAGCTCGGCGATGGTTTTTGCGTTTCAAATACGGTAATTTCGACCTGAAAGACTTGGAGCGTTCCGGACGACCAGTGGACTTCGATGAAAACCGCTCAAACCATATTATTCATGAAGATCCCCTTCAAACCACTGTCGAATTGTAGTCGCATGACTATATACCGCCATTTTAAATCAATGGGAAAAAGAGTGAAAACAATAAAAATCAACGATCGACAATTTCTGCTGGTTTGCTCGCGCGTCATCGAGCTACGCATGGCCACAAGCAAAGGTTCCTTTACCGCATCATTACTGGTGATGAAAAATGGTTTGATAATGGTGATGAAAAATGTTTGAAGGGGATCTTCATGAATAATATGGTTTGAGCGGTCCTCATCTAAGTCCACTGGTCGTCCGGAACGCTCCATGTCTTTCAGGTCAAAATTACCGTCTTTGAAATTCAAAAACCATCAACGAGCTGCCATTTTATTTATAGCATCTTCACCATACACTTCGCAAATATCACGAGCAGCTTTGGCAGCTTTATTCCCTCGATTGAACGTGAACAGAAAGATGTGTCGAAAATGCTCACTTTCGTCTACTTGACATTCCATTTTGAAGGCTTGTAATCAAATAAAA
The DNA here is from genome assembly GCA_949825065.1 of Odontocerum albicorne. NCBI lineage: Eukaryota > Metazoa > Arthropoda > Insecta > Trichoptera > Odontoceridae > Odontocerum > Odontocerum albicorne. The sequence continues at coordinate 12,244,638 of OX463868.1, forward strand.
TAATATGTGTAACGTTAAACAAAACACAATTTCTTGTAGAGCAGAAAATGTTCTTTCGAATGAAGTATAACATTTACCATTTTGGTTTACTTTTGGTGCTAATTTTTAAATTGGAAAAAAATGGACACAACTTATGTTAACACCTAATAAATTTGCATTATTTTTTTATCAAACCTCGTTTGTGTGCTTTAATGCTTCAATGGCTTGGAGCATTAAAGCACACAGACGAAGGCATTTTATCCCTGCAGGCCATTTGATATATCTTGTAAACCTTCCATTATCTGAGGAAGTACAACCTTAATAGTTGAATGATGATTTAATATATTTATCTTTCAGTTTCATATCATTATTACCTTCAGAGGTTGCCATGTTCTCGCACATTTGTGGCTTAACATATAATGATAAAAGTTAATTTACGATCGACAGTACAAATATTTTTTTTTCGTTTGCACAACTGTAGATATAGTGAACAATAAATCTTAAAAAAAACAATTAATTTTCATTGAATAAATACATTTTTTATTTGTTCTGGTGCGATGTGTTAAAAATATGTTTTTTGTAAATAAATTTTCTAACAATACAGAGTCGATTTCGACCATTAAAATAATATATGAATTTATAATGCGCGTCAATACGAAACACGAGATGTAACAAAGATAAGCATAAATACGATTCGTAGAAAATTCTAATCAAAAGAAGATTAACATATAGCAGGCCAAGGCTCAGGGTATGGTCATACCACGCATAAAAGGACTTAAACAATAACATATAGTACGTACTACATTGATCAAACAGTTTTAGGATCGGCCACCGTGTGGCGCTGTGAGTCGCCCAATTGGAATTTTTTTTTTTGTTAGGTTACCACATCTATCATTGGTATTTGCCTCCACATTTCAGCGTCATGGCTTGAAATTTGTAAAAGTTACGCTGTACTGAGTACATCTACCTTTGCGCGTGTTTTCGATTTTTTACAAATTCGAAAATGGCATCAACTGTGCATCAACAAGTTCGCATTAAATTTTGTGTGAAAAATGGATTTAACGGTCCTCAGACCATTAAATACATTAGAGTCGGTCAAGGATGACGAACGCAGTGGCAGTCGAAAACCGATGAAAACATCGATAAAATCAAAGAAATGTTGACCGAAAACCGCAAATTGTCCACCAGAGAGCTGGAAATGGACTTGAACATCGCTTATGGACTCGTTCGAGACGTTTTGGTTAATGATTTGGGCCTCAGACGTGTCGCTGCAAATCTGGTGCCAAAAGACCTCAATTTCATGCAAAAAAAGAACCGCGTTGAAATCGCGAAAGCGGGAAGCGCGACACTATATTCGCATCTCACTCTTGCATACTTCACTGAATTGCGAGAAGCTCAATTGTCTCAACGTCGCAAGCGTAACCCACGCTGGGAATAAGCCACTACCGCTCCGCGCCGCAGTTGCTTTTGGGCTTGCAAATAGGTTAGACCTACGCCCGTTCCGTGAGCGTTGCCAGGTGGTTTTTTAATGTTTTCAGCAAATAAATCTCAATTATTATAATTTTTAACTTCAATTATAATTAATTAAGGGGATTATCTATGAATGTTCTTATTTTTCCGATTTAAAATCGCTAATTTTTGATCGCGTACTCACTACCCAACGCTGGAGCGCGCGTTTCAAATTTAGCACCGTAAGGGAAGGGTTAATGAAGTTTATTTAATTTTGAAGTTAAGGTTAAAATCGACCACTTTTTTCGAAAAAGCTTAATATAAGGCAAAATCATTAACTAAGTAGTGAACACATATAATTTATTACAGAGTTCATACACTATACACTGCACATTATTTTTGTACAATAAAAATTGTATTAAAAAATTTGGGAAGATCCCGTTACAAATAAATTATTTAAAGGCTGTGATATGATTTTATTTATTTTAAAAAAACATCACAAAACGTACTCGTATGTAGTCATACTTCTTATTTGCACTTTTTCCTTTCACAAAATGATCCATTATCAAAAGTTCTTGCAGGCCATTTATTTATATATGTCTTGGCTTCTTTTCAGTTTTCTTTCCACGACTCTCGTCATAGTGTGCACCAGTATATCCCCAACTTTCTTCTCAGTTTTCTTATAAATTTTTCCCTACTTTTTTATGCCCTATTTTAGGCCAAAGAGATTCTTTTAATTGAGTTTTTTTCGCATGATGAACTGGTGTCTTTTCTGCTGGATGAGAAGCTGCAACATGTTTTAGTACATCTATTTTTTGTCCCGTCTCATGCGGAACACTTTTCTTGACATTTTTGTTGATGTTCAAATTATTGGCATTGTTTGTCGCTTGTTCTGTTTTCATTTCAGCTTCCTTTTGGACCCTGGCTTGTTTGATCATTTCATCAATTCGATCCGAGAGACTAAACGTCCAAGAATCTTCTATGCCATCAAACATGTCATTCAATGAATTATGGTGACCATTGTATAGAGATTCTGGAGGATCGAAGGCATAAAAATCATCTGGCAATTTTGATGCTGTGCCCTGTAATAAGAAATATCAAATAAATACAAATTACATAAATTTTGGGTGCTGCCTTTTTTGGATTGTTCCTAAAAACAGGAAATATACTAAAAGCAGTTTTTGGATTGTTCCTAAAAAAAAAAGCAAATATACAAAAAGCAGTTTTTGGATTGTTCCTAAAAATCAGCAAATATACTAAAAACAGTTTTTGGATTGTTCCTAAAAAACAGCAAATATACTAAAAGCAGTTTTTTGGATTGTTCCTAAAAATCAGCAAATATATTTAAAGCAGTTTTTGATTTGTTCCTAAAAATCAGCAAATATACTAAAAGCAGTTTTTGGATTGTTCCTAAAAAACAGCAAATATACTAAAAGCAGTTTTTTGGATTGTTCCTAAAAAACAGCAAATATACTAAAAGCAGTTATTGGATTGTTCCTAAAAAACAGCAAATATACTAAAAGCAGTTTTTAGATTGTTCCTAAAAATCAGCAAATATACTAAAAGCAGTTATTGGATTGTTCCTAAAAAACAGCAAATATACTAAAAGCAGTTTTTTGGATTGTTCCTAAAAATCAGCAAATATACTTTAAGCAGTTTTTGATTTGTTCCTAAAAATCAGCAAATATACTAAAAGCAGTTTTTGGATTGTTCCTAAAAAACAGCAAATATACTAAAAGCAGTTTTGAGTGGGCGACTAAGAGTGGCTGGCTCAGAACTTAAGAGGGTGGACAACAATCTGTTCTTGGGTTGATGACGTCTCAACGGCTGGTTAATAAAAACTATACTGATCCTCAAATTCTAACTTGCTACGTATTAGCGTTCTGTAGAGGAACCCAGGAAGATTCACTTCAAATGTTCTACAAACGTTTCCTTCGCCAAAATCTTCGGATAAACTGGAGTGATCATGTCTCAGTCCTGCAACGCTCCAACTGTAAATCTTTAGAGGATATGGTTTTAAAAGAGGAATTGGAATGGACCAGACATATGATACACATGGACGATTATAGGCTAGCGAAATGCGTCGTGAATGGAGAAATAGTAGGCAGCGCCATAAGAACATTCTGCTAGAGTCGCTTAGTTTGTGCGGGGTCCCTGAAAACTGGAATCATATGGTTCAAGAGGATGGAGTGGAGAATGGAGATACAACTGTTCTCGGATTGATGGCGTCTCAACGGCTAGATGTGTGGAAAATAGTCAGAATGTTGCGAATATGCGTCATCATTGCCAGGCAGTTCAGCAGGGTCCACATGCCTGTGACGTCTGCAGGAGGGAATGGGCATCTAGGATCGGGTTTTTTTTTTCACAGAAGATCACATGACCGACGTGGAAGAACAGCTCAAGATTGACGTTGGAGTGGTGAGGGAATGTCAACAACGAGGTCCAGCAACGACGAAGACTATTAAGTAGAGCTTCTGAACCGGTTTTTTTTTTTATTTATTTTTTTTTTACCTGGCGAGTTTATTGCCATGTGGCAATCTCTTCCAACCAACCATAAAGACGTTTTTATAGGCCCTAAGTGTTAACCACACTGGAATCCTATTTTTTTTAAATCTGGGTTCCAGCGGGGATCGAACCCGCAACCTCCGGATCGGCAGACAAGTGTCTTACCACCAGGCCACGGAGGTCGTCTTAGAATTGTCGTCGTCGTCATTGACAATAATACGATTCCAATTATTTGGAAAATTTCGTAATAACCAAAAACCAGAGAGACACACACATTAACCTATCTCAAGGAATGACAAATTTGCATACTTCTAGAGTAAAGCGAAAATAATCCAATTCAATGAGAAATATTTTTTTCCAAAAAACAATGTAAACACTGACAACGTACATCTACCGAAACAATGAAAAAAACTGACAGTAGAAAATGACTGAAAACAATTAGAAAATTGACAGAGACACGCCTACCTGACAGACACACATTGACGAAGAAACGCTTTTGAAAAACAGTTTAAAGACTGTCACTTGACACCTACATATAAACAAAGTAAAAACTGACAAACTGCACTTACCGAAAACAATGCAAACATTGCAAAGAACCACACAAAATGGTGACGTGCCCACATTTTTACTATAAATGTTCAATGCACTGAATAATTCGAAAGGTGTGGAGCTAGTTTTGATTCATAAGACTCGTATATAACATCAAATAAAGAAATATATTCATTAATAAGTCCCAAATTTTATAACGCCTCATTGTTTTTCATAAAAGTCGTCAACGCTGCACTGTTAACTTATAGAGGATATGGTTGAAAGGACTTATTTAAGATGAACCTGATACAGGTTTCTAAAACGGTTCTTTAACTAAGAAGTAATGACTAGCTCATTTAAAATATCTCACTGTCAAACTCATCAACAGGGTTGATAGGCAGAGAAAACGCTATAATGAGTGATACTGACTTTGTGCGGGGTGCATGAAGGCTGAGAGTATATTAGGTGAAATAAATTGGGGAAAGTAGATAGTTTCCGGTTCGAGGACTGATGGCGCCTCATCTGTTAACGCGTGGGAAACAGTCAGCGTGATGTTAATATGCGCCAGCATTGCCAGGTGACGCAGCAGGATTCACATGTCTGTGACATTTGTGGAAGGGAGTGTGTATCTAGAATCGAGCCGTTTTCTTACAGAATATCAAATGATCAACGTAGAAGAGCAGCTCATGATTGACGTTGGAGTAGCGAGGATGGCTTATGTCAGCGTCCAGGTTTTGAAGTGTCTCCAATTTTTGACACCTGAATAATTCACGTCACCATAATCAAGTAATGGAAGCTTAAATCATTGAAACAGAAGCATTGTACTTAAAATGGGCAGAAATTTATGCATCCATATTTAAAGATAATGTAGAAAAAAAGGTTTTGTTAAAATTTTAGACGTGATTAAACCAAATAAAATTATTATCAAATATGACCACCAGATTTTAGACATGTCGACATGTTTTACAATCGAATACTTAGCAACAGTACAAAACTTAACAACGACACACCAATTGAACAAGTTACAAAATTTAAATACTTGGGTGCTAGCATAATGTGCAATAATAACCTCTATGGCGAAGTGCTTGAACAAACACTATCTGGAAAAACAAGTATATGAGCGTCCAAAGCTAGGTGAGGATATACAAGACCTGTGTCCGCCCCATAATGATATACAGCATAGAGTCCAGAGCCGACACTGGCAGAACCAAAAATCTCCTTCGAACCAGCGAAATGAAGGTACTCAGAAGAGTATCGCTGTGCCAAACCCTTCGTGATAGAGAACGAAATACAGAAATACGAAGGACGTGTGAAGTTGAAGATATTGTCAGATGGTGACGACAGAGAAGAAGGTTCTGGAACGAACGCGTATCCAGAATGGAGGAACCAAGAGCCGTAAGAATGGCCAGGGACAGTATCCCCCAAGCAAGCAGACCTCCAGGACGACCTCCCAAAAGTTGGAAAGACAGCTGGCAGTCGACGTCACAAGACGCAAACAATGATGCGGGACCATGACAGGCCAGCAGGTCTAAAATAACATGAAGAAGAAGAAAATCCGCCTTAACAAATCCTCTAATTTATTCTGAAATCGCTAATCATTGTCACCGTGAAAAGCATACTTTTTCTATCGATGATGCCAAATTCTTACATATCAGTAGTAACAGAAATAAATTGGACAGATTAGAGCCCTACAAAATGTCTAAGTCAGTGCATCGAGGCGAACATCTTGCAAACACATATATTCCCAGAATCTCGCCACTACTCGCCGAGCTTGTCTCCTGCCTCCCTCCACCCAAAGTTCCCAACCCGAATATTGACCGTTAGAAGTGTGTGTGTCGGTACTAGTTCGAACAGTATTTAGTCTTGTTTGTGCTCCCCTAAAGATGAGGTGTGCACCTTAAAACCGGTAGGGTTATACCGTTACATAAAGTGGAATAAACAGTGTTTGATAAAACAAATTACAATGTCTTTAAACCTCCACAATGTTAATGCCTTTACTATAAATAAAATATAATTTAAAAATAAGAACTTATTTTATTTAATTACAAATTAATAATACTTATCACGTCGTTTTTTTTAGCGCACGGGGACTCATGTTTAAAAAATTTATAATTTGAGAATACGTAACATTGTTTGTTTTTCTCTGCTGTTTCATTTGTACAAATTAATGCTACTGATATTGGAACTATGTTAAATATTTATTTTTTATTTACTCTTATTAGAAACGTTTGATACGTGATACGATATACAAGAATGGCTTTAAACCATCCTGTAAATATAAAATAATATACCATACATTAGTCAGTTTGATCCGACTACAAGCCACGCAGATGACAGCGTTCCGGAAGACCAAATAATTCTCATCCAAAGCGAATCACTGAATTCAACCCGATTCTCCAAGAACTGATAGTTACCAGCACATTATCGCCAATATAATATACATAGTCCTGCCATAAATACTGTTATACAAATGCAAACACCCATAAAATCTAAACAATAGCAGGTTGAAACCTAAAACCTTTTTAACCTTTCCTTCCCTATGTTGGGTATCTTCTACACGTTGCTTCTAATAACCATCAATATCTCTATAAATATAATAAATACAAGGTTAAGATTTTAGGTATTCCTCCATAATATATTTACGCATTGATTTAAAAAATAATATTAATAATAATCAGAATTTATCGACTACATCGTGGGTATTTTGTGAAGATATCGGAAACGAATTCGCATTTAAACGCTGTGAGTGCCTCGACCTTGTGTATTGACGATAGGTGAAGAGTATGCGGGAAGCGCGACACTATATTCGCATCTCGCTCTTGCATACTCCACTGAATTGCGAGGAGCTCAATTGTCTCAATCGTCGCAAGCGTAAGCCACGCCGGGGTAAGCCACTGACGCTCCGCGACGCAGTAGCTTCTAGGCTTGCAAATAGATTAGATCTACGCCCGTTCCGTGAGCGTTGCCAGATGGTTTTTTAATGTTTTCAGCAAATAAATCTCAATTATTATAATTTTTAACTTCAATTATAATTCATTAAGGGGATTATCTATGAAGTTCTTATTTTTCTGATTTAAAATCGCAAATTTTTTATCGCGTACTCACTACCCAACACCGGAGCGCGCGTTTCAAATTTAGCACCGTAAGGGAAGGGTTAAAGGTAATTCTCCATCTCCTATGTGTTGTTTATAGGTAAGGTATTAACGTTGTGGAGGTTTAAAGACATTGTAATTTATTTTTATTAAACACTGTTTATTCCACTTTTTTGTAACGGCATAACCCTACCGGTTTCAAGGTGCACACCTCATCTTCAGGGGAGCACAAACAGGACTAAATTATTTTCGAACTGATACCGATATACACGCTTCAACGGTTGGGGGCTGAGGGGTGAGGGAGGCATGGGACGATTTCGGCCAAGAGCGGAGAGATTTTTGGGATATAACTGTTTACCAGATGTTCGGATCGATGTACTGACTTAGAAATTTCTAGGGCCTCTAATCTGTCCAATTTATTTCCGTTACTACTGATATGTAAGAATCATCTCTTATGGTATTGCTATAATCAGTCAGTCACTAAACGTTGACCAGTAAACATGGAGTAGGGCGGTAAAGAAAACCGTATCGCTGTAATTGCGTTACGTAAAGTTGGAAGGACGCCGGAATACATTTTTAATACTTTAAAATCTTTGGGTATCAATCGTCAGTTTATATATCGTACTATCAATAGATTGAAAGATACTCAAGGTATTGAAGATTGTCAACGAAGTGGTCCTCCATAGTTAGAACTCCAGCAGTCATCAAAACCGTGAGTAATAGAATTCATAGGAATCCACTCCGCAAACAAAAAGTCATGTCCAGGGAGATGGGTATTTCGACACGGAGTATGTCTCGTATTATCAAATCGGACCCAAATATGGGGGCTTACCGGAGAAGCACTGGACACTTGCTTTCTCCATTTTTGAGGGATATCAAGAAGACCAGAGTAAACAACTGATTCACCGGTACGCAAACAATGTGCATCGCAAAATCCATTTTTCTGATGAAAAAATTTTTAGCATTGAAGAAAATTATATGAAACAAAATGACCGGGTGTACGCACATAGCTCTCAAGAGGCCGCTTAAGTCATTTATAGAGTTCAGAGAGGTCATCATCCAGAATCTGTGATGGTTTGGTGGGGAGTCTCATACGAAGGGGTTACTGCGCTTCATTTTTGTCGTCAGGGTGTGAAGACAAGTGCAAATTCATGGTTAATCATGACATTTCGGAGAAGGTTGTGAAGCCTCTTAATGAGACCATGTTTACTCGTAATTCAGGTCATCGGATCTTTCAACAAGATTCTGCACCAGCCCACAAGGCAAAGAACACCCAGCAATGGCTAGAAATTCACGCACCAGAGTTTATTAAAGCTGAAGATCGGCCTTCTGGAAGTCCAGATTTAAATCCACTGGACTACAAATTGTTGTCAGTGTTGGAGAACGTGGCCTGTAATAGACGACATCCAAATTTGGAGAGTCTGAAACAATAATTGAAGAAAGCAGTGGCCAATTTTCCAATAGACGTCGTGCGTACTGTCGTTGACGATTGGCCGTCACGTTTAAGGGCCTGTGTGAAGGCAAGGGGAGAACATTTTGAAAAAGATGTTTATTTTCATTCAAGATGATGTGTAAGTCTTACAATATAATAAATCATTTGTAAGATGTACTGTTTTTTTATAATAATTTAAACACTTTGTAACAGAATTTATGGCAAGAGATTTCGTGTGTTCTTTACTGTGAGCGTCCATATCTGGCAGCCATACGTCAGTACTGGGAGAATACATTGGTTATAGACCCATCGTTTCAAAGAAATTGAAGATGTTATTCAAATGTCCAAATGAGCTCCACGCCAGTTTTGTCCTTCGTGCTATTTCCTTCGATATGCCACCTACAAAAGAAAAAGTTGGGCCAAATATTCCTGGACATACTCCTGGACATATTCCTGGACAAATTCTAGCGGTTTTTCATCTACGTTTATTGGTTTTGGGGTAACAAAACTATTCATCATGTATTTAGTCTATGATATATTCATTTTTAAACCAACCTCTTTACTGACCTCTGTCAATTCTTGCAGTTGGTGCTGAAGATCATTCGGGGTTTGTGAGAATATAACGATATCGTCTGCAAATCTCAAATGGCTCAGGTACTTTCCATCAATCACCAGGCCTTTATTGTCCCATTCCAGTTTATTAAAGACGTATTCAATTGTCGCTGTGAATAAGTTTGGTGAAATAGTACCTCCTTGATGAACTCCCTTACCAATTTGGAAGGTTTCCGAGGATTTGTGGAGATGTATTTTTGCTGTTGCATCCTTATAGATGTTATTGAACAACTGAATGTATGCTCTATCAATGCCTTATGTCTTCAGAGCTTCTAGCATGGCAATTTTCTTGACTGATTCAAATGCCTTTTCGTAGTCCACAAAGGCTAGGTACAGAGGGAGTTCGTATTTCTCACATCATTCAATTATTCGTATTTCCCACAGCACTTGAATATGATCCATGATACTGAAACCCTTCCTGAATCCAGCATGTTTTCGTGATTGATTCATGTCAAAAGTACTCTAGAGTCGGTTGGTTAAGACCTTGGTAAACATTTTGTATAGGGTAGGTACGAGTAGCATGCTGATCGGACGGTAGTTCTTAAGATCCTCTTGATCGCCTTTCTTATTAAGAAGTATTACTGTTGCAGATTTATAATCTTCTGGAATGTATTTTTCTAGAAGGTACCTGTTGAAAAGTATTGATAAGATGGTATCCACTTCTCGACCTGTTTGTTTAAGGACATCAATTGACAAACCGTCGGTAGAGATTTCTGTGACACCTTTTTTGCAAAGAGTATAGATTTTACCTATGGCTCTGTACAACTTTTTTAATGGTTATGCATGAACATGTCTGCTTGCATTTTTACGCCCGCATTAAAAACCACTGATTTAACGACTTACAAGTACTAATTAATGAAATTTTTAACGATAAAATATTGTAATTTTATTGTCCAGTTAATTAAATATTCTCTAAGAATGTGTTCACGACTAAAATAAATTACTGTTTTATCTTTAAAGTCAAATTGTAATCTCACGATCGTGTCGCAATAAGAAACAAAATCAATGAGGTACAACAAGGTATCATCATCGTCATCACCAGCCTACATTCATCCACTGCAGGATATAGTATAGGCCTCTCCACTTTGTTTCTAAGAAATCCTGTCCTTTGCGCATTGCTGCCATAAAATTCCTGTTTACTTAGGTATCTCGTCTCATTCGAAACCACTCTCATTGGGAGATTTAAATTATGACAAAATGAACATATAAAATAGTTTAGTCTAAGGATAGGTTTAAGTAACATAGCTGCGGCCATTAGATTTTGTTTTGTTTTCTGCCATTCGTTTTTGTTTTTTTTTTTATTCATTATTTAATCTAGATATGCGGGGGTGTGGGATGGAAGCACCCTGAAGCCCTTGCGGTCGGGCTCGCCCTACATTGGTGAGGTGTATCTCGGCCGGGGGAATGTTTGTGGGATGAGCCCGGACATTTAATGTCTTCTCTCTTGAATGTATTTTTTTTTGTCATCCATTTATTTTCTGTGTTTTTTTTATATTCTTGTTCTACGTGTTCAAGGGTGTGGGCTGAAAAACATCTGGTGGGTTCGCCCTATATTGGTGGGGTGTATCTTGGCCGAGGGGATGTTATTAGATGAGCCCCAGACCTTTTGATAGCTTCTGTATTTAATGTATTATCTGCAGTTTGTGTTTTAGAAGTGTTATTTAAATATATTTTGTACATACTATGTTTCTGTCAATAAACCTATATTTACTTATTTATTAATTAATTTATTTATTTATTTTAAATTAATTAATTTATTTTTTCATTATTTTATTCTTTTATTTTATTTATTTATTTATTAATTAATTTATTTATTAATTCATTTATTTATTTATTTATTTATTAATTTATCTATGTATTTATTTATTTATTTATCTATTTTTTTTTTTTTTTTTTATTTTTTTTTTTTTAAATTTATTTATTTGTTTATTTATTCGGTCCTTTTCTCAATATATTTTGTATGAAAACCGCAGAAAATTTGTCGAGGGAAAACGAACTGCAAATAAATTTTCGTAGCTCTTCCGATATGTGATAGTAACACATTCGACTTAAGGTGTAGTGAAGTATCGACTTCTCTGCCCCTATCCACCATAAGTGAGTTCTGATCCCAGCGTGCTCCAAATGCAGTTTAAAAATGCAATTTAATTAATACAAATGTTTATATTAAGAAGTAATCTGATTTATATATTATAGCTATGAACTTACTAATAAATGAAGTGTCGAAATATGGGAGAAATACTTTGAGAAATTATATAGAGATGACGAACTTCGTGAAACCTTGAACCTAGTTGTAACAACATCAGAAATCGTCACAGAAACGGAAATGTCTTGTACTGTTAAGAAATTAAAAAATAGAAAGTCTCCTGGATTAGACAATATCTCCAACAAAATATTGGCACATGTTGAGACTCCAGTAGAATGGTTTACTAGCATCACAGTACCGATATTTAAGAAAGGAAAAAAGAATAACCCAGAAAATTACCGTGGAATCTCCTTGTTGAGTGTTGTTCTGAAACTGCTGACAAGTATCATTAAAATGGAATTAGAACAAAGAATAGTTAATAGAGAGAAACAGCAAGGTTTCAGAAGAAACATGTCAACCACTAACTAAAGGAGAAATCATTGGAGTTGAATAAACCCATGTCCATGTGTTTTGTGGACTTGACTAAGGCTTTGGACAAAGTTCTACTGGAGGATGTCATTAACATAATGAGAAAGTACGAAGTTCCTGCATCAATAATCAAAACCATGCAAAGTATTAACAAGAATGAGAAGACACGAATCAAGGCGAACGGAGACCTAACAAAAGAGATAACTACCCATTGCAACCGGTATCAAGCAGGGAGACCGTCTCAGCCATTCCTTTTTTAACATTATTGTGGATAAAATCATAGAGGAGGTGACTTCCTTGGGTCTGGATTACAAAATGGGAAATAAATTGATCAGTATAGTGTGTTATGACGACGACGCTGCAATATTAGCAGAAAACAAAGATGATCTTCAGATAATGCTCTACAAATTTCCCGTCGCTTCTAAGAAATACAATATGATGATTTCAGTCAATAAAACAAAGTGCTTAACAATATCAAAAGAGCCACTCAGATGCAAACTGATCATCGATAACGTACCCATCGATCAATAATGCGATTCACTATCCTAGGTGTAGAGATCTCCAGCAACTGGCATACCTATACCATATAGTGGAGTACGAGCACAAACTAATAAAGCGACAGCTTTGGCTGTCTGCCTGAGGGACACTATATGGAGAAACAAACACATGCTAACAGAAAGAAAGGTCAGGATATATAAGACATGCGTCCGCTCCATCACGATATATGGGATAGAAGTGAAAGCCGATACCAACAGGACAAAAAAACCTTCTCAGAGTGGCAGAAATGAGAACCCTACGCTCCATCTCAGGCAGAAATCTTAGAGATCGGATCAGAAATGAGACGATAAGGTCTGTCTGTGGTGTTAAAGACATAGTAAGGTGGGAAAGAAGCAGAAGGCGATCAGAGGGATTCTAGAGGGATCATGTGGACCGCATGGAGGATATAAGACTGACAAGAATCGCTAAGACTGAAAACCTTAACAGCAGGAGATTACCAGAAAGGCTGCCGAAAAGGTTTAAGGACAGCTGGACGTTATCATCCTAGGACACTCCACCGTCACAAATAGGTCATACGACATAAACCAATAGGAAGAAGCTATGAACTTACTTCATTTTATTTAAAAAAATCTTAATATTGTTTTGTAATTTTTAATATTGTTGCAATTTTTTTTGTTGTGTCCTCTTGTTCTCTTCATTTGGAAAAAACGGGACACAACTTATATTAACACCTAATATATAATTTCTTAGAAAAAGATAAAATCTGCTTACTAACTTATAACTAGATAACAATTCTCACAACTAATTATTTTATTACGTGCCCACACGTTCAAACTACTTACATTCACGCAGACATTGGTCCTCCCTGCGAATACGAGTACTGAAGGTAAAATAGTCAGGAAACAGGTGATGCTTCGGGAGCCAGTGTCTATAATGGAAAGGTAGATCGGACTTACTTTCTTGAGCCCCCAGAGCAGCGATTAGAGGATTGCAGGAGCTGTGATCCTGTTGGTCTTTATAGAACTTCACGGAGCTTTTTGGGTGGCATTGCTTTCTAATTTACTAGGAACTTATTCATTGAAATAGTTTAGCGCACCTTTTGGCTTTCAAACGACTAAGATATTCTCGTCACAAGTCTTAAAGTTTTGCAAGCGGAATTGCATATGAGGATCAAATGCAAAATTGTTATGGAACCAAACACCCAGATCTTTCAAACAATCAAGTATATATTGTTATTTATGACATTTCAACAGGTGAAGGCGTCAACATTTTTAATAAAAAAAGGGTTAATAAAAATTTTTGAAGGAGATCTTCATGAATAATATGGTTTAAGCGGTCCTCATCGAAGTCCACTGGTCGTCCGGAACGCTCCATGTCTTTCAGATCAAAATTACCGTCTTTGAAACGCAAAAACCATCGACGGGCTGTCCTTTAATTCATAACATCTTCACCGTACACTTCGTAAATATCGCGATAGCTTTGGCAGCTTTATTCCCTCGATTGAACGCGAACAGAATGAGATTTCGAAAATGCTCACTTTCGTCTACTTGACATTCCATTTTGAAGGCTTGTAATCAAATAAAATAATATATGTAACGTAAAAGCAAACACCATATCTTGTAGAAAAGAAAATTTTCTTTCGAATGACGTATAACATTTACCGTTTTGTTTTACTTTTGGTGCTCATTTTTAAATTGTAAAATAATTGACACAACTTATGTTAACACTCAATAGGTACATCTATCACTTGCTCTCAGAGTCCAAGTCTCTGCGCCATACATGAATATTACAAAGACGAGAGACTTCACTAAGCGCATTTTTATCGTGATGGTGATAGTTCTGCTCTTTAATATCTTTGAAATCGTTTTTTTTTGCTATTCCAGTTCTTCTTTCCACCTCAGCCTCGCATCCTCCACTGTTGGTAATACTGGGGCCTAAGTAAATAAAGTCAGTTACCACTTCTAGACCACGGTTCATATAATTTGGTGGTAATTCATCACTGCGGTATATTATCATAAAATTAGTTTTGCATGAGATCTTTGAAATAAGTAGGTATTACGAATAAAAAAAACAGCGGCCCTTATATCGATCCTAGGGGTGAACCCTACTTCGTAATATCAAGGTCGTATGGTATTAAAGATGAGAGAGATTGTTTCAAATGAGAAGTTGAAAAAGAAATACTCGTATTATTTATTACAAATGATGAGTTTGAAACAGAGGAATTGTTAAAAATGAGAAATTAAAATAGAGAGATTGTTACAAATGAGAAGTTGAAAAAGAGATACTCGTATTATTACAAATGATGAGTTTGAAACAGAGGAATTGTTACAAACGAGAAATTAAAATAGAGAGATTGTTACAAATGAGAAGTTGAAAAAGAGATACTCGTATTATTACAAATGATGAGTTTGAAACAGAGGAATTGTTCCAAATGAGAAATTTAAATACGGAGATCGTCTCACATGAGAAGTTTGAAATACAGAAATTGTTACCAACGAGAAGTTGAATTGTGAATATTACGTATATTTCAAATGAGTTTGACATAGAAAGGTTTTTATCAATGAAACAGAGAGATTATTACGTTGGTAAAATTGTTGTTCGTCATTTCATTATATCCACTACGTCGTAAGCTTGTTTCAGAGAGTGACTTAAAAATATTACACTATCCTTCAATAATAAAGCATGTTTCCGGGTTCCCCCAATACTCCCTCCTTTCTCCTAGCGACAGGTCAATTTATTATACGTAACTTGTTGTTTCTTATTTTAATATATCCACTACGTCGTAAGCATGTCTCAGAGAGCGACGAAGAGAATATCGTATGACAATGTGTTAAGTCCGGCAAGTGAAACATTGTAGATTGAAATGTTTCAATTGATTTGTTAGTGAATATGTTCCCGCTAGAATGTTGGTAGCTTCGGAAATTGCCAGCCCTATTTTTATTCGTATATCGTGAGAGTTTTATCGACATTTTGGTATATATAACTTGAGACATTCTTCACAATGTCAAACGACTCCGAGGAATTCGTCGGAGAACCTTGTGCCACCAGCTCACCACTCAGATTAATCAGGTAAACTCCTTTAAAATGCAACAATCTCTAGTCTTTTAATTTGAACTTTATTTATATGTAACACTGGTGTGTCTTGTAAGACTGGGGTCGGCAATCTTTTTCATGTATATAAAAATATATACACAGTCAGTCCAATGCGAAATGGAACTGACGGGAAAATGAAATACAATACATTGTTTATTTTTAGTTTACATTACCTTTTATTCAAAATATATTCCTTGTGAGTCAATACAATACTGGAAGCTGTTGTAACATCTTCTGAAGCACTCCTGAAACTCATTCTGAAGAATTGCCTCCAAAATCACGGAAAAGCCTTCTGGATGTCTGAAATCGTGTCAAAACGCTTTCTTTTCATCGCCAATTTCACGGAGTCATATAGAGCCAAATTAAGCAAACACAGGGTGCGCCGGTGAATTGTCGCGCAACAAAGACAATGCCTCTTGTTCCCGGTATTCGGGTCGAACTCGAATAATCCTGGCCCACAAACGATTCAAAATACCCAAGTACATATCAACGTTTACCATTTGACCTTCTAGCGTGAATTATTTATGGATAATTCCTTTGGAATCAAAGAAAATGGTGAAAAGAGTCTTGATTCGGCTCTTCAGCACGCGCACTTTTTTAGGTTTCGGAGATTGTGCACCCTTCCATTCCGAGCTCTGGCGCTTTGTAAGGGGCTCTTACTGAAAGCACCATGTTCCATCACCTGTAACAATGCTTGACAGGAAGTCTGGATCCATATCAGCCGCTCTTTTTGTATCTCTGCAGTGCTCCACTCTGCAAATTTTTTGATCGCCGGTCAGTGTGTGCAGTACGGTTTGCCCGAATTTTCCGTTTAAATGAGATGGACAGTGGATTTAGGAATTCTAGTGAGCTCTTCGACGAGCCACGTAGGCGCACAGTAATTATTCTGAAGAATTTCAGCCACTTTTTAAAACATTTTCTTAAATTCGAACTGTCAATGATGGTCCAGATCGTTGACCATCTTCAATGCTCTATCGACCATCACGAAATCTTGCATACCACTTAAAAACGTTCTTACGACTCATTCCTTTACTACCATAAAAATAAAGAATCTATCAAACGATTCTGCGGTACTTTTAACCAATTTAAAACAAAATTTTATCTTGGCACGTTGCTCCATTGTTCCTTTTTCGACCGAGACTCAGAACGTACTATCAATCGTTACGTAATTACAAATGTTATGAACCAGTGATGCCAGCGCTTTGAATTTTTTACGAAATATAGTCGAAATGTGTCGCTAGTTAACTCATTTATTCAGCCACAGATGACGCAAGTGGTTACGCGAAAATAAAATCAGTCACCTTTTGCATCAGACAGACCGTGTACTCGTATATACCATTGACCTCTTCCGCATCCAACAATGCCCACAATTTATCTGACTTTGTACGTTTCCTTCTTTCGGAATATCATTCACTTGATCTAACCATACTTTCCCTGGTCTTCCTCTCTCACGCTTCTCACTCACATGTGTACTATTGTATATATTTGTTTTGTTAGTGTTTCATCATTAATTCATTCTACATGCCCAAACTATCTCAGCGTTCTCTTCTTCATTTCACTTAAACGAACCGCTTATGTATCGCCAGGTTAAATGACAGCTGTCTTATATAGTACACTACACCACAGAGGTCGTCGATTACAATAACCGGTTGTCGTGCCAATTTTGTGAAATCTTTGAAAGAAGGACAGGCAAGAAGGAAAATAAACTAAAGGAACTGTAAGAGAAGATATATGGATTTAAAAATAATAATGTCGTGATAAGAAAGTGTTCTACGTTGTTTTCTCTACCTACCCCCACGGTGAAATGTTACGATAGAATATAATTTATACATGAAAACAATTACAATTGAATTAAATTGATAATAATCATAATTAACATATATAATACGATTATTATTGATATAATATCTATTATATTTTGCTTTTCATAGTTTCCGACTAAAATGAGGACTCTACTCCGTTTTGCAGTCTTGTTCGCCCTCGGGACCTGCGCGGTGGAAGCTCAAATAAGTAAGTTATTTTTTTTAAACAAATATACAATCATTAGATGTGGGAGGGTAGCTTTATTTCATATATTCAATCATTAGATGTGGGAGGGTAGTCTGTTGTTAACAGTGAATAGATTCACGTACAGTTTACAAAGAATATTTAATTAAGTCGGTGAAGAAATCTACCCGTTCTGTCAACTCTCTTTTGAGTATTGATGATCTAACCGATCAGTTTCTAATAATCTACACGAAAAATTCTACTTTCATTCTGGCGGTCTTGTGACCGCAGAATCCTTTGTGCTAGAGAACTTGTGCTAGAGAACCCGGAGGGAATTTTCCTTCCTTGTTCGAATTTAAGTTGTGATTTATTTGATTTTTTTCTAGTTGAATATTCTTTTAGCTGGCCACAATATTTCATTATATTTATGGCATATTTTTTTATTCGCTTAAGTCGATAAAAATATATCTTTTTCAGCCACAAACTGTCCACACAGGGCTTAGTGTCGCGAACGAATAAATTTTATTTCTAACTTTATCTCATTTTATTCAAGTAGAACTTCAAGATTAATTTCTTCTTCGTCTAATAAATTAGTTGGCACTCCTTCTGCAAGTTTAAATACTGAAACGCATGTCGTAATAACAAATACGCTCCGATCCACTGCCTGAACTTTTCGCACCATTTTGCCTCGGCATGGCACAATACACGTAGGTACCTCATGCATGGACCCTGCGCCAAAAAATCAAACGAAACTGAGTGTTTTGAGATATGAATCTATCGAAGTATACTCAAAATTCCCTGGATGGATCGTTTTACAAATATGAAAGTGCTAGCTTGGAGTGTATACTATAATATATGCCAAAAACTGATTAAAACTGTGAAACTTCAGAAGTTGCAGTATACGAGCATAATAAGACTGATCGTCATTGTCGTTACTGGGCTTCACAGTTGAGGATCCCCTCGCCACTCCAACTTCAATATTCAGCTTCTCTTCCACGTCGGTCATGTGATCTTCTGTGAGATAACAGCCCTTTTTTAGATGAGCACTCCGTCTTGCAGATGCTACAGACATATTGACAGACGACTGATCGCACAGACAAGTAAAATGGCAAACAAACAATTTCTCGGTGTTCATCTTGATAGTTAGCTCTCTTTTGATAGAAAAAATAGGTTTCTTCAGGTTTCTATAGTCTAAGAGAGTTAAAATTTTTTGAAGTCTTCGTCTGAATGACGTCTGAAAATCAAAATCTGTGGTTATATATGAACTCTACACAAATTCCCTACAGTCCACCTAAAGTCGTATTTTTTACATTCATATATCGGAAGATCTGCAAAAATTTCTTTGTGTTTTACATGTTGATGAAGAAGAGCTTTTACGAAACTAAAATGATAAATTTATGTATTTTTTTAGTTATCTGTTTTCTTCCAAATGAGGAGTTCTCTTTGTGCGGAAGCACCATTTATCAGAGAACCTGTGCCAACAAGAACATTCCACCGACAAGTCGATTCCTCTGTATCCCTGGTTGTGTCTGCAGAGTCGGTTTTCTCAGGAATTCCAGTGGAGTTTGTGTACCTGCTAACGAATGCGATGATATTTTTCTAACAAGTCACAATTGTTTCGGTCCTGCAACGCTCCAACTGTAAACCTATAGAAGACATGGTTGTAAAGGCTAAATTGCGGTGGACCGGGCATTTGATACGCATGGGCGATCATAGGCTTCTAAAACACGTCTTGTACGGGAAAGTGGTGGCCAAGCGAAGAATTGGTGGGCAGAAGAAGCAATATAATGACAGTCTGCGAGAGTCGCTTACTTTATGGGGGGCGCCTGAGGACTGGGAGCGGGTGGCTCGTGCCTGTGAGTGGTGGAGAGCCGTATGGTCTCGGGCTGATGGCATCTCGGCGGCTAGACGTGTGAGAAACAGTCAGCGCGCTGCGAACATGCGTTACCGTGGCCAGGTGGCTCAGCAGGGTCCACATGTGTGTGACATTTGCGAGAGAGAGTGCGTATCTAGGATCGGGCTGTTTTCTCACAGAAGATCACGTGATCGACGTGGAAGAACGGTTCAAGATTGACGTTGGAGTGGTGAGGGAATCCTTGACTACGATATGGGATCCCATGACTATAATGCGACCATCACGTACAAAGACATTTCTTGACAATACAAAACATATATTGCTTACAATACAATCTTCAATATATATCTACGTGACACATATCATACGTCTGATATACAGACATTTAGATTCACCGCCTCAGTGATAAACTGAAAGATAATGATACATTGTTCAAGTAAAGAGATTTTTAAAGCTTTTTTGTTTTTTTTTCAGCTCAATGCAATGGAACTAATGAAGAACTTAAATGTGGTTATTTTCCTTGTGATAACTTCTGTTCACTTCTTTACGAATCATGTCCAAGGTTTAACAATCCTTGCGTCTCAAGGTGCTACTGCAAGCAAGAGTTCGCCAGGGATCAGAACTTAGTCTGTGTTCCTATACCAGAGTGCCCACGTAAGTATTAATATTTGTTAATTATGGTACGTCCTGTAAATAAGAATGCGTGCTGTACGATGTTACATATTTTAGGTAGTTCTTTATGGCGTGGAGACTTGGACACTCACCCAAACCACCACAAAACTAATAGAAGCTTTTGAAATGGGTCATATGACACACGGACCGGAAATTTTGTCCATTAAATCCGAAATCCATCACATTTAAGTTTTACTGTAGTCATCTTGACAATGATAACTGAATTAACTCAACATTGTCACAATATCCTGCATGCGGTGTAAGTGTCCATGCCAGCGCGGTCTAGATTTTTTTTTTTATTGTTTTTTTTTAATTTCAGCTAAACCTATCTGCAAAAACGATGAAACCTTCGAAAGATGTCCAGACTACGAGATCCGTTGTGCCGACTACTTCGAAGGAAACTCAAACAATAATTCAGAGATGTGCGAGCCCAGGTGTCAGTGTGTACCGGGGTATATGAGGAGAGATGATGGAATTTGTGTCCTCCCTCTTGGATGTAAGTTTATATGTACATACTATCACGCCATTTCTCTGTCGGTGGAAGGCAGAGAGGACAGAGCGTCAGACATTTCTATCTTGACACACATCCTTAATATCTTCTACATTCATACAACTTCTACCATTTATCTGACTATCTTTCTTCCAGAATATCATTCAATCAATCCAACCATACTCTCCATCGTCTTCATATCTTCCAGCTTCTACTCACATCTGCACTGTATGTCTGTTTTGTTAGTATTTTTCAACTCATTCACGCCAATACCCAGAACTTACTCGACACATTAGCCTTGAGATCAGGAATATTCTGACATACATCGTTATATCATGTATTAATCTCAAAGCACGCATTTCTGCAGCATTCCGAGTCCCTCGTGTCACTACTTTACATCAAGGTTGGCACCAAAATACTATTGCGATACATACAGTACATCTTAGCAGATTGTGATACCGTCCGATATAAAAACAAACATGTATATTTAAGTGCCCCATTGAAGTTGTTTTTTATCGCTACACACCATTCAATATCCCTCATAACTCTTCCATCATCTGACAAAGTACTATAATATTCGTATTCAAATAGCGGAACTTTAATAAATGATCTCCGCACCCATGAGATCTCTGATATGCTTCGTATAAAGGACCAACAAGAGTGTTGCCTTAAGACTTTCCTTACTGTGCTAAACAATCCCGCCAGCCACTGTGCTGGACGCTCAGCATCCAGTGAAAAATGTATGTTTTAAATTAAAATTATGCAAAATCTGCTAGGTTATTTTTTGTAATTAGCTATAAAATTATTTTATTTTGTAAGCCCTGGTCACTCACTATCCATCATAGGGCTGCAAGTGTTAGCATATATGTTATGTGGATACAGGATTTACCTACCATAATACAGAAGTGTGCGAATTAATGTAAACAAAGATAAAATAGTTGTAACAAGTGTTTATTAGCCATTAAAGGTCCCAACATTTTTTAACTCATTCAAATATTCATAATTTCAACAAGGAATATGTCCACCTTTAGCTTTTATTACTTCTTGTACAGGTTTTGGCACTGAATTAAAAGGTTTTTTTTGTAGTTGTGCAATATTTAGGTTGCGGGTTCGATCCCCGCTGGAACCCAGATTTTTTTTAATAGGATTCCAGTCTGATTAACACTTAGGGCCTATAAAAACATCTTTCTGGTCGATTGGAAGAGATTGCCAATAAACTCGCAAGATTAAAAAAAAATTTGCTCATCCCGACACCACACGTTAATGCCTGCTGCAATCCTCTCCTGTTCCACTGTACCTAAACAGTCTGTGTCCCGCATCCTGCCTTTACATATAATCCATAAATTACCAAATGGATTTATATAAAAATGAAAGCGTAGCAATTTACTGACATTATTTATGGTACTGTCCTCTATAAAACTGTATTGATAAATTCCAGGTTGTATGGATCCCAATGCGGAAGTGGTTCCTTGTCGTCGCAACTATCCAGCGCCAACTTGCGCTGAACGCACCGCGGTATCCTTCGAGAGGAATTGCAGCGTCTTCCCTAGGGGTTGTCAGTGCAAAAACGGATACGTGAGGTTCAGCGAAAATGATCCGAGATGTGTCCAAGTCGATCAATGCCCCGAGATACCAATACCGACTACAACTCCACCAAGACCAGCGACAACTCCACCGCAGCCAACTACAACCCCACCAAGACCAAGTACCACTCCACCACAACCAACAACAATCCCACCAAGACCAACTACAACTCCACCACAACCAACTACAGCCCCACCTAGACCAACTACAACTCCACCAATGCCGACTAAAACTCCATCAAGACCAACGACAACTCCACCACAATCAACTACTACTCCGCGAAGGCCAACGACCACTCCACCACGATCAACTTCAACCACACCAAGGTCAACGACAATTCAAACAGGTAAAATGAGAATCATAATGACTAGACCTTGTAAGTTGCTATTTTTTCTAATATCTTTTGAGGAGTAGTTGCCATCATCGGCCACATGAGTCGGCAACACTTTAAATCCATTGCTGGACATACTCGTATACGAGTACTCATGAAAACCAATACAAAATTGTCAGCCTTATATTTGTAATCCCTTAACAGGTCAACCCTTATCCGAGTCTCAAATCTGTCCACGATAAGGTGTTTTGTTTATTTCCAGTCCTAGATGGCAGCTCTTTATTTCCAGTTGTAGTGGGCAGATCTTTCTTTCCAGTCCTAGTTGGTAGCTCTCTATTTCAACTCTTTGAAAGAACTTGGCCATCTCATCTTCATCGTGAAATATCGTGTCATCTGCGAATCTTATATTCGAGATTTTAGGACCTCCTTTGACAAAGTTACATTTCCATCCATTTATAATTTACTCTTCGTATGTGTTAAATAAATCGAATGACAGTGAACAGCCTGCCTGAAGTCATCGTCCGTTCGTGTAGCTCATGACTTAGCATCGTTACTCCCATGATGACTTCTGACGACTCCTCTCCATCCATCCCTGCACTGCGCTGCTCGAACGGCAGTTGTTAGCATCTCTCACTTGGTCAGTCTAATGCATTGGGATTGTTGTTCTTGTGCGTCATCCTTGCACGCTTCTGGTAATCACAAACTTTTACAAACTGTTTCGTTGGCAACGAGCAATGTGCCCGAAGAATTGAAGGACCCCTTGAAGAAATATTATCAACAATATCTCGGTGATGTTCAGTTCTTCGAGAATGTAGGCGTTAGTCCAAAGAATTTGTATTATGCTTCTCCAGCACCACATTTCAAATGCATCTATTCTACGTCTCTCGCTTGTTCTCAGAGTCCAAGTCTTCGCACCGTACATCAATGTTGAGAAGACGAGAGACTTATCTAGGTGCATTTCCGCCGTGATGGTCATAGTTCAGCTCTTCAATATCTTTTTCACATTTAACTTTTAATTTTTTGCCATTTCAGTTCTTCTGTTAAGGAGCGTGGCCATTTATTCTACTGGCGTGGCAGTTAACGTCGTATCATTTGCATATCTCAGATTTGAGAGATTTCTTCCACCATAATATGTTCTCCATATAGGTTAAGTAAATCGAAAGGGATTATGCATTCTTGCCTAACTCTCTTTTGCACTTTAAACTTTTTCGACTTGATGTCTGAGGCGTCATACATTAATATTCAAAGCAGCAAGAGAATTATGTTATTGTAGTTCAGTTAGGTAGTTCGCTTTCTTTTTACAGCTGGTGAGATATCTGTGATATATACAGTGTAATAGTCCTTGATATGGAAGGGCTTGGATCATAAAGCTTGCTATCCAAATTGATACACAAAATAATAAAAATAAAAGGACATTTTATTTAGTGCCGTTTAGAGAGCAAACTATGTTCAATGGTTCCCTAACTCAAGATTCAAATCCACTTATAAATGTTGATTGTATTTAAGTGCTTCCTAAAGCTGCTACATTCTATACCACAGAACAAGTGACGGCAAAAGCTCAATTATAATACCCGCCCTATTGGATTGATTCGGAACAACCAATTTATTATATGTTAACCTTTCCTTCCCTGTGTTGGGTATCTTCTACACGTTGCTTCTAATAACCATCAATATCTCTATAAATATAATAAATACAAGGTTAAGATTTTAGGTATTCCTCCATAATATATTTACGCATTGATTTAAAAAATAATATTAATAATAATCAGAATTTATCGACTACATCGTAGGTGTTTTGTGAAGATCGGAAACAAATTCGCATTTAAACACTGTGAGTGCCTCGATTTTGGGTCTTGACGATAGGTGAAGAGTATGCGGGAAGCGCGACACTATATTCGCATCTCACTCTTGCATACTTCACTGAATTGCGAGGAGCTCAATTGTCTCAATCGTCGCAAGCGTAAGCCACGCCGGGAGTAAGCCACTACCACTCCGCGCCGCAGTAGCTTTTGGGCTTGCAACCAGATTAGACCTACGCCCGTTCCGTGAGCGTTGCCAGATGGTTTTTTAATGTTTTCAGCAAATAAATCTCAATTTTTATAATTTTTAACTTCAATTATAATTAATTAAGGGGATTATCTATGAATGTTCTTATTTTTCCGATTTAAAATCGCAAATTTTTGATCGCGTACTCACTACCAAACGCCGGAGCGCGCGTTTCAATTTTAACACCGTAAGGGAAGGGTTAAAAAAATCGACTTAAAAGTTCTACCATATTTATTTCAGAATAAACCTTTTTGCGAGATGGAACCAATTGTGCTTTCTGGCAGCTATTTTAATTATATTTTTTAATTATTTTCTTTTACATGAGAAGGAAATGTATAATAATGACGAAGCAACAGTTTCAATACACGCACTTTAAAAATCGTATAAAAACATATTCCCCTTCTCCCATTGTTATCTGATTATCATTTGACTCGACTGTCTATTCTCAGGCTGTTATTTAAATATACTGTCTGATGCCTGATTATTATCTTACTGTTGTATTAAATTGTATACCTGCCTGATTATTATTTGACTCAGTAAGAGTTGAGTTATAGTTCGGAAATTCTAGGATGAGTCCTGTGACAGCTCACAAATTTGCCCTAATACAACCTTGTAACGATGTTCAGTAATTTTAATTATTTTATCAACTTTAATATAATCCTTAATTTTAATAAATAGCAAGTTATTTAGGTAAATACATTACATAAGGCTGTATTGGGGCAAATTTGTGAGCTGTCACAGGACTCACCTTAGAATTTCCGAACTAAAGTAAGACATTTGACCTGCATCCGAGGGCTTGTGGTTTGATTTCCAACGGTACACGCTTACCATCGCACCATATCTCTATTTGGATAGATAGAGAGGGCATGTCTGAAAAACACAGCGTATCTTAGATCAAAGACTTGGGTTACGTTCAAAAAGAGATTGTTTATTGGTTTTGCCGGTTTACTACTCATCTTTTTTGCATTGTCATTTACTGTTCATGCAGTGAGACTCTGGAATCAATGTAAATCTTTGAAGTCAGGAGTATTTTTAAAGGTCATGCGTTTCATTAATCAGCAAACGAAATCGTGTTTAAGATAAAACAAGTAGACAACACCTTTGAAATCAGGCGTATCTTGAAAATGTTTGTTAGTAAAAGTCAGACATGTCTTAAAATCATGCGTGTCATTGATCAATATACATATTTAAAATGAGTGGACAACACCATTAAAATCAGGCGTATCTTGAAAATATTTTATAGTAAAAGTTAGATATGTCTTAAAGTCATGCGTGTCATTGATCAATATACATATTTAAATCCAGGTATACCTTTGAAAGTCGGGAATCATAGAAAGTCAAATGTGTCAGTGCAGCTCAGTTCAGCTCAGTTCGATCCTGTCACCACCCACGCTGTTATTAGGGAATAAATACGAGTAAGTCCCCACCCAGTACAAGTAAACCGGATTTGTATCTTAGAGTTCATGTTGCTTCCTTTCTCCTCTGTAAGTGAGTAAGCCATTGCACACTAGCAAACTCACCGGCCACACTGCTGTATTGGATTCGATGGCACACCAAAGTGAGACGATCGGAGCACGCCGCCGACTCACCGACCACACTGCTGTATTGGATTCGATGGCACACCAAAGTGAGACGATCGAAGCACGCCGCCGACTCACCGACCACACTGCTGTATTGGATTCGATGGCACACCAAAGTGAGACGATCGAAGCACGCCGCCGACTCACCGACCACACTGCTGTATTGGATTCGATGGCACACCAAAGTGAGACGATCGAAGCACGCCGCCGACTCACCGACCACACTGCTGTATTGGATTCGATGGCACACCAAAGTGAGATGATCGGAGCACGCCGCCGACTCACCGACCACACTGCTGTATTGGATTCGATGGCACACCAAAGTGAGATGATCGGAGCACGCCGCCAACTCACCGACCACACTGCTGTATTGGATTCGATGGCACGCCAAAGTGAGACGATCGGAGCACGCCACCGACTCACCGACCACACTGCTGTATTGGATTCGATGGCACACCAAAGTGAGACGATCGGAGCACGCCGCCATGTTTTTTTTTTTTCAAGTCATAGGGGTATAAGGATGTACACCCACGAATACTAGACGGGAAAAAATACGTGTGTCGTTCGAAGCGTGAAGCATAGCGCGGAGTTCGAATCGGCGATCTTCCGCACGGAAGACCAGCTATGCAATTATGTACCACATCTTCTTCTTCTTCTTCCTCTTCCTATAGATCACCACCTGTTTATTCTGCCTGTTCCTCTTCTTGTGACGGGGATTGCCAGCTGTCACGCCATCTCTTTCGGAGGTCTTCCCGGTAATGTTCTTCCGGTTGAGTTCCCTCGAAGGGCGACACGTGAAAGTCTGTCGTCTTGCATTCTGTTTACATGTTCGTTACAGTTTCGACTTTGTTGTGTTCCCCACTTTCTCCCTCTTTCGGTGTTTCTGATTCTATCTCTTAGCGTGTTTCCGGTTATACATCTCAGTGTTTCCATTGCCGAGGTTCTCAGGAGAGATTTAGTTCTAGATGTGTCTGCTCTGGTCTCTATTCCGTAGGTGGCTATCGGCTATTGGTCTCACACACATCTTGTAAATTCTGACTTCACCTTCTTTTCTCATTTTTATTATTCCACACCAGTGTTGTCAGTTTTCAACTGAACTGACATTGGAACAGCGAGTGGATCCTCGACCATGAAGCCCAGCAACGATGATGGCGATAATGCGAGGATCACGTATTTCTTTAAAATACAAAGCATTTATTGCTTTAAATACAATCTTTAATATATATCTACGTGACACATATCATACGTCTGATATACAGACATTTAGATTCACCGCCTCAGTGATAAACTGAAAGATGTTGATACATTGTTCAAGTAAAGAGATTTTTAAAGCTTGTTTGTTTTTTTCCAGCTCGATGCAATGGAACTAACGAAGAGTTCAAATGTGGTTCTCCTTGTGATAACTTCTGTTCAGCTCTTAACGCACCATGTCCAATTGTGAACAAGCCTTGCATCTCAAGGTGCTACTGCAAGCCAGGGTTCGCCAGGGATCAGAACTTAGTCTGTGTTCCTATAGCACAGTGCTCGCGTAAGTATTAATATTTGTTAATTATGGTACGTCCTGTAAATAAGAATGCGTGCTGTACGTTACATATTTTCAGTAGTTCTTTATGGTGTGGAGACTTGGACGCTCACCCGAACCACCACAAAATTAATCGAAACTTTTGAAATGGGTCATATGACACACGGCCGGAAATTTTGTCCATTAAATCCGAAGACAATCACATCGAAGGTTAACTGTAGCCATATTGACTTTGATAACTGAATAGAGCCAACATAGTCAAAATATACTGCATGCGGTGTAAGTGTCCATGCCAGCGCGGTCTAGTTTTTTTTTTAATTTGTGATGTTTTTATTTCAGCTCAACCTATCTGCAAAAGGCATGAAATCTTCAAAACATGTCCAGGCCACGAGCTCTGTTGTGCCGAATTTTTCCAAGGAGACTACAACTTCAAAGAGAGGGAGATCTGCGTGCCTAGTTGTCGGTGTAGAAAGGGCTATTTAAGGAGAGATGATGGAAAATGTGTCATCTCTGCTAAATGTAAGTACATACCATCACGCCATTTCTCTGTCGGTGGAAGGCAGATAGGACAGAGCGTCAGACATTCCTATCTCGACACACATCCATAATATTGTCTACATTCATACACCTTCTACCATTTCTCTGACAATATTTCTTCCAGAATATCATTCAATCGATCTAACCATACTCTCCATGGTCTTCATATCTCCCACTTTCTACTCACATCTGCACTGTATATCTGTTTTGTAAGTCTTTCTCCATTCGTTCACGCCACACACCCAGAACTAACTCGACACATTAGCCTCGAGATCAGGAGTATTCTGACATGCATTGTTACCTCATGTATTCATCTCAAAGCACGCATTTGTACACCATTTCGAGGCCTTCGTGTCACTCCTATACAACGAGGTTGGCGCCAAAATACTATTGTGATACATACAATTCATCTTAGCAGATTGTGATACTGTTCGGTGTGAAAACATACATGTATTTTTAAGTATCCCGTCGATGTTGTTTTTTTATCGCTACATACCATTCAATATCCCTCATAACTGTTCCATCATTAGATAAAATACTGTAATACTCGTATTTAAATAGCGGAACTTTAATAAATGACCTCCGCACCAATGAGATCTCCGATATGATTCGTATAACGAACCAACAAGAGTGTTGCCTTAACACTTGCCTTGCTGTGTTAAACGATTCCGCCAGCCACTGTGCTGGACGCTCAGCATCCAGTGAAAAATATATGTTTTAAATTAAAATTATGCAAAATCTGCTAGGTTATTTTTTGTAATTAGCTAATAAATTATTTTATTATGTAAGTCCTGGTCACTCACTATCCGTCATAAGGTGGCAAGTGTTAGCATATATGTTATGTGGATACAGGATATATTACAGTAGTGTGCGAATTAATGTAAACAAAGATAATATAGCTGTAACAAGTGTTCATGAGCCATTAAACGTTCAAACATTTTTTAAATCATTCAAATATTCATGATTTCATTAAAGAATATGTTCGCCTTTAGCTCTTATAATTTCTTGTACAGGTTTTGACATTGAATCAATATGTTTTTTGAAGTTGTACAATATTTGCTCATTCCAAAACCACACGTTAATGCCTGCTTCAATATTTTCCTATTCCACTGTACAGTCAGTTTGCCGGATCCCGCCTTTACAAATAGTCCATACATTTCCAATCGGATTGATATCAGGAGAGGGTAATACAGGTACCTTGGGAATAGTTAGTTAATCAGCACCTTAGATTAGTGTCACGGTGCAGAATCTTCCTGGAATACTGTTTCTCCATTTACATTTACTATCTCCAGATCATTCATCAATCTTAGTATGATATAAATAACAATAGCAGCGAGTTAGCACTAAAAGCAGCGAGTTACCACTAAAAACAGCGAGTTAGCACTAAAAGCAGCGAGTTAGCACTAAAAGCAGCGAGTTAACTCTAAAAGCAGCGAGCTAGAACTCTTATATTAAAAATTAAAGCGTAGCAATTTACAGACATTATTAACGGTACTGTCCTCTATAAAACTGTAATGATAAATTCCAGGTTGTATGGATCCCAAAGCAGAAGTGGTTCCTTGTCGTCGCAACTGTCCAGCGGGAACTTGCGCTAAACGCAACACGGTACTCTGCGAGAGGAATTGCAACGTCTTCCCCAAGGGTTGTCGGTGCAAAAAGGGATACGTGAGGATCAGCGAGAACAATCCGAGATGTGTCCATGTCGGACAATGCCCCAAGAGACGCAGGAATTATCCGAAGAAAGAGTGCCACGATGAGCATTTATAGATTCCTGTCGTGATTCTTCCAAGTGTGCGCTATCGTTCTCTGCGATTCCAAATAAGAAAACCATTTATTTTATTTTATCAAATTTTGTCGTTGTTTATTCAATTTTATCAAATTGTTTCGTTGTTTATTCAATTTTATCAAATTGTTTCGTTGTTTATTCAATTCTATCAAATTGTTTCGTTGTTTATTCAATTTTATCAAATTGTGTCGTTGTTTATTCAATCTTCATGTTGATTTGATCATGATAAATAGAATGTTTCGATTGATTTTGATGCAATAAAACATACTTTTATTTTATTTTTTCCAAATCCTTAAACTTTTCCCTACCAGTCGTGGAATAGATCGTGTGACTGTGTACCTGTAGGCTTTATTGCTTTCATACTTTAATTATTGTTTCAAAAAAAATATTTAAAGCGTTTTGGACTAGGGATATATCCTTATCACTCTTTTCTGATTTGGACTAGGCATATATCCT
Organism: Odontocerum albicorne; assembly: GCA_949825065.1. Taxonomy (NCBI): domain Eukaryota; kingdom Metazoa; phylum Arthropoda; class Insecta; order Trichoptera; family Odontoceridae; genus Odontocerum; species Odontocerum albicorne. The sequence continues at coordinate 12,275,282 of OX463868.1, forward strand.
TAGCACTCTTTTCTAATTTGGACTAGGCATATATCCTTAGCACTCTTTTCTAATTTGGACTAGGCATATATCCTAAGCACTCTTCTAATTTGGACTAGGCATATATCCTTAGCACTCTTTTCTAATTTGGACTAAGCATATATCCTTGACACTCTTCTAATTTGGACTAGGCATATATCCTTAGCACTCTTTACTAATTTGGACTAAGCATACATCCTTAACACTCTTTTCTTGTTTGAACTAGGCATATATATTCAGCAATCTTTCTTATTTGGACTAGACATATATCTTTAGCGCTCTTTTCTAATTTGGAATAGGCATATATCCTTATCACTCTTTTATAATTGGGACTAAGCGTTTATCCTTAGCACTCTTTTCTAATTTGGACTAAGCATATATCCTAAGCACTCTTTTCTTATTTGGACCTGGTATACATCCTTAGCACTCTTTTCTAATTTGGACTAGACGTATATCCTTAGCACTATTTTCTTATTTGGACTAAGTATACATGCTAAGCATTCTTTTCTTATTTGGACTAGGCATATATCCTTAGCACTATTTTCTTATTTGGACTAGGCAGATATCCTAAGCGCTCCTTTCTAATTTGGACTAGGCAGATTTCCTTGGCACTATTTTCTTATTTGGACTAGGAATGTATCCTTAGCGCTATTTTATAATTTGGACTAGGCATATATCCTAAGCACTCTTTTCTTATTTGGACCTGGTATACATCCTTAGCACTCTTTTCTAATTTGGACTAGACGTATATCCTTAGCCCTTTTTTCTTATTTGGACTAAGTATACATCCTTGGCAATCTTTTCTTATTTGAACTAGGTATATAGTATATCCTTAGCAATCTTTCTTATTAGGACTAGGCATATATCCTTAGCACTATTTTCTAATTTAGACAAGGCATATATCCTAAGCACTCTTCTCTAATACTATGAGGCAGACCACTTCACTTCGCACAGCCAGCAACAGCGACAGCTCTGCCATAATGTCCTGCCCTGATTGATTTGGAACAAAACTATGTTATAAAAAGAAGAAATCGATCTTAAAGTTCTACCTCTCTCCAAAAAAACATCTTTTTTATACAGATTTGAAAGATACAATGGGGTTATATATTTAAGGGACTCGAATACCAAGAAATAAAGTATAACATAAATCCGTTCGATAAACTTAAGTGTACACTTTTAGAAGCTGGCTAGTATTTACATATTTATTCGCCAATTTATTGAAAAAAGTCTAGCAGGCTTACTGCCAGGCGGCAATCTCTTTCAACCAACTAGACGAAAGTAAAGAAAATAAGTTATATGTCATGGTCGCAAAAATTATCAAATGTTCATTTGTCTTTATGAAATGTATGAACAATATATCTGTTGTTTATAGTTAAGGCATTAACGTTGCGGAGGTTTAAAGACATTGTCATTTGTTTTATCAAACACTGATTATTACACTTTTTGTAACGGTATAACCCTACCGGTTTCAAGGTGCACACCTCATCTTCAGGATAGGACAAACTAGACTAAATTATGTTCGAACTGGTACCGATATACACGCTTCAACGGTTGGGGACTAAGGTGTGAGGGAGGCAGGGGACGATCTCGGCCAAGAGTGGAGAGGTTTTTGGGATATAACTGTTTACTAGATGTTCGGATCGATGTACTGACTTAGAAATTTCTAGGGCCTCTAATATGTCCAATTTATTTCCGTTACTACTAATATGTAAGAATTTGGCATCATCAATAGAAAAAGTATGGTTTTCACGGTGACAATGATTAGCCATTTCAGAATAAATTAGATGATTTGTTAAGACGGATTTGTGTTCACGAAATCTCTTTTCAAAAGATGTTCCTGTCTTTCCTATATAGAAATTATCAGTCAGCACATAACAGTTTATACACAGCACTGTTGCTAAGTATTCCATTTTTGCCTTTCCCATTAAATAAGAGTTTCCGGAGATTAAAATCAGAGTAAAAAGCTGGCTTTATGTGACTTAGAACACTTTTTGTTATTTCATATATGTTTTATATAAATAGGACTTTGCTCCATTTATAGGTATGCTTATAGGTGGTGTTAAATATATACTCTTTTATAAGTTCCTTTTTTGTTTTGTTTTTTAAAAGTGAATCAATGAGGCTTCCAGGATAGCCATTATTTGTAGCACTAGCTCCGGAAACTCTGAAAAAAAAGTCAATGTGGCACTAAAATATACAAGGAGAGTTCAATAAATTCAAGGAATTAAAGAATAAAGGGAGTGAGCATTAGTGCGTATGCGCATTTTTTCGATAATATGACTTAATATTAGTATATTCACTAAGTTTAAATCTATTTTTTTTAATATCTCGTCGGAAGAGCATGTGAAACGTTAATAACATCCCAACTATAGGGAATATTGAGTATCGTGCCATCATTATGGTTAACAAGTGGCGTAGTCTTTTAAAGCAAGGGATATAATTAATCCAACCATGACGACCTTTTGAGGCTTTCTTCTTCAAACTTCGTCCAAAAAGTAGAAAAACTTGTGCTGAAAGATGACCGCCTAAACAAACAACAGCTTGCAAAGATGGCTGGAGTATCACCTGCAATAATTTTGAATATCCTCCATCAGTATCTAGGGATGTCAAGTCAGTTTAAGGTGCGTACCTTAAAAAATGCTCACGTCACTTAAAAAACAACAACAAGTCAAACGTTTACGACAATTTTTGGACCTCTGGAGAAACAAAAAGATGAGATTTTGAAGTGAATTGTTACTGGAATTGAAACATGGATTTATCATTATGAGTCAAGCAGGAGTCCATGCAGTGGAATTACAAGAGGACATAGCCCCACCTTCTGTCAAGTTCAAAGTGTCGTAATCAGCTGTAAAAAGTATGACTACATTTTTTTGGGATGCGGAAGACATGCTGATAAATTACAAAGATAATAGCACCCCTAATAACTGAAAAGTCCTGCTTTGGGCTGATAATGCACTTAAAAGTAGCTATGAAGGAGAAAAGGAAAGGAAAATGGACAAAAGGGGTACTGCTTTTGCATGACAATGCACCCGTGCACAAAAGTAATTCTGCATTTGCTGCTATTCACAACTGTGGCTTCCAAACATTAAAATATCATCCCTACAGTCTAGACTTGGCTCTGTCGGACTAGTATTTGTTTCTGTATATAAAAAAAAAACTTCTAGGGAAGAAATTTACGGACGATGAAGAAGTTAAAAGTGCAATTTTGCATTATTTTGAGAGCAAAAGGAAAAAAAAAATCGTGGGCGGGGATAAATAGAATCTGAAAAACGTATTAGAGTAAATGACCACCCCTTACTAAGATGGTAGTCTATAATATGGTAGTATTTTAGTATGAACCGTACCGGTACGGGCATACCGACTTACATGTTAAGGGGTGGATGTAAAAAATAGCTGAACGGAGACGAAAAAGTGTTAAAAAAATACATAGGGTGACAATGTATGACCGAATAGGGAATGAAGCGAGTAAAGATGAATGTACAGTACCCGGCGGAAAGTAATACACATCAGGCTAAGAAAGAGACTGTCGGCCATAATCGGCTAACTTCAGCTTTGTCGAGCGTCGTATCTGTCATTCATACACGTATTTCGTCACGTCGTTGCGTACCAGACTGTTAGCAAATCGTGCGACTGAGACAACGCTCTACAAAGCCACGTATATTACTTACCGCCGAGTACTGTAACACAAGTTTGATTAACAAGTTAAATGAACAACTCTGAGATGTTTGGGGCAAATGGAATGAATGAATAAAGATAGAGTGAGAAAATAAATAAACAATGCAAATGTGAGTGAAAGTTGTATGAAGGAAATTTAAAAAGTCAGAGAAGATGCGGGAATTGTATGAAAATATTTATGATTGAAGAATGAGCGAAATATGTGTGTCATCTATGTTACCCCAACAGGGAAATGGTGCGAAGGTTTGTATGTTGACAGTTGAAGAATTGACAGAAGGCATTCTTGTCAACCACCACATCAAATGTTCATCACCTCATTGACTTCTTTATGAACCCAAATGTTGGCGATTTTGAGGTGCATGGTTGCGAGGTAATGTACTGGACTTCCTTGTGAAAGGTTGTCGGTTTGAACTTCACGCAGTGCTGCTCCACTCAAACGAAAAAGGCATTTTTTTGCGAAGTATGCCAAGTATACTCCGATAGTCTTGATGCGGTGTGCCATCAAATCCAGTAAAGTAGTGTGGTCGGTGAGTTTGCTGGTGTGCAATGACTCACTCGTTGATTCTTTGATTACGTTGAGAATAAATTTGGTCAAGATAAAAAATGATACCATTTATTTAACAAAAAATATTTGCATCAATACAGTAGATCGATATTTTTAATAGAAAAAATTTGGTAGCATTTGGTCATATCTGGTAAACTCTACCTGTGGTCTGCACATCTGAAATGAAAAAATGTTATGTTAACCAATCAAAATAGACTTCATTACATGATGAGGCTTATACATCCGTTATAACCGGAAGTGCTAATCGATTAACACAAGAGGCTTTTCATACAATGTAGAGTGGGTTTCACGAGAGTTGGCACTGCTGGTCTAGGATGACCATATTTTAATTTATTTTGTAATATATTATTATATATTTTTAAATATTGTCTATCTAATATTTTATATTCCAATTAAATACTTACCACAATAATAATATAATATCAGATTATGGTATGTATAGTACCTAAAGCAAATTATGAAATCAATGGTCAATATAAAATCTAATTATTTATTCAATAGGCAAAGAAAACACAATTAACGCTTATGAATTCTAAGACCAATTAAAAATGACTTATAACTACGTATATACTATATGTACTGTAAAAATAAATAAATGACCCTAACACTGATTAGAAAAAAAATATATATTATATTCTTTTACCACTTCTTTAGTTTGTCCACACAATGCTCTTCATTTTCCTAACTTCGTAACTTCAGACATTATGGTCACCGTATTTTTTGTCAAATAAACGGATCACATAAACCAATCACGACAAAGTTGAATACTAACGGATCACATCAATCAATGATGGCAAAGATACTTACTAATATTAGGCCCTTACATATGAAATTGGCGTTTTGTTTGGGAGGAACATAAAGTTGATTTTTTTTTAATATAATATATTTATTTAATCAAAGTATGTACCATTGCTATCTATGCACTTTTGCCATCTCATAGGTAGTTCATCGATCCCTTTACTAAAAAAACCATTCGGACGGGAATCAATAAAATCTTTGAAGTCGGTTTGGACTGCCCCATCGGAGTTGAATTTTTTCCCTTGCAAGAAGTTATCCAAATTTCGAAAAAAATAGTAATCTGTTGGGGCAAGGTCCGGAGAGTACGGTGGATGTCTTAGACATTCCAATTGAAGCTCTTCTAATTTGGTAGCCGTCTGTTGTGCAGTGTGTGGTCTAGCGTTATCATGAAGCAGCAGTGGCCTAGAGCGATTAACCAGCCTCGGTTGTTTAGCAGCTAGCTTTTCCATCATGGTTTGCAGTTGCTGACAATAGACATCTGCCGTAATCGTCTGGCCAGATTTAAGAAAGCTGTAGTGAACGACACCAGCACTAGTCCACCAAACGCTCACAAGTAACTTTTTTGGAGTCAATTTTCGCTTGGGGCATGGTTTGGCTGGTTCGGCAGGGTTCAGCCATTGCGATGAGCGCTTCCGATTATCATACAGGATCTACTTTTTATCACAGGTAATGATTCGATTCAAAATCCCTTCATTATTGTGCCGGTTGAGTAATGCAACGCAGCAGTCAACGCGCGTTTGTTGATTTGCTTCACTCAATTCGTGAGGTACCCACCTTTCAAGCTTTTTCACCTTCCCAATTTGCTTCAAGTGGATTAAAACAGTTTTATCACTAACACCGCAGCCTGCAGCTAACTCGGACGTGGTTTGCGATGGATCCGCTTCCACAATAGCCTTCAATTCTTCATTATCAACTTTGGTCTCCGGCCGTCCACGGGGCTTGTTCTGCAGGTCGAAATTTCCAGAACGAAAACGTTGGAACCAAAAACGCACTGTGTTTTCTTTTGCGGCACCGTCGCCATACACATCATTAATCCTTCGAGCCGTTTCTGCAGCACTGGTGCCACGGTGGAACTCGTACTCGTAAATAACGCGATATTTCAAGTTTTCCATTTTGTAAACTGAGTGACGCAAAGAAAAAAAACAATTGAGGAAAAAACAAATGAATTATAATTTTCGAAACACAAATACTTGAGTAAATAGCTGTATAAATTTGAATTTGGAATTCCTAACCAAAGAGAAGATATTTGAGATCAAAGTTGCCAGTACGGCAAAACGCCAATTTCATATGTAAGGACCTAATTAATACATTGATACATTTTGTATATTACGCACTAAGCTTCTCAATGTATTAAAAAGTGCAAACTCTCATGAAAGCCACTCTACCTTATACTCGTACAATAGTAAAAAAGGGCAGTAGTGAGTGCTCAACGCATTAGGAAGGACAGAATATACGTTATAAACAGTTATAACGAAAACAATCAGGAAAAAAAACCAGGTGTCAAATTATATAAAACCACTTGTTACCAACACAATACGGGGCCGTCCACAGGCGCACAGCCCGTACTACGTACAAAAAAATACAAAGGCAAAAGACAAATAATTGAAAAACTAAACACAATTTAAAAACCGGTTGAAAACAAAACACACATTAAAAACAAAATGCAAATCGAAAGCAAAATATGAAAGATGGAATTAAACAGGTGCAACTTCACAAATATCTAATACTTGTTGCAACCCGTGAAATATTCACGGAAATAAAACAAATTCTACATTTATGAAATACCGAATGGAGCAAGATCAGCTTCGAATTTTTTGGGTTCATTAATGTTTAAAGTTTAAAATAAAAAAGGTACATCTTGATTGATGAATTATTTAATTCTCAAAAATCTCTTAAAACATGATGTTTTGTGTGCAAACATTAATGTTGTTCAATTTAAATCGTTGATAAAGTTTTCCTTGAAGACTTGTTTCAGATATATTGACTTTAATGTTTTCGAGTTTCCGACATCTTGAAAAAGCCACATATAATTGTCTGCATTCAAAAAAAGAGCATAAGATAAATAAACACAAGTAATTATAAGGTTCAATATAATAGGAAATAAATGAATTATTTAATGAATTACAATTCAAAATAAATTGGCATCGTCCCCTTTTACACCGGTTCGTTCAGTATAATTTCAATATGTTTCAAAGTAGTAAACACAAGTAATTATAAGGTTCAATATAATAGGAACTAAATGAATTATTTAATGAATTACAACTCAAAATAAATTGACATCGTCCCCTTTTACACCGGTTCGTTCAGTATAATTTCAATCTGTTTCGAAGTAGTAAACACAAGTAATTATAAGGTTTAATATAATAGGAAATAAATGAATTATTTAATGAATTACAATTCAAAATAAATTGGCATCGTCCCCTTTTACACCGGTTCGTTCAGTATAATTTCAATCTGTTTCGAAGTAGTAAACACAAGTAATTATAAGGTTCAATATAATAGGAACTAAATGAATTATTTAATGAATTACAACTCAAAATAAATTGACATCGTCCCCTTTTACACCGGTTCGTTCAGTATAATTTCAATCTGTTTCGAAGTATTCCTCTCTCGCTCTCTTGTATTCAAAATTAAATTCTCGTATTCTGTCTTTGGCGACAACCGTACGGGTTTTGGCCTATTTATATCTAATATTGATACCCTCTCCCCATTCCCCTCTCCTATATCTAGTACAATTACAACAAAATGTATTTTAGACATAATTTAGTAATTTCACCTGTCGAGGAAGACGTAGGTCTTTGAAACTGGTAGTGAACTTAAATAAAACAGTGGCGAATACAAAATTAGAATAAACGTTGCATTTATTTAATAAAAAAATTATAAATATGACACCTCAAAGTGAAACAAACGTCTTTTTTAAGATCCATGTAAACAAAAAAGTTTTCAAAAGGTTTCGAAATACACGTGAAATTTTATTTTAATGGTGTAATATTTGGAAGTGCCTTTTCAGGGATCCCTAAATGTCAACAAACTAACTCCATAAACGTCCGTGACTGAAGCGTATTCATTTCCGAACCTATAAATAAATAAATAAATAAATATTAGGTTTATTGACAGCAACATAGTATGTACAAGATCACACCTGAATATCACTTCTAAAATACATAAGTTGCAGACAATACATCAAACACAGAAGCTGTCAAAAGGTCTGGGCTCATCTAATAGCATCCCCTCGGCCAAAATACACCCCACCAATATAGGGCGAACCCAGCCACGGGGACACCAGATGTTTTTCAGCCCACACCCTTAAACCTATCTATACAGTATAGGTATGCGAAAATTCGCTTATGTAATACTTTGTTTTATAGGATTGCGCAACAAGGACTGCAACTTTACACTAAAATTAAGTTCTTCAATTGTGAACCGCAGCATGATTATTTTATAGGTTATGAAGATGACTTATGTACATTATAAATATTACACGTTTGATAACTAAAAAATTGCGGCAAATTTAAAATTGCAGTTCTTGTTGCGCCACCATATGAACTAATACCTTCGGTCAATGGAAATCGATATCGTGACAACAACTTTTTTTTGGCATCAATAAATTGATTTGAACTTGGAAAACATGTGGCTTCAGCACAATGGGGCTACTTGTCATACTGCTGATGTAACAATGGCTTTATTGCAGGAACAGTTCTCCGACCGTGTAATGTCTCGTCGTGGAAAAATGTGAATTGGCCGCCACGATCATGTGATTTAACCCCTTTAGATTATTTTCTCGGGGTTATGTTAAATATCAAGTGTACGCCAAGAATTCAAAAAGCATCGATGACCTTTTAAATCCAACATCACTCGTGTCATTGCAGATATGATGTTACGTATCCATTTATGTGAATCCGTTATTAAAATTATTGTTCAAAGAGTCGTCATCTGCAACAGGAGCCGAGAAAGCCATTTGCCGATATTATTTTACACAAATTGTTACCATGTGCAATTATTACATTGATATTAATAAATATGGACATTTAAAAAAAAACTAGTTTTTTTATCTTAATTTAAAATTGCAGTTCTTGTTGCGCCACCCCATATATTGAATTGTTGAATTAAAATAGGCACTAAATACCAAAAAAAAAAAAAACTAAGTATGTAGTTTCGTTCTATATGTCATATATAATGAAACTGCATACTCAATTGTTTTTTTTTTTGTGTTTAGTGCCTATTTTAATTCAACCATTCAATTTTAACATAGAAATGTATCCCGCAGCCTGGTAATCCTTGTTGGAACACGAATGCTAATTAATGCCAAGAGTTTCGCGCATTCGATTATTTCATTCAAGACTTTGGTAAGAATGAACAAGCCCGCCATTATTCGCCGATCAATGTGAATTTTCACACTGTATGAAAATTTCCTTTGGTCCGCTACACCCTTAAAACTAAATTGGAACTTTGAATTGTGCCCATTTATGGCCCATTATTGAATGATGACAAACCCATAAAAGAAATTATGGAATTCAAATAATGAGTTGTCGATGTCCTCGGCAACGATACTCTCATCAAATGTTGAATTGTTGATGTCCTCAGTAACAATGCTCTCATCAAATATTGAATTGTCGATGTCCGCAGCAACATTGCTCTCATTAAATATTAAATAGTCGATGTCCTCAGCAACAACGCTCTCAGCAAATATTGAATGGTCGATGTCCTCAACAACAATGCTCTCATCAAATATTGAATTGTCGATATTCGCAGCAACAATGCTCTCATTTATTATTAAATAGTCGATGTCCTCAGCAACAACGCTCTCATCATATATTGAATAGTCGATGTCCGCAGCAACAATGCTCTCATTAAATATTAAATAGTCGATATCCTCAGCAACAACGCTCTCATCAAATGTTGAATAGTCGATGTCCTCAACAATAATGCTCTCATCAAATATTGAATTGTCGATGTCCGCAGCAACAATGCTCTCATTAAATATTAAATAGTCGATGTCCTCAGCAACAATGCTCTCATCAAATATTGAATGGTCGATGTCCTCAACAACACTGCTCTCATCAAATAAATAATAGGCCAAGTTTTATAATAAATGAAATATCTTACCAAAATAATAGAGAAAACAGCCGCAACCAACGTAAAACAATCGAAAGTTGACGTAAACATTTTGAAGATAGTTTAAACGAATCGCACTACGATATCTGTTATATAAGTGTCTTTAAGGTAAATTATTCAAAAATATTTGCTTAGTTGTGCTAATCCACGATTGTTATTTGATTAGTGCAAAAAAAATCTGCAGCACATGGCAATACGTCGACGGAGATTGAAATATAAAGTATTATTGAATATGCCACATTTTTTTACAAAAGTTTTTCAAATAGTGTTCATTCAAATGACTTTATTCAGAAATTTCTGGACTTCTGTCTTTTTTGAAGACTAAAACGGCGAGAAGACTGAAACGGACGGCATAAAGATCACATTGGTAGAAAAAAGCTCTCGAATCTGAGAAATTTAAATGACACGACATTAATTGGTATATCAGAAAAGATGATGGACACGCTTCTAACAAGGTGGTAAACAAAAGCTTACTCCTGCTACCAAATAACGTGAATTGTGGTCTGGACGTGGTGACTGACTTTATTTACTCAGGCTCCAGTGCTACTAGCAGTGGAGGATGCGAGGCTGAGGTGGAACGAATAACTGGAATGGGGGGAAACGTAAAGTCAAAGCTGGAAAAGATATAGTCACAATCACTACAAAAATGCGCCTTATTAAATTGGTCAAATTATCACCTTCGACAAGTCCCCCAATTCTTTGGGCATATTGCTCGTGGCCAAGGAGACGACAGTTCGTTGTAACTATAGGCAAGGAAGGACGACACCCAAGGGAAAGAATTCCAATGCATTGGACTGTCCATGTGAGAGACGCAACTTGACTACCCTTGGAGAAACGGGATGCAGAGATAATGGAAAAAATCGTCCGAGGCTAACATGTGAGTCATGATGCTCAGTCATGAGCCACACGGTAGGATTAGAACATTCAATTTCGCTACATAACTTTTACTAGACTTCTCTGACAATGACCACTTGCATATATCTTAAAGAGTGATTGCAAAAATAATTTTTATCCATTGAACAACCTTGAATTTTTTATCTCTAGCTGGTTACAAAAGATAAATATATATCAGGGGTCGGCAAACTACGGGCATAGGAATCGGGCAAAATCCGGCCCGCGAACTAATAATGGCCAATCTCATTTTTATGTTTGTTGTGTTAAATTGGTTAAGTTAAATGGTATATGTATAATATTATTTTTTTTAATACATAGTTTACACAGTTTAAGTTGATTATAATACTTTAATTAAATAAAATTATTTGGTCTTGAACAAAAATTTTATTTTAAGAAAATATTCGTTATCACAAAAAGATGTAAATATTAAAAAATGAAGTACGCAAACTGGCAATACAGGTCAACACTAAGCAGATGCCCATCTGCAATCAATTTTGATTGTAAATAGTCATCTGCTAAGGACTCGTACTAACTTCGGAGTACTAACTCCGAACCCCAGTTTGATGAAAATGTTATCTCATAAAAAGCAATTACATTCATCTCATTTTTTTTCTTCTCCTGGCTCCATCCCAACTCACTGTCTGCGAAGACTGTTGGGGTCAGTCCATCTCTCCTCGTCCTCAGGTTGTATGCTCTTCTGTCTCGGACTACGTCCCCCAGGCCGTACCTCTGCATCAGGTTATCTTTTTGCGCCAACCATGAATTATTTGGTCTTCCTCTCGTTATTAGAGGATCCATAGAGATTGAGAGATCCATAGAGATTGCCTGGTTCACAATGTGATCGGGTGCTCTGCGTCCAGCGTGCCCATACCATCTCAATCGCCTCTCCTCCATCTTAATGTTGATGTCTGTAACACCTAGGCTTCCACGAATGCGTGAGCTTTTTATTTTGTATCTTAGGGACAAACCAGCTGACCATCTTAGCATGCGTATTTCAACAATTTCTAGTTGCCTAGAGTAAGAGTTAAAAATCGTCCAGCATTCGGAGCCATAGAGGAGGGCGGGTCTGACAATCGTTTGGTATACTTTTCGTTTTAACTTTACTACCATTTTCGGATCACGTAGAACTCCCGTCATTGATCTAAACTTCATCCATCCCACACTAATTCTATGTGTTACATCTGCTGCACATTTTCCATCGCTTTGGATGAGTGACCCAAGATACTTAAAGGAGTCACAATTTGGTAATCCCTTCAGCTTACTTCAATCCCTTCAGCTTTCTTCAGAAGACACATATGTAAGTAAGTATTTAGTTAATGTTTTCGAACATTCTTGCTTGAACTGGCTTTTCAGCAAGTATAAAATCATCTTCGTTTCTGGACCTCATAATTGAGGGCACCTTTGCCCCTTCAACGTCAATCCAGTCGTAAAGCGAAGTTGTGCTGTGGGGTTTATAGTTTTGTTTCTTCCTTTATCCACTTTAAAATAATAAGCCGTTACATACTCGTACCAGCAAATTGTTTTGAACCTAACAGTGCTTTTGGAAACCACAACCAAACAGCTTGTTTTGAAGCCACACAGCTGTTTTAAACCTAACAGCTTGTTTTGAAGCCACACAACTGTTTTGAACCTAACAACACACCGAAGTGAAACGTTTAAAGCACACTGGAATATTTTTTCCTTATTTTTTATAGAATTTAAAGGTCCATCGTATCCTTATACCCACGAATCACAGGCGGTAAAAATATCTGTATACAATACAATCTGGCGGGCTAATTGCAAATTGTATACAATACAATCTGGCGGGCTAATTGCTTTTCTAATTAACTAGAAAACCAAAGTTTTAATCGTACGATCTCTGCTCTTTCCGATTCTGGACTATGCGGACGTATGTTACTTGGATGTTACAGAGGAACAGCTGGACAAATTACACCGTCTTCAAAATGTGTGTCTAAGATTTATTTTCAACCTGCGTAAGTACGATCATATAACTTCATACCAGAAGGATGAATGTTAGAACTAGTTGAATGTCAAATTCACATACTGTCTCTTTTATATAACATCTTTAACTGTCCCGCCACCCCCTCTTATCTCGCCGAAAATTTTCAGCGTCTTTCCAATCACGGATTAGCGCTACGCTCAAACAGAGATTGTTTATTGGCCTTTCCAGTTCACCGCTCCTCTTTTTTTACATCGTCCTTCACTGTCCATGCAGTGAGACTCTGGAATCAGTTACAAACCAATATAAGACTCGCTCCGTCCTTGGCATGCTTTGAGAAGAGACTGAAAAAACTCTTAACTTCTAGTTAGTAAAAATAATGTGTTTCATTCCTGATTTTTCTTTTCCTTTCCTCTCCACCATCCCTTTCTTTTCTTGCGATTGATGATATTTCACTTTATATGAAAAATAATGTTCGGGTGATTGTCTGTCTTTATGGGGTTCGCTCACGTATATGTCTATGGATTTCGTGGAGATGGATAGTCATTTGAATGATTTATGCGACCACGTAAATTGCTTCATTTACATTTACTTTGTCTTGTTGGTTGGAAGAGATTGCCGCCTGGCAATAAGCTCATCAGATTGTATTTGCAATAAAAGCGTTAAATAAATAGAAAGACATTAAAGAGGCCTTAAGTGAATATCAGACTGGAATCCTAAGTCTGAGTTCTAACGGGAATCGAACCCGACAACTTCGAATTGGAAGACAAGCAAATTACAACTAGACCACAGAGTTAATCATTGTGCTTAGTCATTCAAAATAAATGAGATAAATCTTGTAGATGCGGGTAAGAAAAGTTTTGGAAACTGTCGCAAAAGGGAAATCAAATATTGATCGTTTACTCAATAACAGTTGTTTCTTAACAGTTGTTATATTAATAAATACTTTAAACTGCTTTTTGCAAGTAAAGTATTTATTCAATTTGAAATTCTTGAACAAACCTCTTGATATAAATCATAAAATTGTTGAGCAAGTCTCGATATTAATCATGAAATTGTCGAGTTAGACTTTTGATATTCTTCACGTAATTATAGAGTGAATCTTTTGATATTAACCACGAAATTCTTGAATGACCCTCTTGATATAAATCATAAAATTGTTGAGCAAGTCTCTCGATATTACTCATCAAATTTTTGAGTGAGCCTTTTGATATTCTTCACGTAATTATAGAGTGAATCTTTTGATATTAACCATGAAATTCTTGAATGATCCTTTTGATATAAATCATACAATTGTTGAGGAAGTCTCGATATTAATCATGAAATTGTTGAGTGAGCCTTTTGATATTCTTCACGTAATTATAGAGTGAATATTTTGATATTAACCATGAAATTATTGAATGAGCCTCTTAATATAAATCATAAAATTGTTGACCAAGTTTCTCCACATTAATCATGAAATTGTTGAGTGAGCCTTTTGATATTCTTGACGTAATTATAGAGTCAATCTTTTGTTATTAACCATGAAATTCTTGAATGAGCCTGTTGATACAAATCATAAAATTGTTGAGCAAGTCTCTCGATATTAATCATGAAATTGTTGAGTGAGCCTTTTGATATTCTTGACGTAATTATATAGTGAATCTTTTGATAATAAGCATGAAATTATTGAATGCGCCTCTTAATATTAATCATAAAATTGTTGAGCAAGTCTCTCGATATTAATCATGAAATTGTTGAGTGAGCCTTTTGATATTCTTGACGTAATTATAGAGTGAATCTTTTGAAATTAACCATGAAATTCTTTAATGAGCCTCTTGATATAAATCATAAAATTGTTGAGCAAGTCTCTCCATATTAATCATGAAATTGTTGAGTGAGCCTTTTGATATTCTTGACGTAATTATAGAGTGAATCTTTTGATATTAACCATGAAATTCTTGAATGAGCCTCTTGATATAAATCATTAAATTGTTGACCAAGTTTCTCGATATTAATCATGAAACTGTTGTGTAAACCTTTTGATATTCTTCACGTAATTATAGAGTGAATCTTTTGATATTAACCATGAAATTCTTGAATGAGCCTTTTGATATAAATCATAAAATTGTTAAGCAAGTCTCTCGATATTAATCATGAAATTGTTGATTGAGCCTTTTGATATCAACCATTCAATTGTTGATCGAGCCTCTTTATTAATAAATCGGCCCGAACCTTTTGGTGGCTTCTCTCTTGAATGCATTTTATTTTCCTTTGCCTTAGAAGTGTGAATGTGATTGCGGGATGTATGTGTATGTACATGTGTGTATGGTATATGCATGTATGTATGTATTTATTTGTATTATGCAAGCTATTTTTTATTTTGGTGAACCAGTATTGACTAAATTGATTGTATTGACTGCTTATTTATTGTCATTATGTATTTTTTTATTTTTGAAATTATGAAAAACATTTGATGTTCTCATGACCAAATTCGTCCTCCATTGATGGGGGTGTATCTTGACTAAGGGGGCATTATGAGAAAAGCCCAGACCTCTTCATAGCTTTTCGCTTGAAACGTATTTTCTTTGTCATTGTCCTGAGATAAATATATAATTTTAGGATATTTGTTACATGTACACTATAGTATGCATGTATGTAAATTCTAAGTTGTTATCAGTAAATCTATACTCCCACCCATGTAGGACCGTGAGGGGTGGAGAGCCGTATGCTCTCGAGCTGATTGCGTCTCAGCGGCTAGACGTGTGAGAAACAGTCAGCGCGCTGCGAACATGCATCAGCATGGCCAAGCGGCTCAGCAGGGTCCACATGTCTGTGGCATTTGCGGAAGGGAGTGCACATCCAGGATCGGGGTGTTTTCTCACAGACGATCACATGATTGACGTGGAAGAACGGTTCAAGATATCGTGCGTACGTGTGAACCTAACTTATCTCAAGTTAGTACGAACGCACCGATGCGTTTTACATTAACACCCAATAAAAGTTTAGATCATATCAAAAAAGTTAATTATATTGATATCTATGGTTAATTTGTCATAAAAAATTCTACTGATAGGTAAACAAGGCACTTAAAGTTGTATACAAAAACCGCGCAATATCAACAGTAGTAAATACAACAGAACATAATGGTGTACGGGGAAGTGGCGGGCAAGCAAAGAGCTGTTGTGCTGAGGAAGCGCTATATGGACAGTCTGCGAGAGTCGCTTACTTTGTGCGGGGCGCCTGAGGACTGGGAACAGGTGGCTCGGGACCGTGGAGGATGGAGAGCCGTATGGTCTCGGTCTGATGGCGTTTCGGCGGCTAGACATGTGAGAAACAGTCAGCACGCCGCAAACATGTGACAACATGGCCAGGCGGCTCAGCAGGGTCCACATGTCTGTGGCATTTGCGGGAGGGAGTGCGCATCCAGGATCGGGCTGTTTTCTCACAGAAGATCACATGATCGACGTGGAAGACAACATCCGTTGGAGTGGTGAGGGGATCTTCGACTACGAGGCCTGGCAACGACGACTCCCACCCATAGACTGGCATCAAACTATAAGTGGAACCAGAGTCCACTGCATGGACAGTAAAGGACGACGTAAAAAAAGAGGAGCGGTGAACTGGAAAGGCCAATAAACAATCTCTGTTTGAACATAGCGTTAATCAATGATTGAAAAGACGCTAAAAAATCTGCGAAATCAGAGAGGGTGGCAAGACAGTTAAGAATGTTATACAATAGTGACAGTATGTAAATTTGGCGTCTATTTCTAATATTCAACCAGTTCAATGCCTTCTGGAATGTATAGTCCCCGGCGGTAAGTAATGCACATCTAGCTTAAGAAAGAGACTGTCGTTTTGTAGAGCGTCGTCTCTGTCGCACAAACTGTTAGTAAATCGTGCAACAGAAACGACGCTCTACAAAGCGACAGTCTCTTTCTTAAGCTCGATGTGTATTACTTACCGCCGGGTACTGTAAGTGATGTGATCGTACTTTCTCAGGTTAAAAATAAATCTTAGACAAACCTTTTGAAGACGCTGAAATTTGTCCAGCTATTCCTCTGTAAGTGTTATTACATGGAGTGGAATCATGAACCCTCAAAGTAAGTAGTATGAACCGACTGGAAGCATTCGAAATGTGGATGCACCGGAGAATGCTACGGATACCCTGGACGGATATGATCAGTAACACGAGGGTTCTTCAAAGAGCCAAAGTTGACAGAGAGTTGCTGACTTATATTAAAATCGGCAAGGTGTCCTACTTGGGTCGTGTACTTAGAGGAGCAAAGTACAAATTACTGCACCTGATCATCCAAGGCAAAATATGTAAGAAGGCCAAAGAGGTGTTGGTAAGAGGCAAATCTCCTGGCTCCGCAATATGCGTAACTAGACTGGCATAAGGGGCGTTGGAGATCTTTTTTGGACTGCCGGGGACAAAGGTATCTATTTTTAAGTGATATTCAACGTTAGGGGGATCTGACATGACACTGAGAAGATGAAGATTCCTCTGTAACATCCAAATAACAAACGTCCGCGTAGTCCAGAATCAGTGATAAAAGATAAAAAAATATTTTTATAAAAAAAACTATATTTATTTACTAAATCAATACACTATTGTTGGACTATTAGATGATGTTATTTTTACTGGCCAAGATGTTGTTTTTACTGGCAAAGATGTTGTTTTTACTGGCCAGGATGTTGTCGTTGCGTATAGAATCCATCGTCTCCTCCAGCGGGATCTCCATCAGCAGTTCCTTACTCAAGTCGTGTTCCCCTTTTGGTTTAACGAGAATAAATTCTCTTTGTGGTTTGACATAGATATCTTCGACTCTCCTCGATTCGGAAACCTGGATAAAAAATAGCGATATTATTATAAAATATCAATCAATCGAACTGTGGCGTTCGTCGCGGAATATTGTCGCATACATACGGTCAATGACCGATGAATTGACCTTCGCATTCCTCGACAAATTTAAATAAACAGTCCAAAGTACATACGCCGGCCATTCAAGTCCAAAGATTACCCGCCGGCCAGTCATCCCGTAGCGAGCGGACCGCACCACATACTAGAGAGAGAACGCACCACGCTGTCTCGCCGGTTCCGTAAATAGATTGTTACCTACAATACTTCAATTGAACATTTCTGCATGCACAAAAGCAAGATAGAAACATATCGCGGGCGCACTCCCGCGCCCATTCTGAAATGTTATAAATACCTACGTACTATCAAAATAAACGATTCACTCACTCTCTCCTTCCGCATTGCGATCTAACGTGTTTTATTTATTTATCAACAATCATAATCATCATATACCTTTAAGGGACATTCCCTAAAGAACCTTTTGAAACCGTACATACAAGTACCCGGCGGTAAGTAATACACATCGAGCTTAAGAAGGAGACTGTCGGCCATAATCGGCTAGCTTCGGCATTGTAGAGCGTCGTCTCTGTCATTCATACGCATGTTGTACCGGACTTAAAGCACATTGTGCGATAGAGACGACGCTCTACAAAGCCATGTGTATTACTTACCGCCGGGTTTAGAGCAAACTCTTCCCGAGGAAGCTGTCACCTAGGATACAAACCCGTGATAAGAAATTAATAATTGCATGTTCCCTGTGACAAGTATAATAGATGGTACAGTACCCGGCGGTAAATAATACACATCGAGCTTAAGAAAGAGACTGTCTGCCATAATCGGCTAACTTCGGCTTTGTAGAGCGTCGTCTCTGTCCCTAGAACGCTTGACAACGACTGATAAATCGCGACTGAACACGTAAATTAATAACAGAGACGACGCTCTACAAAGCCGATTATGGCCGACATTATGTTTCTAAAGCCCGATGTGTATTACTTACCGCCGGGTACTGTACATAAAATTACACCATTTCATCCCTTAACACTTCATTCCGTATTCTGTCATACATTGTCACTTCATGTATTATTCACATCCACAGCATTTATCAGGCTCTTCTCAGTCTTTTTTTACATCCACGTTTTACTACCCTACATCACAGTTGGTACCAAAATACCAAATTTTTGGAACCCAAATTTTGTAAAAAAAAAAAAAGCTTCCAGTTTGTTTTTTTACTCAATGCTTCTTAAAAATCTTACTGGTTGGTTGTAAGAGATTGCCATACGGCAATAAGTCTACCAGGATGTACTGTATATAACATATGTATAATCAGTGCTTGTTTTGAAAGCAAAAAGGTGCCGGAGCTCACTTTTTGTCAAGCTTTTTGAATACCGTGAAAAAGGTGGTGGAGCGCCGCTCCACCACGCTCCACCGCAACAAAGCACTAAAAGTGCTTTTTTTTAAAAAAGAAGGTGCTGGAGCTCACTTCTTGTCAATTTTTTTGAAAACCGTAAAAAAAAATGTATTATACAATATCCTTACACCCTCGAATATAAGGTGGGAAAAAGGCCAGTGTCATTTGAGAAGAGGAGTATAGCACAGGGTTTGAACCCGTGACCTCTGTATGGAAGTCCAGTGTTTTACCGCTCGGTCGAACACCTCTTAACATGGCAAAAATATTACAAGGTGTTACTGTATTCAATCAAAGTGCCACAAAATAATACTAGGTGTTACTGTATTCAATCAAAGTGCCACAAAGTATTACTAGGTGTTACTTTATTCAATCAAAGTGCAACAAAATATTACTAGGTGTTACTGTATTCAATCAAAGTGCCACAAAATATTACTAGGTGTTACTGTATTCAATCAAAGTGCCACAAAATATTACAAGGTGTTACTGTATTCAATCAAAGTGTCACAAAATATTTCTAGGTGTTACTTTATTCAATCAAAGTGCCACAAAATATTACTAGGTGTTACTGCATTCAATCAAAGTGCCACAAAATATTACAAGGTGTTAATGTATTCAATCAAAGTGCCACAAAATATAACTATTTGTTACTGTATTCAATCAAAGTGCCACAAAATATTACTAGGTGTTTCTATATTCAATCAAAGTGCCACAAAATATTACTAGGTGTTACTGTATTCAATCAAAGTGCCACAAAATATTACTAGGTGTTACTGCATTCAATCAAAGTGCCACAAAATATTACAAGGTGTTAATGTATTCAATCAAAGTGCCACAAAATATAACTATTTGTTACTGTATTCAATCAAAGTGCCACAAAATATTACTAGGTGTTTCTATATTCAATCAAAGTGCCACAAAATATTACTAGGTGTTACTTTATTCAATCAAAGTGCAACAAAATATTACTAGGTGTTACTGTATTCAATCAAAGTGCCACAAAATATTACTAGGTGTTACTGTATTCAATCAAAGTGCCACAAAATATTACTAGGTGTTACTGTATTCAATCAAAGTGCCACAAAATATTACAAGGTGTTACTGTATTCAATCAAAGTGTCACAAAATATTTCTAGGTGTTACTTTATTCAATCAAAGTGCCACAAAATATTACTAGGTGTTACTGCATTCAATCAAAGTGCCACAAAATATTACAAGGTGTTACTGCATTCAATCAAAGTGCCACAAAATATTACAAGGTGTTAATGTATTCAATCAAAGTGCCACAAAATATAACTATTTGTTACTGTATTCAATCAAAGTGCCACAAAATATTACTAGGTGTTTCTATATTCAATCAAAGTGCCACAAAATATTACTAGGTGTTTCTATATTCAATCAAAGTGCCACAAAATATTACTAGGTGTTACTGTATTCAATCAAACTGCCATAAAATAAAATAAAGTGTTGTAAATGAGAAAAAAAGAATATTAAGGTTTCAACAAATATAGTAATTTATGTAAACAAACCGAAATAATTGCGAAAAGGGCAAATAAACAAATCCAAAAGATCTTCCTTGACATCATCTTGAATGCAGCCACTTGCTAAACTTATGTTTAAAACAAAGGTCTAAAACTCGAAATTTAGATTTTATAGCATGGGTGTGGCAGTGCTTCTGAATATTTTTATAGCGTTTGTATTACAAAAAAACTGTAACATTAAGGTATAAACTTTATTATTTTCATTTGAAGGAGCAGTCAAAAGATCTCAATATCAATAATATAACATGAGAAATTTACAAAGAAAAAAAAGTATAAAATTTAGAAGAATATTTTTTTAAGGCAATCCACTCGACCTAGAATGATTTGTGCCATCAAATTAAAGAGATTACGATATTATATGAGTCGATTTAATAGGCAATCCACCCGACATAGAATGATTTGTGGCATCAAATTTAAGACATCACTATATTATATGACTCGATTTAATAGGTAATCCACCCGACATACTCGTAGAATGATTTATGCCATCAAATTAAAGATTTTGCGATATTATATGAGTCAATTCAATAGGTAATCCACCCGACATAGAATGATTTGTGCCATCAAACTAAAGAGATAACGATATTATATGAGTCATTTTAATAGGTAATCCACCCAACCTAGAATGATTTATGCCATCAAATTAAAGAGATGACGATATTATATGAGTCAATTTAATAGCTAATCCACCCGACAAAGAATGATTTGTGCCATCAAATTAAAGATTTTGCGATATTATATGAGTCATGGCTTTGAGTGGCTAATAAGGGATTGAATTAAATATGCTTCAAACGGATGGCTTATTGTAATAGATACAGGAAATGGGGAGGGGAGTAGTGGCTTATAAGGGAGTGAAGTAAGTAGGTTTCAAAAGGATGGCGTATTGTAATAGGTACAGGAGAAGGGGAGGGGAGTAGTTGCTAATAATGAAGTGAAGTAAGTAGGATTTAAAAGGATGGCTTATTGTAATTGGTACAGTAGAAGAGGAGGGGAGTAGTGGCTAATAAGGGAGTGAAGTAAGTAGGTTTCAAGAGGATGGCTTATTGTCATAGGTACAGGAGAAAATGAGGCGAGTAGTGGCTAATAAGGGAGTGAATTAAGTAGGTTTCAATAGGATGGCTTATTGTAAAAGGTACATGTGAAGGGGAGTAGAGTAGTGGCTAATAAGGGAGTGAAGTAAGTAGGCTTCAAGAGCATGGCTTATTGTAATAGGTACAGGAGAAAGGGAGATGAGTAGTGGCGAATAAGGGAGTTGAAGTAAGTAGGCTTTTGTAAAGTAAATGATGCCGTGGATTTTTTTTAACTAAGTGAACATTAGCAAACACACCGAGCCCACCCCTGTGCTTTGTTTTTAATTCCATTTATTAATTTATTTATTTTTAGGTTTCCCTAATTCATACAAGGACCAAACATAACAATTATAAAAAAACACGTCGAAAACAATTGAACAATAAGACTTATTTGATAAAAACAATTGATAACATGTATTTTTTACACTGAAACACTATGACAAAATGTAGCATGTTAGATAAAATTTTTAAAAAAATATTTCAAGAATAACAATAAATTGAACAGATTTTTCCTGAAGAAGCTGAATGACTAACGAAACACGTAAATATGGATTCGGTAGTACACCAAAGTGAAATGATCGGAGCGCACTGAAATGATTTATTTTAAACAAAAAATAAATTGAAAGTCAAAGAAAAAAATGCCTTATTGTTATTCGAGGAGAGGAGTACAGCGCGGAGTTCGAACCGGCGACTTTCCGCACGAAAACCTTGTGCGTTACAGCATAGTTATGCACTTTTGAGTATAACGGATGAACTCCTGCTGTGTTAAAATTGTGTATTTCCTTGTCATATATAATAAATAAATAAATATACAAAAAGTACTTTGTTCTTTATAGTTAAGGCATTAACGTTGTGGAGGTTTAGAGACATTGTAATTAAAAGTACTTTTACAAAAATAATATTGACATTGTAATTTATTTTTATCAAACACTGTTTATTCCACTTTTTTTTTGTGACATCCACAACGTTGATGCCTTAACTATAAACAACATAAATAATATTGATTGCGAGCTCCCGTTTGAGAAGTAATATTGTTGACAAAAATTGATTATTTGAGGCCATTTTTATTAACACTAAACCAATGAAAACAGAAAATGGACATATTTGTTGTTAATAAATCAAACTAACCTTTTATTTTCTTACATCTGAATAAATAAATTCGGTTAATCATTTAAACAGTTTTTGGCCTTTGTCTTTTTGTGTCCATCCTGTTTTTACCACATTTTGTTGTATTATCGCAGTTCTAAGAAAAAAAATTGCTATCATCGAAAAAACAATTATTGATTAAGCCTAGATATAATATTCATACAATAGTTAAGGCAATAGAAGTTTAAATACACTGTTATTTGTTTAGTAAAACATTGTTTAAACCACTTTACATAACGGTATAATCCTACTGGTTTTAAGGGGTGACCAACAAGACTTCTTGTCTGATAATGAGGTGAAAACCTGGAAACCTTTTTTTATATTATTTTGTAAAGTAATCTATAACTAAAGGCTATACATATATACAAAGGCTATACTTATGTACAAATGTATATCTAGAGAACTTATCTAATTTACTTCACTCCCTTATAAGCCACTACTCCCCTCACTTTCTCCTGTACCTATTATAATAAGCCATCCTTTGAAGCTTACTTACTTCACTCCCTTATTAGCCACTACTCCACTCCCCTTCTCCTGTACCTATTACAATAAGCCTTCCTCTATAAGCCTACTTACTTCACTCCCTTATAAGCCACTACTCCCCTCACTTTCTCCTGTACCTATTATAATAAGCCATCCTTTGAAGCTTACTTACTTCACTCCCTTATTAGCCACTACTCCACTCCCCTTCTCCTGTACCTATTACAATAAGCCTTCCTCTATAAGCCTACCTACTTCACTCCCTTATAAGCCACTACTCCCCTCCCTTTTTCCTGTACCTATTACAATAATCCATCCTTTGAAGCCTACTTACTTCACTCCCTTTTCAGCCACTACTCCACTCCCCTTCTCCTGTACCTATTACAATAAGCCTTCCTCTATAAGCCTACTTACTTCACTCCCTTATAAGCCACTACTCCCCTCCCTTTTTCCTGTACCTATTACAATAATCCATCCTTTGAAGCCTACTTACTTCACTCCCTTATTAGCCACTACTCCCCTTCCATTCTCCTGTGCCTATTACAATAAGCCTTCCTCTATAAGCCTACTTACTTCACTCCCTTATAAGCCACTACTCCCCTCACTTTCTCCTGTACCTATTACAATAAGCCATCCTTTGAAGCTTACTTACTTCACTCCCTTATTAGCCACTACTCCACTCCCCTTCTCCTGTACCTATTACAATAAGCCTTCCTCTATAAGCCTACTTACTTCACTCCCTTATAAGCCACTACTCCCCTCCCTTTTTCCTGTACCTATTACAATAAGCCATCCTTTGAAGTCT
Source organism: Odontocerum albicorne (assembly GCA_949825065.1). Taxonomy (NCBI): domain Eukaryota; kingdom Metazoa; phylum Arthropoda; class Insecta; order Trichoptera; family Odontoceridae; genus Odontocerum; species Odontocerum albicorne. Next base: position 12,299,573 of record OX463868.1, read on the forward strand.
ACTTACTTCACTCCCTTATTAGCCACTATTCCCCTTCCATTCTCCTGTGCCTATTACAATAAGCTATCTTCTATAAGCCTACTTACTTCACTCTCTTATAAGCCACTACTCCCTTCCCTTTCTCCTGTACCTTTTACAATAAGCCATCATTTGAAGCCTACTTACTTCACTACCTTATTAGCCACTACACCCCTTCCATTCTTCTGTTCCTATTACAATAAGCCATCCTCTATAAGCCTACTTACTTCACTCTCTTATAAGCCACTACTCCCTTCCCTTTCTCCTGTACCTATTACAATAAGCCATCCTTTGAAGCCTACTTACTTCACTCCCTTATAACCCACTACTCTCCTTCCATTCTCCTGTGCCTATTACAATAAGCCTTCCTCTATAAGCCTACTTACTTCCCTCCCTTATGACCCACTACTCCCCTTCCTTTCTCCTGTACCTATTACAATAAGCCATCCTTTGAAGCCTACTTACTTAACTCCCTTATTAGCCACTACTCCCCTTCCATTCTCCTGTGCCTATTACAATAAGCCTTCCTCTATAAGCCTACTTACTTCACTCCCTTATAAGCCACTACTCCCCTTCCTTTCTCCTGTACCTATGACAATAAGCCACTATCTTGAAGCCTACTTTTTTATATTATTTTATAAAGTAATCTATAACTTAAGGCTATACATATATACAAAGGCTAAACTTATGTACAAATGTATATCTAGAGAACTTATCTAATTTATAAAATAATAACTTCATTTTAATTTCCTACTTGTCATTTAATATTGACCTCAAATATACTTAATTTGTAAATGTTACATTAATTTAATAAAATAAAATAGTTGTTATAATAACTTTGTAATTATTACTACAGTTTTATTAACTGTTTATTTGATGTTTGTAAATATGTCGAGAAATAAAGCATTTTTATTTATTAAGGTAATATGCACGTATGGTACAAACATTTGCCAAAGGCTGTATAATTTATATATTTACTAATCTAACTTATATATTTTAATTATGAACTAATTTTAATTTCTTAAATGTAATTATATTTTTAATAATTTTAATATGTAATTTCTAAGAAATAGTTAACACCTACATACTAACTTAAAACTAGATAACAATTCTTACAACTAATTATTAAGCACGTATATGTCCACTCGTTCAGGCTACTTGTATTCCATCACATTCACTCAGACCTCGGTCCTCCCATGAACTAGTCAGGCAACAGATTATGCTTTGGGAGCCTGTACTTATAACGGAAAGGTAGAGCTGACTTACTCTCGTAAACTCTCAAGGCAACGGTAAGAGGATTGCTGTGGTTCTGTTGACTGTTATAAAACCTTTAAACAGGTAAGGTTTATCGATTTATTAATAAACTTACAAACTATATACAGGTAAACCTTGATTATATACAAAGATTAAATATAAATTATATACAGTAACAAGAAGAAAAACAGATGCGTGAGAGTCTCGCGCGGTAGAAGTGAAACTTCTTAGCTCCTAGGAAAAGTTGATTTTATGCATTGTTTTTTTTCCATTTGTTAACGATTTATTTTTTTTAGGATTAGGAAATGGTTAGGTATATTAATTATATAATATAAATAAATTTTATTAATTAATTAATAATCCATTAAGTATGTAATTATTAATTAATTAAAAAAAATAATAATGATTTATTATTAATAACTAATTATGAATTAATTATTATTAATTATTTATTATTATGCTAATTAAATTTAATTCATGATTATTCATTAATAATTATTAATTAATAACAAATCAATTATTATACTTATTACCTAATATTTCATTAATAATTATTACTATAAATAATAATTATAATTATGAAATTAAAAATTTTATATTTTATTATAAATTAATATTTTTTAATATTAACATTATAATAAATTGATTAATTATTAATATTTATTAATTAATAATTTTTAATAATTATTAATTTTTATGTTAATATTAACTGTTAATATTAATAATTATTATTATTCATTAATATTAATTATAAATTAATTATTTATTAATTTAATTATATTTATTAAATAATATTCATTAATTATAATTTACAATTATTACTTATTAATAAATTTTATTAAATATTATTTAATTAATTTATTTAATTTAAATTAAATATAAATATTTATTATTGTAATATAATATTTAATTTTATATTAAATAAATAAATTTATTTATTTATCGTGCATTTATCAAATTATTTATGTATATTATTAATAATTATAAATTTATATATTAATATTTAATATTTTTTATTAATTTAATTAATTTATTTATTTTTTTATATTAATATAAATAAATAATAAAGATCATTTGAAATATTACCATTTAAGTGGGAGAAGGGCAAGCGTTTCACTTTTCGTGACGTTCAGGCCAATTTGCCCTACCGTGCCTATAGAAATTTCCCTTAAAAAATAAAAGCTTAAAAAGACACTAAGTATAGCAGCAACAAAATAAAAACTAGTAAATAATAAATATTTGTAAAGCCGCCACAACTAACTCCCATTTCTAGAAAAACTCAAAATGCTTTCTTTAAAAACATTTTCGGAGATGTTGAGGATGTCAATATCCGAGACCTTATTTAAAAGGGACAGCCCGTGATACAGAGAAAGGGCACAATGCAGGTTATTTCTTCTTACCATATTGTCAGTCTAAATATGTAAATATTTCTGTACCTCGAATAGTTGTCAAGAACATAAAACTTTATCTTTACTGATATACTAGTTGGCTTAGGCTCCCGTAAATAGATATAGTCCGCTTTGTAAACGGCACTATATAAATTATTAACTTATTATTAATTTTATGAATGATGACTGTCCACAATAGTATTTTGGTGCCAGTTTGGAACAAAACGAAAGACGAATCACAAAGAAACCTTTATTGATATCGATATGTAACACATTCGATTTAAGGTGTAATGTATTGTTCACGTGCAATCATAATATTTGATAAGACTTTCCAAAAAGAGTTGTCTTCGAATGCTTCCTATTAGTTCGGTCCGTTTTTTTGTGTTCAAAAATGCATTTATTTCTTAACAATATGAATAAACAGATCAATTAAAGTATTGTCCATCGCTGGCTACTACTTTTTCCCACCATTGGGGCGATTCAAGTATGGAGCCAATTTTCGTTTTCTACAAAAGAAGTGAACCGGTGACCTGCCAAATCGTGCTGCATCCTTCGGAACAACCAGTAATCATAAGGAGCAATGTTCGGGGAATACGGCGGGTGCGGTAAACATCCCATTTGAGCGTTTCCAAATATATTTTTTTACGACTTTTGCGACATGAGGCCGAACGTTGTCACGAAGAAAAATAGCTTTATCATGTCTTTGCTCGTATTCCGGCCGTTTTTCTCGCAATGCACGGCTCAAACGAATTAATTGTAGCCGATACCGATCGCCCGTAATGGAATCGCCAGGTTTCAGCACCTCATAGTAAACAACACCCCTTTGGTCCCACTTGATACAGAGCATGATCTTCGAACCATGTATGTTCGGTTTTGGTGTTGATGTTGAGGTTGATGGCAACAATTAACCGGGCTTAGCGTAGTATTTTTTCTTCTTGGGGTTGTTGTAGAATATCCACTTCTCATATCCAGTTACAATCCGATGCAAAAAACCTTTTCTTTGTTGCCTTTGGATCAGCTGCTCGCAAGTGAAAAATCGCCTTTCAACGTCTCTCAGTTTCAGTTCATAAGGCACCCAATTTCCTTGCTTTTGAATCATTCCCATGACTCTCAATCGTACGGAAACGGCTTGTTGAGTCACTCCCAATGATTCTGCAAGCTCCTCTTGCGTTTGACTCTGATCTTCTTCGAGTAATGCCTCTAATTCTTTGTCCTCGAATTTTTTTGGCTGTCCATAGCGAGGCTTGTCTTCGACGCTGAAATCTTCATCCTTGAAACGTCGAAACCATTCCCTACATGATTTATCAGTTGGAGCAGCGTCACCATAAACTTCGACAAGCATTCGATGGGCTTCAGCTGTACTTTTCTTCCAATTAAAGCAAAAAATTAAAACCTCCCGCAAATGCTGCTTGGTTAACACAAAATTTGACATTTTCAACACTGTACAAAACAAGGTTTTTGCATGAAACTCAAAGCGATATAAACTGAATATTATTAGCAGATATCTAACCTCTCTGAAACTGCCAAAATCGGCTGTCACTATGAACCATTCATAACAGCCAGAGCCATCTTTTGGAAACGGATCGAACTAATTTGTACTGCCAATATTTTTTGTTATTAGCTATAAACATCATTTTATTATGTAATAAAATGTTGAATAATATAAAATAAGTGTAATAAATGATAAAATAAGAGCTGAAACAGAGAGGCGACATTTCTATAAGAATATCATTTTTACGCTGCGTCGTTCGGTCTGCGCAATGCTCAGAATGCCCCTCTCCAAGAGATTTCCAACCTTTTAATTTTTTTTGGGCAATAAAAACATCATTCAATTTAAGACAATAAATAACATATAAACAAAATATTAAATGAACATATAAATTCAAAAATCAAGGTTTAAGGGCGAGAAATTTATATAAACAAACATGAAATTCAAAATTATATATAAACAAACACGAAATTCAAATCAATAAAATATATGCAATTTGGAAAAAATAAACACTATAGAAAATTTGTAAATAGGACAAACATATTATATAATCAAAGTTTAATCCTGTGGAGAAAGTTATCGCAATTGGGGCACGAAACAACTTTTGTTTCTATTCTACGTACTAAACACGCAGGTGTTTAACAAATATTGCAGAATAGCCTGGTTCTTTTTCTCGAATGTTTTTAATTAAACCCACAACTTCTTCTTTTGAGGACCTCACGGGGTGCCAACAGGGTATTATTTACTGATATTTCGGGTATTGACTCGCCACAATATGTTAAAACTGTATTGAAAGCGTCTTGTTGCTTGTGATATTTGATGTTGCTATTTTTCCTTTTTAAGATATTGGGTTTTGCCAATTCCAAACTTAACTCTCTTATGAAATGTTTTCGGCGGCATTTATTATTTTGTTTCCACTCTGGATATTTGTCTATCCATAAGAGGTATGCATTCAATGCAGCCAAATCTATAATTTCCATAAAAAGGCGGAAAGGCCATCTTCTCGTTGACCTTGACCAAGAGTACTCTCTAGTCATTTGGTCTCCCATATCTACTCCAATTTTCGTATTATTATAATGATTTATAATTAGTGGCTTTTGTTTTTCTGAATAGTCAATTTCTGCATCATTGAATTGAGTGGATAATAATAATACTGCTTTATTTTTTGTGGTACACACGAAACAAGTATTTTATTTTCAGCTACTATGGATTGTTTTCTCTCTAGACGGTATCAATTCAAGTGAGATTTCTCTTTTATTTTTTCGAAGCGTGCCAGTTAGAGTTAAACATTTAATAAAAGATCATCGGCTAATTTGATGGAGGTAATACAAATATCAGTGGTTATCCCCCTGTTAGTGCTATACTACGGTTGAACCATTTTCATAACTACTCAGTTACCTTGATTTATCTCTCTTTACGATTACTTATCATACCAGAATAAACCTGTAAATTTGTTATTTATTTATTTATTTATTTATTTTTTTCAAAACAGGCTTAGCCCAATTACATTGAAAAATACAAGACATTAAAAAAGAAGAAAAATTACAGGGAATTTTTTTTTTTTTTTTAATTATATAAAGTAAAAAATAATGCATATGTATACAAACGAGTATTTACACACAAACGTATGTTACATATATATTCAGTCACTTAAGTATGTTGATGAGTGCTTTCTAACGCGCTTAATCTAAGAAGATAATTTACTTTTGCTTTTGGTAATGTGATATGAAATATGTCAATATCCGAAGCAGTCCCGTTCAGAAGAGTTAAGGCCCTTCCAACAGGCATAGCGGCTGGAAGACCCGTTCTTGCGTATGTTATTGAGAACAGTTCCTGCCCGCGCAGTCTAGTGTAATTGTTAGGAACATTTAACGCTAATCTTTGTAGTAATGCTGGACAGCTCACAACTCCTCGAACGAGTTTGACAACGTATACCAAGAGACGCAGATCTCTTCTTACGCTCAAGGAGTTATACCCGAGCATGCCCAGCAGAAACTGCGTAGGATATAGCCACGGATAGACACCAAACTCACTCATGTAGAGATATCGTAGATATTTTTTTTGTACTTTCTCCACCATGAGTGAGTTCTGCGCCCCCACCGGGCTCCAAATGCAAGCATTGCTTTCTAGTTTGCTACGGATCAATGAATTAAACAACGTTTTGAGCACCAATTGGTTTTCAAACGACTTAGAGATTCTCATAACAAATCCTAGAGTTTTATAAGCTGAATTGCACATAACTTCTATGTGAGGACCAAAAGCGAGATTGCTGTGGAACAAGACACCCAGATCTTTAATATTATCTGTGCGGGGAATAGGTATAGATTCTAGTGTATATCTATGGAATTTCAAGACGTGTGAGCGATGATACGACATAATTTTGCACTTTGATGCGTTGAAATATAATTTAGTATTGTGGCTCCACTCACAAATGTTGTTGAGATCTGCCTGTAGGTCTAAGCAGTCGATATAAGAACGAATTTTTTGAAAGATTTTGAGGTCATCAGCAAATAGAAGAAACGTGGATTTTTTTATAACTCTACCTATATCATTAATAAAAATGAGAAATAAGGTAGGTCCAAGATTAGACCCCTGCGGAACACCTGAGTAGGCAGTGAAGTAATCGGAGTTGTAGATTCCATGTGAAACAAATTGTTTTCTATCTGTAAGATAATCTGACAGTAGCCTTAGTAAGTTACCTGGGATCCCAAGTTCACTCATTTTTTCTAATATTTTTTGTGATTGACGCGATCAAAAGCTTTTGCAAAGTCATGATACGAACAATCAATCTGATTGCCACTATCTACAGCCCTTGAAACATAGTCGGTGAAGACCATCAGATTGGATTCGGTAGATCTGCCTCTTCTGAAGCCATGCTGCTCATCAATTATGTATGGGTCCACTAACGACCTTAGTGTGCGATCCATAAACATTTCTAGGAGCTTAGCTATTGAAGAAAGTATGGCGATAGGTCTGTAGTTGGTTATATCGTCCTTAGAACCATTTTTAAATATGGGAATAACTCGAGTCTTTTTCCATTCACTTGGAAAAGTATGGACTCGGAAGACAAGATTAAATATGTAAGCAAGAGGTGCAGAAAGCAATTCACTACAGCCCTTAAGAAAAAATGTAGGTACTCCGTCCGGCCCGACTGCTTTCGTGTTTTTCATCAACTTTATTTGTTTGAGTATATCAAATGTAGTGATGCTTAGCTTAAATCCCGAGGAAGTATAGTGTGGTGTTCATCAAAAACAAATGCCTCGGAGTCCCTACAATAAACTGTTGAAAAATAATTTGCGAATGCAGAAGATATTTCGGGACCAGTTATTTGATTCCCATCCCAATTGATAACATTAAGCACTGGAGAATCGTTACGCATGGATTTAATATGATTCCAAAATAGTTTTGGTTCACGTACCATTCGACATTCTAAGTTCCTTATGAAGTCTTTATAGGCCGTGCGAATGTTATGTTTGAGCTGAGCGCGAGCACTTTTGAACGCATCGTAGTCACTCAGACGACAAGAGTGTTTCCATTTTTTGTGAAGAGAATCTTTAAGTCTAATATTCCCAACAATTTCATTTGGGAACCACCTCGGGTATTGCCACTTACGTAGCTCTTTTGGTTTTACGGGAAAGCACTCATCAAATACGCAATAAACATGTTCATACAAATATGCTACCGCCTCGTTCACGTCTAAAATTGAATATAAGGGATCCCAGTTAATATCCCTTGTCTTCAGATATAAGGAATGGAAATCTCCTTTGTCAAATCGCCATTTTCTAAACACTGGATTCTCAAATTTTTTTGGAGACGCATTTATTTTATCCGTGATCAAGAAGACTGTGAGATCGAATTCTAGTGCCGGGTGATGAAGATCTTCTGGTACGAGATGAAAAGGGGCGTGTTGCACCTTGGTGCTAATATTTGAATATATTAAATCTAGAAGCCTGCCGTTAAAATTATTGATATTATTAAATTGTATCAAGCTGTAGGCAGTTGAAACACACAAAAATTCGTTTTGAACCCCCCGTGCCCCTATCGCGCTATTTAAGTTAAAATCGCCAAGAATTACTACTTTTCTATCTCGTATGTAATTTACATGAGCTAAAATGTTGGTACAGAAGAGCGAGTATTTCTCCTCGGTTGTATTCGGTGGGAAGTAAACAACGCATACAAATATTACTAAAAAACTATTTACCGTGATTTTAACCCAGAGATCTTCATTACTCGTTTCTAGGAATGACACTCGTTCAGCAAGAACCGAATCAGAGTTTCTCAATCCAAGTAACACGCCACCACCACGGTGTGCGGAGACTCCATCAGCGGTCGAGCGATCGCGTCGAAAGACTAAATAATTACCATCAAAAAGCTCACGGCTATAGACAGAGGCGTCCAACCACGTCTCGGTAAGTGCAATCAGAGAGTGATTGGAAGCAGCAACATTGTTGAAAAAATGTATTGTCTTCGTCTTCAAGCCGCGCACATTCTGATAGTACGCATTAAGTATTGTGAGAGACGAAGTATTCCGCTTCTCTTTCCCATTCTGTCAGTAATGATTATCCATTTTTTCAAAAAGGATAATCCAAATTAGTTATCCATTTTTTCAAAAAGGTTTTACGGGGCCAATTACTTGGAGACAAAATTGATTCGGTCTTGCTTACCTCTATTCCGATCTTGAATGACGAGTAGTCACCGCGGGATTTCAATTTCGACACTTTGAATGAGCCGGTAGCATCCAATTTTTTTAAGTATATTTCTAAATCCTATTCAGTCGTTTCACGATGAAGAGGATAGCAATGGTAAAAAACAAATTTATTGGTGTTCATTTCACTGTGCAATGTGCCACGAATTACAGTTTTTTTTTTCCGAACTTCTGTCCAAACACCGTGAGTCACTGTGGCTGTGGGCTCCTCTAATTCATTTAGATTCTTCAACGTATTAGTTGCATTTTTATCATCGTCTGACGATGAGCAGCCTGTGTTTCGTGTTCGAGTGTCAGGTTGCGGAGAGCTATTTTTAGGTTGCGCTGCTGCTGCTACTCCTCTGGTTATTCGCCTTTCCACCGCGACCCCAGGTTTGAGAGGCCGTGAATTCTTCATGGTGGTAGAAGCGTACAATGCTCGGGCTGCGTTAACATCTGGGTTTGGGGTCCTGGCTGCAGGTATAGGGCGCGCTGGGGCTGGAACGACAGAGTGCGCTGTGAGGTTAGCGGGGGTGTGAGCGGGAGCGGAGGGTGCGCAGTTGTCCACTTGAGAAATGGTTCCTTTATGGCTAGCTAACACATGTGTTGCACTGGCCATTCCAACGGTACCGGCGGGCTGCGGAGACACGGGAGTTATACACACTGAAGATATGCTATCACTTGGCACTATTTTGTCAATTTTATTTTCCAGGGAATCTATTCGCGATAATAACAGTTTCATTGTGTTAAGCAGCTGCTTAGACACTTCACAACACGATCCATTGGTTTTTGTTGGCATTATGTGTCATATACCGTCGCAGAGTCAGCAGCAACCCAGATTTTGATGCCATATTTACCAAGTTTAGACTTCACGTACACGCGAAATGAACAATTCCCTCTTAAGTTTGCCAAACGTTCGTCTACATTTATATTCAAAGGTGGAGAATAATTGATTTTGCACGAATCCACAAACATTTTTGAAATCCACTTAATTGTTTCTAATTTATCTGAAAAAAACCTGATATCTCTCTTCTCGGGTTTTTTTATCATCAAAACGAATATAACTGTAAACATAGATGAATCTATCTCGAGACAGAGCTGCTGGGAAAAATGACTGGCAATAGGAGCTTTCACTTATCCACAATTCACTTAAAGATAACTTTCGTGTTCGATTTCTGCCAGATGCGAGCAATATTCCAATGAATAACTCGTATTTTGATATTGGTTGGTTCTTTTCTGAATGAATTCGATTTAAATGACGATTTGTTTCTTAAATATCACTTTTAACACCTCTTCATTTACAAACAGACAACACATATATTTTATGGAACATACATTTATACTTGAATTTCTCAGTCCAGAATCTTCGGTGAGAATATTTGATGCCCTCGAATATTGAGATGGTAATGAGCTCCATTCGAATCCATGTTTTGATGTAAATAATATTTCTTCGTCTTCTTTACTGGCCTCCAAATCAGAATATACTTCATCCTGTACCTCGGTAAAATCTTCTGATTCTAATATATTGCCTGTCACCTTAAATTCCAAATCGCTATCATCGCTGTCGATATTTCCCGCCATCTCAATTATTATTTTGTTAAAAATGAAATAATAAAGAACAATGTAACAAATATACATTTATCATAAAACAAGTAACGGTACTATAGAACATACCAGATATAAAATAACAATAGAAAAAACATACCAGATAAAAAAAAAACAAAAAATAAAAAAAACAATCAGGATTATAAAACTGGTGACGTATCCCTGGAACGGATATAAAATATGAATTGTCAAAAACGAATGAGTCATATGGGGTGTTTGATATTTCGTCGATAATCGATTTAATATTATTCATTTCTGTTGATATGTATGAATGTTTTTATTTCGTAATGACATCATTCAAATCATAGAGGTTTCGATGAGGAATACATAAAGTATAAAGACCCTGCAATCAGTATATTTCGAGAAATTAAATTAAATATAGGTCCTGGTCACTCGCGTCTCATCACAGATAGGCAAGGGTTAAAATGGATAGAACTTTTATTTATGTTTACAGCATTTATTCAAATTTAATGAGGTGCATGGCCGCGCGGTAACACGCTGGACTTCTGTGCGGAAGGTCGTTGGTTGGAACCCTACGTTGTGCTACTCTCCTCGAACGACACAGGCACTTTTTCCGCCAAGTGTTTGAGTGTATTAAAGATACCTATGACTTTGGTCATATCTATTGTTTTAATTGTTAACAGTGGTGTGATTGTCTGACCAGCTTCAAGCAATTCAAAATGAATTACTCCAGTGATATTCCACCATACACAGAGAAGGACCTTTTTCATTATTAGTAAGGGCAGAGGTCGGCAAACCGCGGCTCGAAAGCCACGGTTTGCCGACCCCTGCCCTTAGCAAACCGGTAGGGTTATACCGTTACATAGAGTGGAATAAACAGTGTTCGATAAAACAAATAATAAAAAAAAATTGAGCAATCGAGGTGACATCACACATTCTTATTACTATCGACGAAATAAGAGGGGGCAACGAAACAGTTTAGGATGTTATAAAATATAAACAATCTGCGTCTATTTCTCACATTTAATCAGTTTAACTCCTGGTATGAAATTATATAGTAAAATTTTCTCAGGTTAAAAATTAATCGAAGACAAAGATGTTTATGACGTTGCGATTTTCCAGCAGTAAATCTAAATAAATCCACATAGTATAAAATCGAATAAAACAGTACAAAATCGAATAAAACAGTAAAAAAAATCGAATAAAACAGTATAAAATCTAATAAAACAGTACAAAATCGAATAAAACAGTACAAAATCGAATAAAACAGTCATTGTACGATCAATATGTTGCTTTAAGTAGGTGTTTAAGGGTAAGAAACGAATGAAAATTGACATTTATATATGTTCATTTATTTTTTAAACTCACCTAGGTAAAAGTTTAATCAAATCCTTTCTAGACTATAACTACATCATCTAATACTTCCAATCCTTTATCTAATGAATTGAAACAATCATTTTTTCTATTTTCATCATGGTGTTTTCTATGTCGTCCCGATTTCAAATGTAATCCTTTTTCTTCCCTTGCTACTTGCAACTCTTCTTCCCCTTTTGTAACATTCGTTGATTCTCCTTTATCAACTGTATTAGTGTTATCTTCTTCCTTAATTTTGATTTCTACTTCGTCTAATACATTTTCTTCTTCATCTTTGATGTATATTGTATTCCCTTTATTATCATTTGGATTTGTTTCAATCATACCTTCATTTTTTACCACTGGCTCTTCTACAGAATGTTGGCCACTATTTGTTTCAATATATTGCTTGTCTTCAGATTCTTCATTGTTAAGTAACGTTTCTTCTTGGTCATTAACTTCATGTTTAACTTGGTCCACTGTTTCAGTCTCAAATAAACTGCCTTCTTTTGTATGCACAGTGCCTTTTTCATCCCTTGTGTTTTTTATTACATTTGATGTATCTGTTGTGTCATGTTTCTTCAAAATATCTTTTTTGCTGATGTATCCATCACAAAACGGATCGATAGCATCTAAATCAAAAAAGTTTGTTCCAATAAAATAATGCAATGCAAAACTATCTTCACAGAGTTCGTTCCAATTAATGTATTTTTCTTTCCTGTGTCTTTTGAATGGTGGAACATTATTTTTATATCTATTGCATAATTTTGTCTTCCAAATCAATTTATCTCGAGGTAAATTATAAAAATTTGGACATAATTCATTCATATTAAAATGTGGATCATATCTGTATTCAGTAACATCTGGACCATAGTCATAATCCAGCATCCTGTTGAGATAAGATAAACTTTTATCTTTGTGCCTTTGATCCCAAGGTCTACTGAGATGAAAACTGGTTGCGAATTTCTGAAAAAGAAAATAGTTATAAGCACTTAAAAAAGTTCCACCAGATTACCCTTTCCTTCCCTGTGTTGGGTATCTTCTACACGTTGCTTCTAATAACCATCAATATCTCTATAAATATTATAAATACAAGGTTAACATTTTAGGTATTCCTCCATAATATATTTACGCATTGATTTAAAAAATAATATTTATGATAATCAGAATTTATCGACTACATCGAGGTGTTTTGTAAAGATCGAAAACAAATTCGCATTTAAACGCTGCGAGTGCCTCGTCTTGACGATAAATGAATAGTATGCGGGAAGCGTGACACTATATTCGCATCTCACTCTTGCATACTAGACTGAATTGCGAGGAGCTGAATTGTCTCAACGTCGCAAGTAAAGCGTAAGCGCCGGGGTATGCGACTGACGTTCCGCGCAACTAGTAGCTTCTACGCCCCGTTCCGTGAGCGTTGCCAGATGGTTTTTTAATGTTTTCAGCAAATAAATCTCAATTATTATAATTTTTACCTTCAATTATAATTAATTAAGGGGATTATCTATGAATGTTCTTATTTTTCCGATTTAATATCGCTAATTTTTTATTGCGTACTCACTACCCAACACCGGAGCACGCCTATTATTTTTATCACCATAAGGGAAGGGTTAAAAGCTTATGGACTTTTTCGTTATGATACCTGAAAAAGAAGGCCTCTGGGTTTGAAACTAGTGAGTTCGATATACAATTGTTGTTGAAGAAATACTAAGTGTGTTTAGTCTAACAAAAAAATCAATGTCTTTCTTCAATGTTTCCTAAAATGCACACCCCACCTATATATCTAACACTTAGAGGTATACCACTCTACACCACAAGACCAGCAACGACATAATCCCTATAACGAACTAATTAATTATTTGTTTAATCAATTCACGACACAGCAGTATTTTTTACGTAACATGGAAGGCAACATACATAAGACAAGTTACAGTACCCGGCGGTGAGTAATACACATCGGACTTAAGAAAGAGACTGTTGGTCATAATCGGCTAGCTTCGGCTTTGTAGAGCGTCGTCTTTGTCGCATGATGCACCCTAGAACGCTTGATAACGACTGACAAATCGTGACGGAACACGTGTATGAATGACAGAGACAACGCTCTACAAAGCTGAAGTTAGCCGATTATGACCGACGGTCTCTTTCTTAAGCCCGATGTGTATTACTAACCGCCGAGTACTGTAGTTAAAATACTCAAAAATTATTGAAAAAAAAACTAATTATGTAAGAGTTTATGCAAACTTAGTAAAAAAATTAAAAGCCATACATCAATGATCAAAAATATATTTCGAAAAAAAAAATGCATTGTTGTGACAAATTAAAAACATCTAAATTTTAATAAAAAAAAAACAATAGTTACATATCATAACATATATTAGAATGATCAACATATTTCGAAATAAAAATGCATTGTTGTGACAAATTAAAAACAACTAAATTTTGTTCAGTTGTTTTATGCAAACTTAATAAAAAAGTTTATACGAACTTAATAATAAAAAAAAACAATAGTTAGTTACATATCATAACATACTATATAGATATGAGAATGATCAAAAACATATTTAGAAAAAAAATGCATTGTTGTGACAAATTAAAAACAACTAAATTTTGTTCAGGTGTTTTATGTAAACTTAATAAAACAGTTTATACGACCTTGATAAAAAAAAAAACAATAGTTACAGATCATAACATATATGAGAATGATCAAAAATATATTTCGAAAAACAAATGCATTGTTGTGACAAATTAAAAACAACTAAATTTGGCTCAGTTGTTTTATATCAACTTAATAAAAAAGTTTATACGAACTTAATAAAAAAAAAACAATAGTTACATATCATAACATATATGAGAATGATCAAAAACATATTTCGAAAAAAAATGCATGCAATGCATGTTGTGACAAATTAAAAATAACTTGATTTTTTTTCAATTGTTTTATGCAAACTTAATAAAAAAATTATGCGACCTGAATAATACAAAAAGCAATACTTACATTAATGAGAATGATCAAAAAGATATTTCGGAAAAAATGCATTTTTGTGACAATAAAAAAAAATCCTAATTTTTTTTATTTTTTTAAGTTGTTATTCTTCGTATTTAAGTTTTTACGGTTTGGCAATATTTATACACCTCCAAACTGTGTATATCGTTAAATTATGAATGAAAACCAATTATATACTCTCGTTTTATTAATAATTTTAAAGGCCATAGGACACCATCCTAAATAAATGTTTATTTGTAAAAAATAATATAATAATATATAAAAACACGCTCTAATTTATTGATCAAGATCTGATACTTCACTGCACACTGATGATGTTACACCAGAGATCTGACACTTCACTGCATACTGATGACGTAAGATCAGAGATCTGACACTTCACTGCACGATGGTGGTGTTACACCAGAAATCTGACACTTAACTGCACACTGATGGTGTTACACCGGAGATCTGACACTTTACTGCATACTGATGACGTAAGATCAAAGATCTGACACTTCACTTCACACTGGTGGGGTTACACCAGAGATCTTACCCATTACTGCACACTGATGATGTAATATCAGAGATCTGACACTTTACTGCACAGTGATGATGTAATATCAAAAATCTGACACTTCACTGCACACTGATGACGTAAGATCAGAGATCTGACACTTCACTGCACACTAATGGTGTTACATCAGAGATCTGACAATTTCATGTACACTGATGATGTTACAGCAGAGACCTGACCCTTTATTACACACTGATGACTTAAGATCAGAGATCTGACACTTCACTGCGAACTGATGATGTTACATCAGAGACCTGACCCTTCACTGCACAACTGATGAAGTTACACCTCAACATATATAAATTCGTGTATAGTTTCGTTATTAAAGAACAATGCATATTATAAATCAGAAGACTTTTGTAACATGATCACTCTAGTTTTGCCGAGGATCAATATCACGTGTCAAAACTGTAGCGACCATGCGTGCGGTCACTGAACCCACTGAGGCGATCCTTGGCCGCTCGGTCATTGAACTCGCACTGTAGGGAATGCGAGACAGCACCGGGCGAAGGTCGCCCGCGCGGTCATTGAACTCACTAGTAGCGAACAGCGAGAGCGAGACACCGACATATCTCTTGCCTCTCCTGCAGACCGTAGTATGAAATGTATATGGAACGCGTGACAATAACCATGTGTCCGGCGAAGCGAGACGGCGACATGTTCTGCGCCGTTCTATACATTATAAATACAGACGCTCTCAATAAACTCTCTCTTTTTGCTTATCTCGATCTCGATGACTTTTATTCAAAACAACCTCATCATTCTATGCGAAAAACAAGTCCCTAAAAAGTCGGTTCTGCAACGCCTCAACTGTACACCGATAGAGAATATAGTTGTAAAGACGAAATAATAGCAATGGCATGGACGATCATAGACGCTTAAAACGCATCTTGTACGGGTTATTGTTTTCTCACAAAATATTACATGATCGACTTGGAAGAACAGATAAAGAATGAAGTTGGAGTGGGGAGAGGATCCTCGACTACGACAGCCACAACGACAACAACGTAATAAGGAGAGTATCGTTTAAACGTTGAATTGCTTACAAAAATATTTAATAGATGTCAGTTATATATCCTTTTTTAAAAGATGTATTAATCACGCGAAAATATGAGATTGAGACCGCAGCGTATAGTAATAGAAAACAAAGTCAATGGGTCACTGAAACATTTATATTCCAACCGAACAATTACAAAATCTGCTGAGATGATGTTTCTCAAAAGTATTTTGGTGCCATCTTTCATGTATGGTAGTGAAACGTGGACGTAGAAAAATATTGAGAGGAGCTGAAAAAATGCTGTAAAATGCTGCATTGAGGAGAATACAAAGAGTGACAATGTATTACAGAATGAAGTGATAGGGGATGAATGTGAACTTAAGACTGACGCTTTAAATACGATTAAAAAGAGTACGTTTCACATACTGTCTCTATTGTATAATGTCCTTAACTGTCCCGCCGCCCCTTCTTATCTCGCCGAGAATTTTCAGCGTCTTTCCAATCAAGGATTAGCGCTACGCTCAAACAGAGATTGTCTATTGGCCTTTCCAGTTCACCGCTCTTCTTTCTTTACGTCGTCCTTTACTGTCCATGCAGTGAGACTCTGGAATCAGTTACAAACCAATATAAGACTCGCTCCGTCCTTGGCATGCTTTAAGAAGCGACTGAAAAAACTCTTAATATCTAGTCAGTAAAATAACGTGTTTCATTCCTGATTTTTCTTTTCCTTTCCTCTCCACCATCCCTTCCTTTCCTTTTGTTTGATGATATCTCACTTTATATGAAAAAGAATGTGCTGGTGACTGTCCGTCTTTGTGGGGTTCGTGGGCATGTGCTCACGTATATGTTTATGGATAGTCATTTGAATGATTTATGCGACCACGTAACTTGATTCATTTACTTTTGTCTAGTTGGTTGGAAGAGATTGCCGCCTAGCAATTAGCCCGCCAGATTGTATTTACAATAAGTGTTAATAAATGGTTTGGTCATATGGAACGAATGAATGAAGAGAGACTAACAAAAAAGATATACAGTGCAAGTGTAAGTGGAAGGTGCGTGAGAGGAAGACCAAGGAAAGTATTCTTGAATCAAAGGAATGATATCCTGAATAAAGGAAACGTAGAAATTTAGAAAAAGCGTAGAAAAGGTTAATGGTGCTTGTCGAGATAAGAAATTCTGACGCTTCGTCCTTTCTGCTTACTCCGACAGGAAAATGGTGTGTATGTATTGTTATATTTTTATTATGTCAATAAAAGTGGGTTTAAGGTTCCGAATTAGAGCGCCCTTAAGCAGAGTTTCCTCTCAAAACTTTCTTCTTCTTCTCAGTGTCATGTCAGGTCCCCCCAACGTCGAATATCACCTGAGAGTAGACGTATTTGTCCCCGGCAGCCCGAAAAAGATCCCCAACGCTCCTTATACCAGTCCAATCACGTTTATTGCGGAACCAGGATATTTGCCTCTTGCCAACAACAACCTCCTCTCAAAACGGTTCTATATAAATTGTACATTTATAATAAAATAATTTTAATTATTTTTAAATAAAGTCAATTTGTATCGTATCTTACGGCTTTAAAATAATGTGCATAAAAAATGAATCGTTTCATTCAATTAACCTGCTGTTGCACGCAAAACCAAGTTGTTTTATTATACATCAGAGGATGTAAAGTGTTTTTTTTAGAAGCTTTCTTTATAATCTATGATAATATAGACGTATCACTTAATTTCCTTAGGGGGGTTGGCACAGTGAAATAGGGTGATACAGTACGTGATATGAATATGAATATTTTTGACGTATTATTTGACAGCTTATTCTTGAAATGATTGTAAGTCATAAAATAACAATTACAATTAGTATATTTATAACAATGAAAAGGCTTGAAAACCTTCATGGCCTAGTTAATAAGACGCCTATTTCCAGCCCGGAGGCTGCGGGTTCAAATCCCGCTCGAACATAGATTTTTTAAAAAGGATTCAATCTTAGTTTTCATTTAAGACAACTTTAACATATTTCTGGTCGGTTGGAAGAGATTGCAGCATGTCAATAAACCCACTAGGTGGTTCTGTATACAACAAAAAAATAAAACAGTACAATACAATACAAATAATTTAAAGAGTCCTTAAGTTAAAATAAGACTAAAATCCTCCAACGGGAATCGAACCCGCAGCTTCCGTGTTGGAAAATAGGTGTCTTACTTACTAGGCCACGGACAAACATCCCTATATTGATACAAATCCTCAGCCATTGCACATCTATGCAACTTCTACGATACCTTTTTTCAAAATATCATTCAATCAATCCAACTAATATACAACTGCGAAACGGTGACATCAAAGTAGACAACCGTTGGGTTGTGCCATATTCGCCTTCGCTATCAAAAACATACAAAGCTAGGATACTCTTCTTGATATACCATTCCGATCCTTTCACATTTGCACTATACCTTTGTTTTTATTTTGTCTTTATTCAATAATTCGTTGGCCATACCCAAATTAGTTAAGAGTGCTATTTTCATCTAACTCTACACATCATCTAACGGATGACATATTTTATTATGGTAACATTATTGATTTGTTATTATTGAAGGGATGTAAAACGAGAAGTGTGAATAATATTGTGCATGGTGAAATGTATTTATTTTATTTATTATTTATTTAACACTTTTATTGCAAATACAATCTGACGGGCTTATTACCAGGCGCAATCTCTTCCAAACAACCAGACAAAAGTAAATGAAGCATGTTACGTGGTTGCATAAATCATTCAAATGACCATCCATCCCCGCGAAAATGCTAAGAATATGCAACAGAAGAAAGTGATGGAGATGATAAGAATATGCAATAGGAGAAAGTAATGGAGATGATAGAAATATGCAATAGAAGAAAGTGGTGGAGATGATAGGAATATGAAATAGAAGATAGTGATGGAGATGATAGGAATATGCAATAGAAGATAGTGATAAAGATGATAGAAATATGCAATAGAATAAAATGATGGAGATGATAAGAATATGCAATAGAAGAAAGTAATGGACATGATAGAAATATGCAATAGAAGAAAGTGGTGGAGATGATAGGAATATGAAATAGAAGGTAGTGATGGAGATGATAGGAATATGCAATAGAAGAAAGTGATAAAGATGATAGAAATATGCAATAGAATAAAATGATGGAGATGATAAGAATATGCAATAGAAGAAAGTGATGGAGATGATAGAAATATGCAATAGAAGAAAGTGATGGATATGACACGAATAAGAATGATATTGCATTGAAAAGGAAAAATAAAAAAGAGTAACAACTGAAAAAATATTAAAAAATAATACCAGTGGACGGTTATACGTTTTTTTTTTTGTAAAGTCATGAAAAGAAAACACATTTGTTCAAATAGAAATCAAATTTCCAGAAAAAGATAACGTCATAAGATGACAAGAGTGAAGGATCATTGGTGTTAATCACTCGAATGAGTAATACCAAATATATGATTCATGAGAATTAAATAATCCACCAAGAACAGGGTTGAATGACGCACGAAGAAGATGATTTAATGATGCACCAAGAAGATGATTGAATGATTCAACAAGAAGATGATTACATGATGCACCAAGAAGATGGTTGAATGATTCAACAAGAAGATGATTACATGATGCACCAAGAAGGTGGTTGAATGATGCACCAAGAAAATGATTGAATAATGCATAAAAAAGATGATTGAATGATGCACCAAGATGATGATTAAATGATGCACTAAGAACATTATTGGATGATGCACCACGAAGATGGATGAATGATACATCAAAAAGATGATTGGATTATACATCAAGAAGATGATTGAATGGTGTACCAAGAAGATGGATGAAAATGATTGAATAATGCATACAAAAGATGATTGAATGATGCACCAAGAAGATGATTAAATGATGCACCAAGAACATGATTGGATGATGCACCACAAAGATGGATGAATGATGCATCAAAAAGATGATTAGATTATACACTAAGAAGATGATTGTATGGTACACCAAGAAGATGGATGAATAATGCATCAAAAATATAATTCTATGATATACCAAGAAGATGATTGAATGATGCATCAAAAAGATGATTAAATGATACAACAAGAATATGATGCACCAAAAAGATGATTGAATTGTACCTACCTGCACACCTACCTAAATGAATTGTCAAAATAATGAGTGAATTGTTAAAACACAAATAAATTAAATTAATGATAAACATACAGGGTCATTGACCGATCAAGTATTCATAGATAGCTACACGTCAAGAGCGGCGGTAATATTTACTATTTTTGTAGTACCCGCGAATTGGCTAGCCATCTCCAAATGTAAATAATTATTCTACCGCCAGTGCATGTGATAGAGCAAGGCAGATATATATCGCCCATGTATTCATTCACTGGTATAAATTGTCTGCACTCTGCGAAATAAAGATACATTTTAGTGTCGTCCATTCAGCTGTCAAAACTTGTATTATTTATTTACCACTTATCGAACTTATCGAAATATATCCGCTTATCGAAACTTATCGAAATATATCCGCATTCCTGAGTCTATAAATAAACCGATATTAATCAAGATCATCACGACAGTTAACATAAGCAATCCGCTATAGAATGATGCACCAAGAAGAGGGATAAATGATGCATCAAAAAGATGATTGGATGATACACCAAGAAGATGATTGAATGATGCATCAAAAAGACGATTGAATGATACACCAAGAAGATGGTTGAATGATGCACCAAGAAGAGGATACACCTAGAAAATGATTGAATGGTGCACCAAGAAGATGATTGAATGATACACCAAGAAGATGAAGAAGGGTTAAGATAAGATTTCTCCGTTGTCTCTACATGAGAGAGTATGGATATTATCCCTGGCTTTATCCAAGTGTCTTCTTACTGGAGATGTTTATGGTAGTTACAGATCATTAGAGAGGAAGATCTCTTCGATTGGGTGGCCACTTCATTGTTAGCTCACTAGTGATTTAGTTAACCCATGCATCTTGAACGGACAACGCACCCATATGTTGTTAAATCAATCAATAAGTCAAATCAACCTGCATTTGGAAATGCGCGTAGGTAAAGTAACATTTTCAACAGTGAGTAATCTCATATAGAAGTGATTCGTGTGCCGCTCAGCTCCTGCAGGAAAAATCTTGCAGAGCAATACACGCACAGGCGTCATCCCACAACAGGATGGATTGAAAATCTTAATGTTTAGCTAGGGTTTGTCGCTATGTTTGTGTAAACGAGTATTTATGCGCACTGTAGTGTTATGTGCATGCATACAATAGGATGGATTGACAATCTAAATGTTTGGCTATGGTTTGTCTGTATGTTTGTGTACATGTATGCTCGCTGTAGTGTTATGTGCATGCCTATAATAGATTAATACACGCACAGGCGTCATCTCACCATATGATGGACAGACAATCTAAATGTTTATCTAGGATTTGACTGTATGTGTGTATGCATGTATGCTCGCTGCAGTGTTATGTGCATGCACACAATAGAGAAATACACGCACAGGCGTCACCCCATCACAGGATGGACTGACAATCTTACTGTATAGGTAGGGGTTGCTTGTATATGTGTTAATATGTATGCTTGCTGTATTTTTTAATTTTTTTATCCACTTTTTAATTTTGTTACACCAAGAGGGTCTGCTTCTAGAGTTAGCTTATTCGTTAGGAAGAATATCAGCCAGGACTCTACTCATACTGCTAGGCGGTGCCGAGACTATATCCACAGTGTCACTCAGTCGGTTCAATATCTCTATACCACGCGTGACTATAGCTGAGTGTTAAGCCATGATATTTCTTCTGTAAGTTGTTACGTGTTATGTAACAGAGGGTGATTCCTTGCACGGCTATATTTATTAGGTACATATAAACTTAGTGCTTCTAGAATCGCGGGACAGTTAAAGCCACCTTATGAAACCTTCAGTAAGAATATCGCGATAGATTCTTGCCTTCTTGTTTCGAGGCTTCTATAGTTACACACCGTAAGAAGTTCGACATGGTGAGCATATTTAGGGTAATCCCCCTTTGTTCTGTACCATAGATATCTGAGGATTTTTTTTATTTGTTCTTTATTGTTTTTTTTATTTGAGCTGATGAGAAGCCCAAACTAAAGATTTACAAACTATAATTGTATGTGCATACATACAATGAAGCAATAAATGCTCATGTATCGTTCCATTACATCAAGCTTTTTATGTCAAACAATCCTGTAACTATAAAAAATGCGGCTAGATATTTAAGTTATATTGGAACAAGTTACAATTTTCGCTGTTCCACCAATTCGAGTGTCAAGTCACCTATTCAGATATTCAACTATCTTATATATTCAATTTCATGACTTAAATATTATCTTACGAGAATCATTGGAAGTATTTTTACAAACTTCATCCATATAAAATAAAAGTTAAAAAAAAATCATAGATGGCATTTTGTATAACGTGTCATTCAGCGAGCATCGAGTTAAAAGACAACTTAAATATTAATCATTCAAACCACAGATGGCAGTGTTGTATTATTATATTACAATTTTATTTTATACCGTGCACTCAAGCAGGTTTATTCCTATGTGGCAATTACTTTCAATCAACGAGATATATATATTCTTCCAGCCAACCACTATCGCTTCTTTTCCTTTCTCCTCCACTATCCCTTCCTTTCCTTTTGATTGATGATATCTCACTTTATATGAAAAATAATATTCGGGTGATTGTCCGTCTTTGTGGGGTTCGTTGACATATGCTCACGTATGTGTTTATGGATTTCGTGGGGATGGATAGTCAATTTAATGATTTATGCGACCATATAACTTGCTTCATTTACTTTTGTCTGGTTGGTTGGAAGAGATTACCGCCGGACTGTATTTGAAATAAAAGTGTTATATAAATAAATAAATGTATGCAGCAATAAACCTACACTTATTTAGTATGTATTTATTTTATATACTTTTCAAAATCCAACAGAACGCGTAACCACAGGACTTGAAGGTAAAAGTGTATTCATCCGTTTTAAGATTTTATGATTACAGACTTTGTTAAGCCATGAGATTCTTAACTTTATACAATAATGTACACAATATCAAATAAATGAGTAAGCCGAAGGATCTTCTTCAGCCTTCATTCCCTTAAAGTGTTGCAAAGATTCCTACCAACTAAAACCAAAACTTTACTCGTACAATCTCTGCTCTTTCCGATTCTGGGCTATGCGGACGTATGTTATTTGGATGTTACAGAGGAACAGCTGGACAAATTACAGCGTCTTTAAAATGTGTGTCTAAGATTAATTTTCAACCTAAGTAAGTACGATCATATAACTTCATACCAGAAGGCATTGAACTGGTTGAATGTTAGAAATAGACGCCAAATTCACATACTGTCTCTATTATATAACATCTTTAACTGTCCCGCCGCACCCTCTTATCTCGCCAAAAATTTTCAGCGTCTTTCCAATCATGATTAGCGCTACGCTCAAACAGAGACTGTTTATTGGTCTTTCCAGTTCACCGCTCCTCTTTCTTTACGTCCTCCTTTACTGTCCATGCAGTGAGACTCTGGAATCAGTTACAAACCAATATAAGACTCGCTCCGTCCTTGGCATGCTTTAAGAAGCGACTGAAAAAAAAAACGCTTAATTTCTAGTCAGTAAAATAACGTGTTTCATTCCTGATTTTTCTTTTCCTTTCCTCTCCACCATCCATTACTTTCCTTTTGATTGATGATATCTCACTTTATATGAAAAATAATGTTCGGGTGATTGTCCGTCTTTGTGGGGTTCGTGGGCATGTGCTCACGTATGTGTTTATGGATTTCGTGGGGATGAATAGTAATTTGAATGATTTATGCGACCATGTAACTTGCTTCATTTACTTTTCTCTGGTTGGTTGGAAGAGATTGCCGCCTGGCAATAAGCCCGTCAGATTGTATTGCAATAAAAGTGTTAAATAAATAAATAAATTTAAAAAAAAATTGTGTATTTGTGTTAGCTTGAGAAATTAAGTGGGAACATTTTAAATAACCAAGATGATTTCAAAAGTTATCATCTGCTTAATATTTTTTCCATTTAAAAGTCATCCTTTTGATGCCTTCCTATTTCCCCTGCCTTTATTAGCCACAACTCCCCTCCTATCCCCTATTCCTGTACATATTACAATTAGAAAGAAATTTAAATCAACTTCACCTGACGATGAAGAGAGGAGTTTGAAACCGGTAGTCAACTCAAATAAAAGAAAAATTCGTGAGACTCTCGCGCGGTAGAAATGAAACTTTTTTTTTTAACCTGACGAGTTTATTGCCATGGGGCAATCGAGATCGAACCCGCAACCTCCGGATCGGCAGACAAGTGTCTTACCACCAGGCCACGGAGGTCGTCTTAGTTCCTAGGAAAAGTTGATTTTATGCATTGCTTTTTTTTCCATTTCTTAACGATTTTTTACGATAAGGAAATGGTTATGTTGAATTTAATTCAAGAAAATCTAATTTTTAATAATAAATTATAATTTTAATAACAATATAATACACTTAATAATAAATAATTATTAATATTAAAATAATGAATAATTTATTAATATATATTTTTTAATAATAATAAATGATAACTTAATATTAATATTGTATAATACACTGTTTCACTTTTCGTGACGTTCAGGTCAATTTTTCCTACCGCATAGATACAAGTTTCACTTCAAAAATGATGTAGACAAAATAATCAAAAAGTTTAAATAATAAATTAATTTATTTCGAAAACCTTAGACTGATGTGTTAAGTACTAAAAAGGATAGCACGCTGAGACGGTTTGGACAAATGGAACGAATGGATAAAGAAAGACTTACAAAACAGACGTCTTCCCCTGACGAAGAAGACGGAGGTATTTGAAACCGGCAGTGAACTTAAGTAAAACAAGTAGTGAAAAAAGTTTTTAATTTATTTCATTCAAAATCTATAATCTAGTATATTAATAAATAGCCATTTTTATTTTGAACTCTTGGGAATGGTTCCGTCGGTCACTCAACCAGCGTTCCAGAATTTAGAGTTTAGTAGATGGACCGTATTACCTACTAAGAATACTGTAAAAACCAAAAAGAGGATAAAATGGAGGTTTTTGGATGAAGCTAAGACCTATCCAGGGCTGTAAAGACAATGACGATAACCTATCCAGTGTTGTAAAGACAATGACGATGACCTATCCAGGGTTGTAAAGACAATGACGATGACCTATCCAGGGTTGTAAAGACAATGACGATGAACTATCCAGGGTTGTAAAGACGATGACCTATCCAGGGTTTTAAAGACAATGACGATGACCTATCCAGGGCTGTAAAGACAATGACGATGACCTTTTCTTTATTTTCTCTATATGACATCTGACCTTCCTTAAAAAATCGTTAGTATATTTTCCACACTCCGGAGTAGAGCTTATAGATGCGAAGTATCATACGACAGCTTTTTGTAGTGGACCATTTACTTATTTGAGAGGAGGAAACGAGAAAGTGTTATATTTAGGATACAAATAACGTTTTATCATCATCCTCACATAATTCTTATTATACTTGCGGTTCTTCGAATTTCAAATATTCGATGTTTTATTTTCGAAGGCGCTCTGTCTAAGGCTAGCTTCAAAAATAAAGATATGTACGAGTATTTATAAATCATATATCATAGTTGTTATTCGAATTTCAAATATTCGATGTTTTATTTACTAAGGCGCTCTGTCTAAGGCTAGCTTCAAAAATAAAGGTATGTATTTATAAATCATATATCATAGTGGTTATTCAAATTTCAAATATTCGATGTTTTATTTTCTAAGGCGCTCTGTCTAAGGCTAGCTTAAAAAATAAAGGTTTGTATTTATAAATCATATATCATAGTTGTTATTCGAATTTCAAATATTCGATGTTTTATTTACTAAGACATTCTGTCTAAGGCTAGCTTCGAAAATAAAGGTTTTTATAACTCATCATCATCATCATCAATGGCGCTACAGCCCATTGTGGGCCCCGGCCTCCTCCAGCAGTCGCTGCCATTCCCCCCTATCCTGGGATGCACTCCTCCAGCCCCTGATGCCAATCACGTTTGCATCATTCTGCACCCCATCCATCCACCTAAGCCTCGGTCTACCCACGCTACGTCTTCCTTGGGGCTTGGAGAAGAGTACTTTGTTAGGCATTTCCTCTTCTCCCATTCTTGCTACATGCCCCGCCCAACGTAGCCTCCCAATTTTATAACTCATATAGTTAAAATTCTTGTTTCAAATATTCGATGTTTAATTTTTTGTTTAAATTTTTTTAAACATCTATTTATATAAAAAAGACTCCACGTTTTACCAGTTCTAAGATAAATTAATTCTAACAGGTAGTTGCAAAACATATCTAAATCTATGATAAAATTGATACTTTTGCGTTTCGCTTTTCACTTTCATCACGTGTACGCGCATTATAAATATTGAAGAACCATGGAAATATGAAACAGCCCAAGAAGAATAAATGAAACCAGATGTCTAAGAAACATTTGCTCTGCATTAGAATCCAAACAGATGTACTGACTTGATCACGCTCTCATATGCTGATAAAACACCTGTTACCGTTTTCAATATAATCGTAAATTACGACAAATATTGCATCATTTATTTATTTTCATATTTTTGTAACACCTGTGATGTTTGATTTTAAATTGTCGTTGCTAGGCATCGTAGTTAAGGGTCTGATGAGTTGCATGGTAACGCACTTGACTTCAATGTGGAAGGATACCGGTTTGAACTCTGCGTTCTGATATATTCTCAAGTAACAATAGCAATTATTATGACTAGTATTCGGGGTTATGAGAATATCTATGACTTAGGTCATAATCTATTCTTAAAAAAAAAGGAAAAAAATCATACCAGTGTACTCCAATTGTCTCACTTTAGATGTGCCATTGGATTTAGTACAACGGTGTGATCGGTGAGTTTGCTAGTGTACAACGGCTTGGTTACTTTAAAAAAGATTCCACGACACAGCTTCGCTTTCCGACTGGAATGACGATGGGATCATCGGCAACGACGAATTGAGAGTCTCTTCGTCAGCCAATAATCCCTTCTTATGAAACGTAATATAACTTTTTTATATTTTTTATAATAGGCAATACTATACAACAAACATTTGTGCTGCCAAATTAAAGCCACTATACAATTATATGAGTCAATTAAACATATTTTAAGGTTATGGATACCCTAGTACTATCGAGATGTCGTGAAAGACCGAGAAGGTCGAAAATACAACACATATTTTGTTAAATATTAACGAAGTTCGTTAAATATTTTCGACTTTTTCTATTGAGGTTATCATAATTTTTTATTTCGAGAAGTTTTTTTGATATCTGGAATGTTTCTATTGAGGTTTTCATATATTTTTATTATTTCACGATTTTGTTAAAACATGTCGAACTTTCCTATTGAGACTTTCATGTTTTTTTGTATTTCACGAAGTTTTTTTAATATTTCGGTCTTTCCCATTTGTTTTTTCAATAATTCCTCGATTTCCCAAGTTTTTTTTTTTGATGTTACGAAGTTTTTTCATGCTTGGGACTTTTTCTATTAACGTTTTAAAATAATTTTTTTATAGATTTTACGAAGTTTTTTCGTGTTTCGAAATTTTTTATAAAGGTTTTAATATATTTTTGGATTATAAAAAGTTATTCAATATTTGAAGATTTTTTTCAAATTTGGGACTTTTTCTAATAAGGTTTTTGCAATCAACGATTTTTTTATATTTTTGGTATTGATAAATTTTTAATATTTCACGAAGTTTTTTTAATATTTAGGACGGTTTTCTATTGAGGTTTTCATGAATTTTGGGAAGTATTTGACATATTTTCAATGTTATAACGTATTTTCAAACCAACAAATGTACCAAAACGTCATTTCTCTGCTGGGCTAGTCAGAGTGGACAGATTCAGACTTTCATGTCTCGACATATTATATCTTTCATAAGGGAATGTTAAAACATAAAAAAATCTAGTTGTATTAGGAGGGAAATGAAAGGCCTTATTTTCCTACCCTGGCAGAGAGGTAGCGTGGTAACATGTTTGTAATTGTATGTATCTATGTTTTTCTATATATTATAAATTACACATTTCAATGGAGGTACAAAATTTATATGATATTCTTATTAAAGGTTTTTCAAGATTGCTTTAACTGTCCTGCAATTCTAGAAACACTAAGTTTATATGTCCCCAATAAATATAGCCGTGCAAGGAATCACCCTCTGTTCTATAATATAATACATACCAACTTACAGAAGAAATATCATGGCTAAACACTCAGCTATAGCCACGCATGGTATAGAGATATTGAACCGACTGAGTGACACTGTGGATATTGTAGAATAGTGTTTCACCCACTTACTTAGCAGCGGCTCCGTACGACATTTTCGGTCCTTTCGGATGTGTACACAGAAACACCGTTGCGTAACGTGACGCGTACGTGGCACTCATGGTGAAATATGTTCTTGTTTAACCAAGGCTGAACAACAACTGAGTTTTTCTATACAAAGCATCATGAGATAAGGGTCCTGCTACCTGCTCACGTTCGAATCTACCCTCTAACGGTTTCCAGAAAAAAATAATGTAGCCATACACGTTCTTGTCAAACAGACTGTATGTGTATGTACTCGTATGTATCAATTTTATTGTATATATTGTATAACATAGTTTCTGTTTTATTGAGTGTTTGCCAAGTTGAGGGTAAATTTTAAATAAGTTTATTATTTTACGATTCAGTTATTATATTTTATTTTGTTTTAGTAAATTAAATACATCTGAATTTGTGTTCCGGACAACACTGTCTCCAATTTGTGTTCCGGACAACACTGTCTTCAACTCCTGTAAGCGAACTTTCGGACTTTGGAGTGGGCACGAAACCTACTGATTAGAAACTTGAAGTTATTCCAGCAGTTATAAGAAGCAGAAGGTGCTTCTGGAGGGATCATGTAGACCGCATGGAGGATACGAGACTTGCGAAAATTACTAAAACTGAACACTCTAGCAGCAGGAGATTACCAGGAAGGCCGCTGAAAAGATTTAAGGACAGCTGGACGTCATCATCCCAGGACAGCCCACCGTCACAAACAGGTCATACGACCTAGACCAAGAGGAAGAAGAATAAGAAGAAGCTATGAACTTACTTCATTTCATTTTTTAAAATCTTATTAAGTTATTCCATGAATACTCAACACACGCCTAACACATTACCCCTTTCGATTTTGTTGATTCGTGGTTGACCGTTTGTACGTATGAAGTCAATCGAATATGTATTTTTTAAGATATTTGGAAAGTATTGGGTGTTAACATAAGTTCTGTCCGTTTTTTACAAATTTAAAAATGAGCACCAAAAGTAAATCAAAATGATAAAGGTTATACGTCATTCGAAAGAAACTTTTCTGGTCTACAATATATTGTGTTTGCTTTTACGTTACTAATATTATTTGATTTGATTACAAACTTTCAAAATGGAGAATGTGGGAAAGGGATCCTCATGAACTGTTTTCTTCTCTATTACTGTAGATGTATTCTTATTCTCTTACTGTAGATGCATTCTTATTCTCTTACTGTAGATCCATTCTTATTCTCTTACTGTAGATGCATTCTTATTCTCTTACTGTAGATCCATTCTTATTCTTTTACTGTAGATGCATTCTTATTCTCTTACTGTAGATGCATTCTTATTGTCTTACTGTAGATGCATTTCTACGTATGTGGGGAGGAGCTACGAGTATGTTGGTTAATACGGATAGCCATTAGCATTGGGTGGGTTTAAACATTTATTTTTAATAATCTTAATATTTAATTTGTTAGAATAAGTTAACACCTAGGTTATACCTTATAACTAGATAACAATTCTTACGACTAATTATTTTAATACTAACAAATAAAAGGCAACAAACCCAAATCCGTGTAAAAATGATATCCACTTTAAATTACGTTCTTGTTTTTTTTCATATTTTATTTAACATACGTATAATTTTTAATGTTTCCTTATAGTATAAATGTTTGTACAATACAATAAAACACAACCATTGTTAAAAGCGATGTTTCCTTATAGTATAAATGTTTGTTCAATACAATAAAACACAACCAAGAAATGCAATCTATTACAGACAGCAAAATCGTTATGTAATATATAATTGCTCTTATTTAAGCGTTCATTTTATCTCAATTTTATTTGAACAGCTGTTTCAACTTTTAATTACAAAGGTCAATGACAAGTGACACATGATTTATAAAGCTCCATTGGTTTTAACATATTGCATACCAAATTGTCAAAAATTTCTTGCAAATTATTTCTAGAATGATATCCTTCATTTTTCAACGTGTCTTATTAAGTCAATATATTTTAAAGTAACGGCAGAAAGCCAATAATGGTTCCAGGTTGTTCCGAAAATAATGAACAATTTTAATATTACAACCTTGATCAAAAAGTTTTAGGACCGGCCACCGTGTGGCGCTGTCAGTCACCCGATTGCAATTCTTTTTTTTTTGTTAAGGTACCACATCTGTCATTGACACTTCCTTCTAAATTTCATAGCTTGACATTTGTAAAAGTTACGCTGTACTTAGTACATCTACCTTTGTGCGTGTTTTCGATTTTTTACAAGTTCTAAAATGGCATCAACTGTGCATCAACGAGTTTGCATTAAATTTTGTGTGAAAAACGGATTTAACGGTCCGCAGACCTTGGAAATGTTTGAGAAGTGTTTTTCGGTGGCACGAACGGTTCAGAAGTGGTCGTGAGTTGGTCGAGGATGACGAACGCAGTGGCAGTCGAAAACTGATAAAAACATCGATAAAATCAAAGAAATGTTGGCCGAAAACCGAAAATTGACCATAAGAGAGCTGGCAGAGGACTTTAACATCGCTTATGGGTCCGCTCAACACATTTTGGTTAGTGATTTGGGCCTCAGACATGTCGCTGCAAAACTCAGTGTCATGTCATGTACCCCCAACGTTGAATATCACCTGAGAGTAGGCATGCACACGCACCCGTTCGTTCATATTTTAAATGCATTTCCCTTCACTCGTTGAAATTTCAGGTGATCCGTGTTGCTCATATTACCCCAACCCTTATTTAAAAAATGTGGGTAACCGTCATGGGTACAATCCACATATTTTTCAATATGAGTTCAGGACTCTTCCCGATAGAGCCTTTGAGGTGTATGGTATAAAAATCCAGAACATTACCGCGTGGTAATGTTCTGGATTTTTGTGCGAAAGGTTGTCGGTTTAAACCCCGCGCTGTTCTACTCTCCTTGAGAGGCATTTTCCGACTATTATTCGGGGGTATAATGACACTTATGACTTTGCACATATTTTTTTTTTTCTAGTAAGATCTTCACACTTACCAAAAATATGTTCCTGAAACCTTAAGTTAAAAGCAGACTATTTGTTTTTTTTTTCAGTTTTTTTTTTTAGTTCGAATAGAAATCGAATTTGCTTCCCCTGAGCTGGGAGATAAGCGCTATAACAACAAGGCTATGAAAATTGAACGACTTAAATATTGAACCTTTTTTACTTTAAATACTGTAATATCTCCACCGCAGGAATATGTGTGTCGTTAAATGCTCCATTGCCCCACTTTCATCACTCAAAATTCATAAGATATAAACGACTGTGTCTAAAACTGTATAAAAGCAATGCTTCTTAGAATTAAAGAGGTTATATAATTTTCAAAAAGTTTTATTGTTCTTAAAACTAAGTAATAAATACTTCAACATAATTCATTTACAGAAGTCCAAGACCAAGACGGTTGACTCTACATCCGCATCCACCGATCAAGCGACGACCACATCCACATCCACGGATTCCACGACTTCCACGCTCAACGGAAATGGAGTTTGAAATTGACACATCATCGCCGAGTCCAACGCCACCGAGTCCAAGTCCAAGACCGTTAACTCCTAAGCCAATCCAAGTCTGTTGATTCCCAAGCCACCAATACCAAGTCCAAGACCATTGACTCCTAATCCGCCGAGACCGAGTCCAAGACCGTGACCTCCGAGCCCTCTAAGACCAATTCCACGGATTACGTCCTCAACGGAAATTGAACTGGAGATAGACACATCACGACCAATTCCACATCCACATCCACGACGGATTGGCAACCAACTGGCGCTAGCAACTCCCAACTGTTAAAATAGAAATAGAGTTATCATTATTAGTTATCAAACATTATCTGTGCATCAACATATGTTATTAATCCTGAAATTAAAACGATTATAGTTTTTTTATTAAAGGAAATTTGATCAATATATTGAGATGAAGGACTGCAAATTAAAAGAGAAAAAATTGTAACTAAATTGATGATATTTGGTCTCAGAAGATATTTAAACTTGGTCCAAGACCATATGCGATGCGTCTAGAAAACTCTATGGAAACATTGTCAAGAGGTTTTTTTGACCGTCTCACACGGGTTTTCCTTGATATGGATTTTATCAAAGTGACTTAGTGTCAGTCAGTTGTTTTATCAGTCCCCACGAAAAAAAAAGAGTCAAACTGAAATATATTTTAATAAATAATTAAAAACTATATGTTCATAGATACACACATAGTGTGTACACGTGAATGAATATATAAATATATACATACGTATCTCAGGACAATGCCGAAGGAAATAAATTTGAGGGACAAGCTACTAAAAGGTTTGGACACATCTCATAACATCCCCCCATTCGAGATACAACCCCCATCATTAGAGGGTCAGCCTGGCATCAGATATTTTTCAGCCCACACCTTACACTGGATCTTCGTTATCTCTATAAAATAAGTCTCCTTTTAAACTGTTCAACATTTTAAGACCCATTTTTGATCAAACTAATAAACAGGTAAATATAGTATGTCCATCTGAAATTAGCTAACATAGCAATTTCTAGCAGCAGTATATACAAAAAGCCTTTATTTCACTGTATATTGTTCCTGTATTATACTTGTCACTGGTAACATGCATTTATCAGTTTCTTATCAAGGGTTTGTATCCTAAGTTAGAGCATCCTTGTAAAGAGTTTGTATCCTAAGTAAGAGCATCCTTGTAAAGAGTTTGTATTCTAAGTAAGATCATCCTTGTAAAGAGTTTGTATCCTAAGTAATAGTATCCTTGTAAAGAGTTTGTATTCTAAGTAAGAGCATCCTTGTAAAGAGTTTGTATCCTAAGTAAGAGTATCCTTGTAAAGAGTTTGTATCCTAAGTAAGAGCATCCTTGTTAAGAGCTTGTATCCTAAGTAAGAGAATCTTTGTAAAGAGTTTGTTTTTAACCGCGCTATATAAATTTTAATTATATTGATATTATATTTTAATTTTTTTGAACCCCAAGTTTGAACTTCTTTGAGAAAAGTCTACTCTCGTAACGATGCTATATATAAATTGTCATTTTACTACTTTAAGATAAAGAAAAAATCGGATGCGTAATTCTTCTCCAGCATGCTATCTAACAGGAGATGAAAATCTGTAAATAAAATATACTCATAACCAAAAGACCAAACAAGACGGTGAAACTCTTCACGATGAACTCAGATAGTGGACTACCGAATAAATGGTGACCGAATTGTGAATCAGTGCTTTTATACAAGAAGCAGTAAGTCACTCCGTATACAAGAAGCAGTAATGCTTGGATCAACACATGTTATACATTTTTTTTTATTATTAATATTACACATGACAAGAAATATACACAATTTGAGAAAAAACAACAGGCAATTTGATTTGGACATATAATTTTAATGGATCTGGGTTTGTTGCCTTTCATTTGTCGTATCCCCAGTAAACTAGGCTTTTGCCTGTATCTCACTGAGGATATTTAGCATGAAAAAATAAATCGATACTTCTTTCCGATTTTTGATAACACAAAAAACCCGTTGCACGCTCTCATCAACCTGACAAACAGTGACACTTAACTACAACTGGAAACATTTTGCGAAACTCAACTCCTCACACATTGATTCATCAAAAGTGCTGACGAAATTATTTCTTAACATTTCTAACGGAGATTTAAGGAAATATTATTTTTTTTATGTATAACAGCCTGCTGTAATGGTTGTCATTTAATAACCAAATTGACAAACTTTGTAACTTAGTTCAGTGGCATTTAAACCCTTAGGTCCACCAAAATGTATTAAGCTTCTTTGTATTGTTCCTGTCCACGTTGGAGTTATGTAGCATTGTCACAAAACACCTCCATCCAAGTTGGTCCACATCTTGATATTCCACACCCATTCACCTTACACATCCAACATAAGTCTGTAAATCACCTTTTAACACGAGTGAATGACGTAAGATCTGCTTGTTCGACGTTCTTGTAAATAATTATTGAACAATGAAACTTTTGGCGGCCTAATTTTAATTTACTTTTTTTATGCAGATCAAAAATATAAAGACTAAGATTGTATGCCGCCCGAGATTCGGAGAAACTCACCATAGTTATCGAGTACATTGGAGAAGTATTCAATAACTATAGTGAGTTTCTCCGATATGAAGCGAGTGTACTCGTATGTACCTTATGACAAAATTATGCAAATTATTTGCATTTTTTTATTTTTTTTTTTAACGAGATGTCAAAATGTTTTCAAGAAGCCGTGAGTATCTTGAATTTTTGTTTTATATGTCAAGATGTAATTATCGCTCACACGTCTTGAAATTCCATAGATATACACTAGAATCTATACCTATACCCCACACAGATAATATTAAAGATCTGGGTGTCTTGTTTCACAGCAATCTCGCATTTGGTCCTCACATAGAAGTTATGTACAACTCAGCTTATAAAACTCTAAGATTTGTAATGAAAATCTCTAAGTCGTTTGAAAACCAATTGGTGCTCAAAACTTTGTTTAATTCATTGATCCGTAGCAAACTAGAAAGCAATGCTTGCATTTGGAGCCCGGTGGGGGCGCAAAACTCACTCATGGTGGAGAAAGTACAAAAAAAATATCTACATCCTTTTTGAGTGAGTTCGGTGTCTATACATGGCTTCATTCTACTCAGTTTCTGCTGGGCATGCTCGGGTATACCTCCTTGAGCGTAAGGAGAGATCTGCATCTCCTGGTATACGTTGCCTGACTCGTTCGAGGAGTTGTATTGAGCTGTCCAGTATTACTACAAAGATTAACGTTAAATGTTCCTTAAACTATTACACTAGACTGCGCCGGCAAGAACTGTTCTCAATAGCATACGCAAGAACGGGGCCTTCCAGCCACTATGCCTGTTGGAAGGGCCTTAACTCTTCTGAACGGGACTGCTTCGGATATTGACATATTTCATATCACAGTACCAAAAGCAAAAGTAAATTATCTTCTAAGATTGAGGGCGTTAGAAAGCACTCATCAACATACTTAAGTGACTGTGAATATATGTGTATCATATGTGTGTGTGTATATACTCGTATGTATGCATATACATTATTTGTTTCTATGTAATTTGTCTTCTTTTTTAATATGTCTTGAATTTTTCAAAGTAATTGTGCTAAGATTGTTTTGAAAAAATAAATAAATACATACATTTTATAAAATGAAAAAGCCAAAAATATTCAGCGTCTTTCCCATCATGGATTTACGCTACCCACAAACGTATTATTTTATATATTTACGTCATCCTTTACTGTCCACGCATCGAGATTCTGGAACCAGTTACAAATTAATGTTTTAGTCCTTCCATCTACCGTGTTTTAGTCATTCCATCTACCGTGTTTTAGTCCTTCCATCTACCGTGTTTTAGTCCTTCTATCTACCGTGTTTTAGTCCTTCCATCTACCGTGTTTTGAAAAGCGACTTAATATACTTTAAATTTAATGTCAGTTAGGAAACGTGTTTCATTCCGGATTAGTCTTTGCTTTTCCCAATCTTATCCTTTTCTTTTGATCGATGATATTTAATTTTACTTTTAAAATGTGGATTGTTTATACATTTTGTAAATATGAATAATAATTTGGATATTTTTTGCGACAGTGTAACTTTTTTTACTAACTTTTGTCTGGTTAGTTGGGAGAGATTACTACCTGGTAATAAGCTCGCCAGATTGTTTTACTATGAAGTGTTAAATAAATAAAATAAATCATATCATCTCTGACTTATGGATGCGAATTGTGGGTTCCCTACGTATGAAACATTAGGGAATAGGGCACTCGAAAAATGTCATCTGAGGCACTTCAAGCAAATATTAAAAATTGGTATCATAGAGAATCGGTATCATTTAAATTGGTACCATAGAATATCAAATTATGAAGTTTTGTGAAGAGTGTGTTGCATGCTGGCCTGCGTTCGTTTAAACACGAAGCTTGCATGCATCCGATTCGTTAAAGTCATGTTTCAGGGAAAAGCATCTAAGTCAGATTTCAGAAGAAAGCATCCAATTCAAGTTTCAGGAGAAAAAATTTAAGTCATGTTTAAGGAAAAAGCATCCAAGTCATGTTTCAGGAGAAAACATCAAAGTCATGTTTCAAGGGAAAGCGTACAATTCATGTTTTAGGGGTAAGAATCAAAGACATGTTTCAGGGGAAAGCGTCCAAGTCATGATTCAGGGGAAAGCATCCAAGTCATGTTTCAGGAGAAGACATCTAAGTCATGTTTCAGAAGAAAGCCTCTTAGTCATGTTTCAGGGGAAGACATCCAATTCATGTTTCAGGAAAAAACATCGAAGTCAAGATTCAGGGTAAAGCATCCAAGTCGTGTTTCGGGGAAAGCATTCAAGTCATGTTTTAGAGGAAAGCATTCAATTCATGTTTCAGGAGAAAGCATCCAAGTCATGTTTTAGGGGAAAGCATCCAACTAATATTTCAGGGGAAAGCATCTTATTCATGTTTTAGGAGAAAACATTTAAGTAATGTTTCAGGGAAAAGCATCCAAGTCATGTTTCAGAAGAAAACATCCAAGTCATGTTTCAGAAGAAAACATCCAAGTCATGTTTCAGGGGAAAGCATCCAAGTCATG
Organism: Odontocerum albicorne; assembly: GCA_949825065.1. Classification (NCBI taxonomy): domain Eukaryota; kingdom Metazoa; phylum Arthropoda; class Insecta; order Trichoptera; family Odontoceridae; genus Odontocerum; species Odontocerum albicorne. The sequence continues at coordinate 12,336,862 of OX463868.1, forward strand.
TTTCAGAAGAACACATCCAAGTCGTGTTTCAGAAGAAAGCCTCTAAGTCATGTTTCAGGGGAAGACATCCAATTCATGTTTCAGGAAAAAAACATCGAAGTCAAAAATCTGGGTAAAGCATCCACGTCGTGTTACAGGGGTAAGCATCTAAGCCATGCTTCAGGGGAAAGCATCCAATTCATGTTTCAGGAAAAAACATCCATTTAATGTTTCAGGGTAAATCATCCAAGTAATGTTTCAGGAAAAAGCATTCAAGTTATGTTTCACGGGAAAGAATTCAAGTCACGTTTCAGGGGAAAGCAACCTATTCATGTTTCAGGAGAAAACATCCAAGTCATGTTTCAGGGGAAAACATCCATGTCATGTTTAGGGGAAATCATCTAAGTAATGTTTCGGGAGAAATTATCCAATTCATGTTTCAGGGGAAAACATCCAAGTCATGTTTCAGGGGACAATACAAGGAAACAAAAGTGTAGGAATAAGAACAAAATATGAGGTGAAGAATCTTAGACGGTGGTTTCACTGTAAAACGGATATACTGTTCATAATAGCTGCAGACTAAATGAAAAGTTGAAATAGGCATAACTGCAAACTCCAACGTTGACAAGAACATCACAAAGAAGAAACCTACATTTTGTCAAACCCCTTAGCGTTAAAGTGCCACTGAACTAGGCTACAAAGATTGCCAATAATTTGGTATTTAAATGACAACCATTCCAGCAGATTGTTATACGTTAAAAAAATAACTTTGCCTAAATCTCTATTAGAAATGCAAATAATAATTTCGTCAGCACTCCTGCTAAATCAATATATAACATGTGTTGACCAAAACAAACAGAGTGCCTTACAGCTTCTTGTATAAAAGCACAGATTACCGATTTGGTCACCATTCGTTCGATAGTCCACTATCTGAGTTCATCATGAATAGTTTCACCGTCTTGCTTGGTCTTTTGGTTGTGAGTATATTTTATTTACAGATTTTCATCTCCTGTTAGATACTACAGCATGCTGGAGAAGAATTTCACATCCGATTTTTTCAATATCTTAAAGTAGTAAAATGACAATTTATATATAGCGTCGTTACGAGAGTAGACTTTTCTCAAAGGAGTTTAAACTTGGGGTTCAAAAAAATTTAAAAATAATATAAATATAATTAAAATTTACATTGCGCTGTTGTATGGAGCCAATTCTTCATAAGGATGGTCTAACTTAGAAAACAAACCCTTGATAAAAAGTTGATTAATGCATGTTACTTGTGACAAGTAGAATAGAAGGTACAATATACTATACAGTGAAATAAAGCCTTCTTATCTATACTGCTACTAGAAATTGCTATGTAACACATCGATCAATAAGTCCCGGGACTAACCCCTAAAACAACATTTGTTTGCCAAAATTCTTCTTTATTCATCAGCATAGTCACCTTTAAGAAAGATACATTCATTCCAACGCTTTCCAAACTTTTCTATGCCAGCCGTGTAGAACGATTTATCTTTGGTTTCAAAATAGGCGTTAGTTTCGGCAATCACGTCTTCATTGGAGCCAAATCTCTTTCCCTGGAGCATCATTTTGAGGTCTGCGAACAGCCAATAGTCGCGTGGGGCCAAATATGGAGAATACAGCTTTTTTATGGCCAAATGTTCATGGAAAATAGTGTAAACACTACTAAATGATATTTTCAGGGTGTCAGCTATCTCACACAACTTTACTTTGCGATATTCCATCACGATTTTGAGTTTTTTTTAATGTTTTTTGGTGTAACAGTCTCATTTGGATGACCAGAGCGTTCAGCATCATTTGTGTCTGTACGACTGGGTTTGAAATCAGCATACCACCGATAAATGGTTGTTTTCGACGGAGATTGGTTGTTTTCCGGATAACAATTTTCAAGGTATGGCTGAGTTTGAACGGTATTTTTTCTCATTAAAAAGTAATGTTTTATCAACACACGAAATTCGTTTTTTTTTTCATTGTTTTGAAAATAGCAAAAGTAGTGTCACTAAAACCACTGTAGCTCAATGGCGTAATGTTATGAAAGTTTGACACGTAACTTCTAAAGATAAGTTCGAACTGACAATATTTTGGATTTGTTATTAGAGGCGCCATCTGTTGGTTAGTCCCGGGACTTGTTGATCGATGTATTATGTAAAGCTAATTTAAGATGAACCTATTTTTCTCTTTTTTGGTTTGATCTAAAATGGGTCTTAAAATGTTGAACCCTTTAAAAGAAGACTTAAAGAGATAACAAAGATGCAGTGTAAGGTGTGGGCTGAAAAAAATCTGATGCCAGGTTGACCCTCTAATGATGGGGGGTGTATCTCGAATGGGGGATGTTATGAGATGTGTCGAAACTTTTTAGTAGCTTCTCCCTCAAATTTATTTCCTTCGACGTTGCCCTGAGATATGTATGTATATGTTTGTATATACATTCACGTGTACATACTATGTGTGTATCGATGAACCTATAGTTTTTAATTATTTATAAAAATGTATTTCAGTTTGATTCTTTTTTTCCTGGTGACTGATAAAGTAACTGACCGACACTAAGTCATTTTGATAAAATCCATATAAAGGAAATAATGGTATGAGATGAGAAGGCAATGGTATGAGAAGAAAAAAAAACCTCTTCACAGCGCGCATAGTTTCCATTCAATTTTACACGCATCTCACATGGTCTTAGCTCAAGTATAAATATCTTCTGAGAGCAAATCCTTAATCTACTCACACTAATAAGCAGTCCTTTATCTCAATATATTTTTGAAAAATCTTTTAATAAAAAAAACTATATTTTTTTAAATTTCAGGATACATATGTTGATGCATATACTATATACGGTTGATAACTAATAATGATTACTCTATTCCTATTTTTACAGTTGGGAGTCGCCAGCGCCAGCTGGTTGCCAGGTCATCATGGATGTGGATGTGGAATTAGCCGTGATGTTTCCATCTCCAACTCACTTTCCGTTGAGGATGGAATCCATGGAATCGGTCTTGGAGGACTCGGAGTTCATGGTCTTGGACATGGACTTGGAGGTTTGGGAGTCAATGGTCTTGGACTCGGGCTCGGTGGTTTGGGACACCACGGCCTTGGACTCGGTGGCTTAGGAGTCAACGGTCTCGGTCTTGGACTCGGTGGCGTTGGACTCGGCGGTGATGTGTCAATTTCAAACTCAATTTCCGTTGAACATGGAATTCGTGGAATCCGTGGATGTGGATGTGGACGTCGCTTGATTGGTGGATGCGGATGCGGAATCAACCATCATGGTCTTGGACTTCTGTAAATTATTTGATTTGAAGTATTTATTTCTTAGTTTTAAGAAAAATAAAACATTTTGAACATTTAAAAATCTCTTTCATTCTCAGAAATATTATTTCATTAAATTTTCTATAAAGTCGTTAGACTTTATTAACAATAATTTTTAACGTTAATAACCAGAAATAACTTGGGATAATACTATAGAGCATATAAGGATATAATTATTCCTGTCGTGGAGATGTTCCATCTCTTTATTTAAATAAATAATTGTTCAACGCTTTAGCAGTCCAGCCTATAAATTTTGGTTGTTAAGACGCTAAATTCTCCCCTCCAGGGCAGGGCAGTGGGTACGATTTCAGTTTAAACCCATATTAAAAAAAAAAAAAAAGGATTTCAGTTTGGTTTATACTAAAGGCTTCTTGAACATCTTTTCAGTTAGTGGGAAGGCTGTATTGGATCCAAAAAAGTATAACACAAAGCCACTTTTCTGATGGCTGAAATAAATACATGATAATTCATATTCATGGGAATGGCGATACTTCCAATATCAAAAGTTAAAGGTTTTTTTTTAAACATACAATTTTGATTCAAATTCTGGAGAAAAATGGGCTAGAGTTAACACCTTTAATCATAAATTGGGCTGGAGTGAACAACTACCCTCATTAATTGGGCTAAAGTAAACAGTTACAATCATAAATTGGGCTAGAGTAAACAACTGGAATCATAAATTGGGCAAGAGTAAACAACTATAATCATAAATTGGGCTAGAGAAACAACTTTAATCATAAAAGTTTACATGCCACAAAAAAAGCATAGTTTTATCAGTGAGAAAAATCAGTAGTGTCATATCTATTTGAATTTAATTAATATGTGAGAAATTTTATTCTCAACACGTATCAGGTAGGTCGTGATTTACAGTCAGTAAGGTAAAATTGGGCTTTTTCAGCTGAAATTTCTTAACTTCAAACTCGTCGTAACTTGTTTAGTTCGTTTTTATCGTCATCATCGTTGCTGAACCTCGTAGTTGAAGGCCTCTTCGATGTTCAAACGTCAATTGAGCTGGAAAATGAAATCAGCTCTTTGAAGTTTATTTGTTTTTAAGTGAGTGACCCGTTGCACACCAATAAACTAAACATCCACACCTTTGTACTGGATCCGATAGGGATGATCACAGCATGCCGACATGTTTTTTCTTTTTTTTTTTTTTTCGACAAAAAATATACTATCGATATCTCCGTCACTCTCTCGAATACTTGTTGGCAAAAAATACTTGTGCCGTTCTAGGGGAGAAGTATAGCGCGGAGTCCAAACAAGCAACCTTTCGCACGGAAATCCAGTAGGTCATTGCTCGGCATGCTCTTCAGTTTTCTTTAAAAATAAATCTCAAGCTTTCATCACGAGGGCTTTCCAACCTAATTATGTACAATATATTTTTGGTTTGGTGTTCCTCAAGACTCACATTTTAGCCCTACACTTTTCCTTATTTATGTTAATAACTCAACGTCAATTAGGAAACACTCGTTATAACTAGTCATTATATTCCCAGATTAATTATTTGCATGAAAAGTTAAACCAATGAACGATTAGTTAAAAACCCAAGAGCAATTAAATTATTTATCATGTCACTTTTGAGTACAGTTTATACAGTTGAGCATATTTTTATCACTTTTGAGTAAAGTTTATACAGTTGAGTATATTTTTATCACTTTTGAGTAAAGTTTATACAGTTGAGTATATTTTAATCACTTTTGAGTATGGTTTATACAGTTGAGTATAGTTTTATCACTTTTGAGTATAGTTTATACAGTTGAGTATAGTTTAACACTTTTGAGTATAGTTTATACAGTTGAGTACAGTTTTATCACTTTTGAGTATAGTTTATACAGTTGAGTATAGTTTTACCACTTTTGAGTATAGTTTATACAGTTGAGTATAGTTTTACCACTTTTGAGTATAGTTTATACAGTTAAGTATGGTTTTATCACTTTTGAGTATAGTTTATACAGTTGAGTATAGTTTTATCACTTTTGAGTATAGTTTATACAATTGAGTATAGTTTTATCACTTTTGAGTATAGTTTATACAGTTGAGTACAGTTTTACCACTTTTGAGTATAGTTTATACAGTCGAGTATAGTTTTACCACTTTTGAGTATAGTTTTTACAGTTGAGTATAGTTTTACCACTTTTGAGTATTATTTATACATTTGAGTATAGTTTTATCACTTTCGAGTATAGTTTGTACAGTTGAGTATAGTTTTATCACTTTTGAGTATAGTTTTCACAGTTGAGTATAGTTTTAACACTTTTAAGTATTCTTTTCAACTATTGTATATTCAAATGAAAATTAATGTAGTTTTTCACGAATCTTGAGTAGAAAAAATCTCATAACATTCGAATATCACATTATACAAAAAATCCGATATTAGACACTTATGCTAGAAGTCATCTTGTAGAAGTTATTTGCTAACAAGCAGCACAGTGTTTAAAGAAGTTTCCAAATTCTAGGATTCATTTTGCGAGCAACTAAAACTTTTCATCAAACAGATACTCAGAAAAATCTTTTTATCTCCTATATTTGTATAAAATATGATCTAAATATTATTTTGATGAAGATGATATGGTTATATTTGTTGGGAATGGATGTGATAAGTAAGCCATATGAGAGATGCCTAGTGAAAAGTTTGAAAATGATATTATAGAAATGAGTGTGGTAGAAAGTGTGTGTTACGTATGGGTTAACTCGGAGAAACTGGAACATGTTGATGGGTTCTGTTATCTGGATATTATATAAACTTGTGATGGGGGATTTGAATATTGGAAGAAAGGGAAATACAAAGAAAAAGGTACGTGGAGCATTTAATGTTATCAACAATAACAGTGCGATATCAATATTAACTAAAATGACAATATAGTACGATATAGTGTGTTGGAGTCTACCTTGATAAGAGTTTAATTAATGGTGTAGAGATTTGTGTAAAAAGGAAAAACTATTCAGTGTCAATGTATGAAAGAGGGCGGAATAAAGACATTATAAATAACTGCATGGATAAAATGCATGTTACATGTGAGATCGAGGAAGAAATTTCAAGATGATTTGGTTATGCGGAGAGGTTTAATGATAAAGTAATGGCTTAGCAAGTAAACAATTCAGAAGTTCAAGATTTGTGCGGTAGAGGAGAAAAGTGGCTTAACCAAAAGGACCAGATTTTGTTAGAATGTAAAGTAAGAAACATAAATAATAGAAGATTGTGCATGACGAAATGTAGAGGTATGATGAATGAGGAGAGGGTGAATGTTGTGTGCTTGGATAGAAAAGTTTAGAGATCCGTTTTCTCCGCGTACCTAGAAACTAATACGTTGTGATGATATAAATGCTCGAAAATATTTTTATTTTTTTATTAAAGTGATTAGATAGAGAGGACATACCGCCAGATTTTCCTATCTCGATACACAAGCTTAGCCTTTTCTATATCCACATTTAATGAAGAAATTCTTAATGAATGATTTCGTCAGCACTTTTGATGAAGGGTTAACAAATGACAAAGGGCGCAACGAGCAGATCCTCAAACAATGTCAATAATTATGACGTTTCACAAAGGGAAATTAATTAAAAATTACCCATGTAAACAAATAAATAAAAACAGGTTTATTGATAGCAATATAGTATGTACATAATACATTTAGACACATTTAAAAGAGAATACATTAAAAAACAGTAGCTATCAAAAGGTCTGGACTCATCTAAAAACACCCCTTCGCCCAAGATACACCCCACTTAAAAAGGGCGAGCCCAGCCACGGGGACATCAAATGTTTTTCAGCTTACACCCTTGAACACGTAAAACACGAAGGTAAAAAAAGCACAGAAAATAAATGGATGAAAAAAGAGAATACGTTCAAAAGAGAATTTATTGAAAAGTCCTGGCTCATCCCACAAACATTCCCCCGGCCAAGATACACCCGAGAAAAGCATCCAAGTCATGTTTCAGGAGAAAGCATCCAAGTCATGTTTCAGGGGAGAGCATCCAATTTATATTTCAGGGGAAAGCATCCATATCATGTTTCAGAGTTAATAATCCAATTCATGTTTCAGGAGAAAACATCCAAGTCATGTTTTAGGAGAAAGCATTCAAGTCATGTTTCAAGGGAAAGTATCCAAGTCATGTTTCAGAGGAAAGCATCCAAATCATGTTTCAGAAGAAAACATCCAAGTCATGTTTCAGTGGACAATACAAGGAAAATAAAGTGTAGGAATAAGAACAAAATATAAGCTGAAGAATCTTAAAGAGCGGTTTCCCTGTAACACGGATACACTGTTCAGAATAGCTGCAAACTAAATGAAAAGTTGAAATAGGCTAAACTGTAAACTCCAACGTGGACAGGATCATCACAAAGAAGAAACCTACATTTTGTCAAACCCTAAGCGTTAAAGTGCCACTGAACTAGGCTACAAAGGTTGCCAATAACTTGGTATTTAAATGACAACCGTTCCAGCAGATTGTTATACGTTAAAAAAATAACTTTGCCTAAATATCTATTAGAAATGCAAATAATAATTTCGTCAGCACTCCTGCTAAATCAATATATAACATGTGTTGACCAAAAAAAACAGAGTGCCTTACAGCATCTTGTATAAAAGCACAGATTACCGATTTGGTCACCATTCGTTCGATAGTCCACTATCTGAGTTCATCATGAATAGTTTCACCGTTTTGCTTGGTCTTTTGGTTGTGAGTATATTTTATTTACAGATTTTCATCTCCAGTTAGATAGCATGCTGGAGAAGAATTTCGCATCCGATTTTTTCTTTATCTTAAAGTAGTAAAATGACAATTTATATATAGCGTCGTTACGAGAGTAGACGTCGTTACGAGAGTAGAGTAGCGTCGTTACGAGAGTAGAGGTTCAAAAAAATTTAAAAATAATAATATAATTAAAATTTACATTGCGCTGTTTTATGGAGCAAATTCTTCATAAGGATTGTCTAACTTAGAATACAAACCCTTGATAAAAAGTTGATAAATGCATGTTACTTGTGACAAGTAGAATAGAAGGTACAATATACTATACAGTGAAATAAAGCCTTCTTATCTCTACTGCTACAAGAAATTGCTATGTAACACATCGATCAATAAGTCCCGGGACTAACCACTAAAATAACATTTGTATGCTAAAATTCTTCTTTATTCATCAGCAAAGTCACCTTCAAGAGAGATACATTCATTCCAACTCTTTCCTAATTTTTCTATGCCAGCTGTGTAGAACGATTTATATTTGGTTTCAAAATAGGCGTTAGTTTCGGCAATCACTTCTTCATTGGAGCCAAATCTCTTTCCCTGGAGTATCTTTTTGAGGTCTGCGAACAACCAATAGTCGCTGGGGGCCTAATATGGAGAACACAGCTTTTTCATGACCAAATGTTCATGCAAAATAGTGTAAACACTACCAAATGATATTTTCAGGATGTCAGCTATCTCACGCAACTTTGATTTGCGATTTTCCATCACGATTTTGGTTTTTTTGTTTTGTTTTCTGATGTAACAGCCTCATTTGGACGACCAAAGTGTTCAGCATCATTTGTTTCTGTACGACCGCGTTTGAAATCAGCATACCACCGACAAATGGTTATTTTCGACAAAGCAGAGTCCGGATGACACTTTTCAAGGCGTCGCTGAGTTTGAACGGTATTTTTTTCCATTAAAAGGCAATATTTTATCAACACACGACATTCGTTTTTTTCCATTGTTTTAAAAATAGCAAAAGTAGCGTCACTTAAACCATTGTAACTCCATGACACCATGTCAGAATGTCATGAAAGTTTGACACGTAACTTCTAAAGGTTAGTTTTACCTGAGAAAAGTAAAGATTTGTTATTAGAGACGCCATCTGTTGGTTAGTCTCGGGACTTATTGATCGATGTATTATGTTAAACTTATTTTAAGTTGACATATTTTTTTTTTTGGTTTGATCGAAAATGGGTCATAAAATGTCAAACTCTTTAAAAGAAGACTTATTTTATAGAGATAACGAAGGACATTGCCCTGAGATATGTATGTATTATAGATGTTTGTATAGAAATTCACGTGTACATACTATGTGTGTATCTATGAACCTATAGTTTTTAATTATTTATTAAAATGTATTTCAGTTTGATTCTTTTTTTCCTGGTGACTCATAAAGTAACTGACCGACACTAAGTCATTTTGATAAAATCCATATAAAGGAAATGATGGTATGAGATGAAAAGTTAATGGTATGAGAAGGCAAAAAAACCTCTTCACAGCGCGCATAGTTTCCATTAAATTTTACACGCATCTCATATGGACTTAGCTCAAGTATAAATATCTTCTGAGAGCAAATCCTTAATCTACTCACACTAATAAGCAGTCCTTTATCTCAATATATTTTTGAAAAATCTTTTAATAAAAAAAACTATACTTTTTTTTATTTCAGGATACATATGTTGATGCATGTACTATATACGGTTGATAACCAATAATGATTACTCTATTCCTATTTTTACAGTTGGGAGTCGCCAGCGCCAGCTGGTTGCCAGGTCATCATGGATGTGGATGTGGAATTAGCCGTGATGTTTCCATCTCCAACTCACTTTCCATTGAGGATGGAATCCATGGAATCGGTCTTGGAGGACTCGGAGTTCATGGTCTTGGACATGGTCTTGGAGGTTTGGGAGTCAATGGTCTTGGACTCGGTCTCGGTGGTTTGGGACACCACGGCCTTGGACTCGGTGGCTTAGGAGTCAACGGTCTCGGTCTTGGACTCGGTGGCGTTGGACTTGGCGGTGATGTGTCAATTTCAAACTCAATTTCCGTTGAACATGGAATTCGTGGAATCCGTGGATGTGGATGTGGACGTCGTTTGATTGGTGGATGCGGATGCGGAATCAACCATCATGGTCTTGGACTTCTGTAAATTATTTTATTTGAAGTATTTATTTCTTAGTTTTAAGAAAAATAAAAGATTTTGATCATTTAAAAATCTCTTTGATTCTCAGAAATACTATTACATTAAATTTTATATAAAGTCGTTAGACTTTATTAACAATAATTTTTAATGTAAATAACCAGATATAACTTGGGATAATAGTATAGAACATATAACGATATAATTATTCCTGTCGTGGAGATGTTCCATCTTTTTATTAAAATAAGTAATTGTTCAACGCTTTAGCAGTCCAGCCTATAAATGTTGGTTGTTAAGACGCTAAATTCTCCCCTCCAGGGCAGTGGGTACGATTTCAGTTTGAACCCATATTAAAAAAAAAAAGGATTTCAGTCTAGTTTGTACTAAAGGCTTCTTGAACATCTTTTCAGTTAGTGGGAAGGCTGTATTGGATCCAAAAAAGTATAACACAAAACAACTTTTCTGATGACTGAAATAAAAACATGACAATTTATATTCATGGGGGTGGCGATACTTCCAATATCAACAGTTAGAGGTTTTTTTGAAACATAGAATTTCGGTTCAAATTCTGGAGAAAAATGGGCTAGAGTAAACAACTATAATCATGAATTGGGCTAGAGTAAATGTACCAGACAGGTACAAAGACTATAGAAATAGATATAGATCGTTGGTCGCCGCGTAGCGCTCGAAGAATCGACGTCGCGAATTCCGTAGCGAAGATCCAGCAGAAGAAGAGCAGGGAGAGATTCCTCTCAGGCAGCTTGATGTAGGGTAGCGGGTCTCAAGTAAAACACGGTAAAATCGGTATTTACTGAGAATGTATTTCAAATGAAGTGGTGAGAAGTCAAGTGAGAAGTGATTACAAATCGGGTGGTACTCTCTATATTAATGGTCAGTCGGCCGTCAGCAGCGCCCATTGTCCGCGAAATACGACAACTTTCGGGGTCTGGGCCATGCTTACGCCGACTGAATCCGGACCTACCCCGATCGCACCGCTTCGCAAGTTACATATTTACAATGCGGTCGCGAATGCAATCGGAGTCAAACAGACATACATATGACATACAAATATAACATTTAACATATGGAATACAGATTTACATACAGGAACATTAGATATCATAGCATAAAAGTTCAATAATACAGATCTACACAGTGTCTTTTTCGTATCACATACACACACACACGGGTGACGGCACACGTCCGATACAGTAAACAACTACAATCATAAATTGGGCTAGAGTTATCAACTAGAATCATAAATTGGGCTAGAGTCGACAACTACAATCATAAATTGGGCAAGAGATATCAACTAAAATCATAAATTGGGCTAGAGTTAACAATTACAATCATAAATTGGGCTAGAGTAAACAACTACAATCATACATTGGGCTTAAGTAAACAACTACAATCATAAACTGGGCTAGAGTAAACACCTACAATCATAAATTGGGCTAGAGTAAACACCTACAATCATAAATTGAGCTAGAGTAAACAACTACAATCATAAATTGGGCTAGAGTAAACAACTATACTCATAAATTGTGCTAGAGTAAACAACTATAATTATAAATTGGGCTAGAGTATACAACTTGAATAATAAAACTTTACATTGAACAAAAATAGCATAGATTTATCAGTGAGAAAAATCAGTAGTGTCATATCTATTAGAATTTAATTAATTTTTGAGAAATTTTATTCGCAACACGTATCAGGTAGGTCGTGATTTACAGTCAGTTCGGTAAGATTGGGCTTTTTTAGCTGAAATTTCTTAACATGAAATTCTTGTAATTTGTAACTTGTAAAGTCGGTTCTTATCGTCATCATCGTTGCTGAGCCTCGCAGTTGAAGGCCTTTTCGACGTTCCAACGTCAATTTAGCTGGAAAGCAAAATCATGTCTATGAAGTTCTTTTGTTTTTAAGTGAGTGACCCAAGGCTGCACACCAATAAACTAAACAGCCACGCCTTTGTACTGGATCCGATAGAGACGATCACATCGTGCCGACATGTTTTTTCTTTTTGTTATTTTGACAGAGAAGATACTATCGATATCTCCGTCATTCCCTCGAATACTAGTTGGGAAAAAATACCTGTGTCGTTTTAGGGGAGTAGTACAGCGCGGAGTCCAAACAGTCAGCCTTACGCACGGAAATTCAGTAGGTCATCGCTCGGTATGCACTTCATTGCACTTTAAAAATAAATCTCATGCTTTCATCAAGAGGGTTTTCCAAACAAATTATGTACAATTTTTTTTTGGTGTTCCTCCCGACTCACATTTTGGCCCTAAACTTTTCCTTTTTTATGTTAGTAACTTAACACGAATTATGAACCACTCGTTATAACTAGTCATTCTATTCCCAGATTTATTATTTGCAGGAAAAGTAAAACCAATTAACAATTAATTAAAACCCCGAGAGCAATAAAATAATTTATCATATTACCTTTGAGTATAGTTTATACAGTTGAGTATAGTTTTATCACTTTTGAGTATAGTTTATACAATTGAGTATAGTTTATACAGTTGAGTATAGTTTATACAGTTGAGTATAGTTTTATCTCTTTTGAGTATAGTTTATACAGTTGAGTATAGTTTTATCCCTTTTGAGTATAGTTTATACATTTGAGTATAGTTTTATCACTTTTGAGTATAGTTTATACAGTTGAGTATAGTTCTATCACTTTTGAGTACAGTTTATATAGTTGAGTATAGGTATATCACTTTTGAGTATAGTTTATATAGTTGAGTATAGTTTTATCCCTTTTAAGTATAGTTTATACAGTTGAGTATAGTTTAATCCCTTTCGAGTATAGTTTATACAGTTAAGTATAGTTTTATCTCTTTTGAGTAAAGTTTTATCCCTTTTAAGTATAGTTTATCCAGTTGAGTATAGTTTTATCCCTTTTGAGTATAGTTTACACAGTTGAGTATAGTTTTATCTCTTTTGAGTATAGTTTATACAGTTGAGTATAGTTTTATCCCTTTTGAGTATAGTTTATACATTTGAGTATAGTTTTATCACTTTTGAGTATAGTTTATACAGTTGAGTATAGTTCTATCACTTTTGAGTGCAGTTTATATAGTTGAGTATAGGTATATCACTTTTGAGTATAGTTTATACAGTTGAGTATAGTTTTATCCCTTTTGAGTATAGTTTATACAGTTGAGTATAGTTTAATCCCTTTCGAGTATAGTTTATACAGTTGAGTATAGTTTTATCTCTTTTGAGTATAGTTTATACAGTTGAGTATAGTTTTATCCCTTTTGAGTATAGTTTATACATTTGAGTATAGTTTTATCACTTTTGAGTATAGTTTATACAGTTGAGTATAGTTCTATCACTTTTGAGTACAGTTTATATAGTTGAGTATAGGTATATCACTTTTGAGTATAGTTTATACAGTTGAGTATAGTTTTATCCCTTTTGAGTATAGTTTATACATTTGAGTATAGTTTTATCACTTTTGAGTATATTTTATACAGTTGAGTATAGTTCTATCACTTTTGAGTACAGTTTATATAGTTGAGTATAGGTATATCACTTTTGAGTATAGTTTATACAGTTGAGTATAGTTTTATCCCTTTTGAGTATAGTTTATACAGTTGAGTATAGTTTAATCCCTTTCGAGTATAGTTTATACAGTTGAGTATAGTTTTATCTCTTTTGAGTAAAGTTTTATCCCTTTTAAGTATAGTTCATCCAGTTGAGTATAGTTTTATCCCTTTTGAGTATAGTTAATACAGTTAAGTATAGTTTGATCCCTTTTGAGTATAGTTTAAACAGTTGAGTAAAGTTTTATTCTTTTTGAGTATAGTTTTCACATTGAGTATAGTTTTATCGCTTTTGAGAATAGTTTACAGAAGTTTCCCAATTCTAGGATTCATTTTGCGACTTATGTACTAAAACTTTGCGTGAAACAGATACTTTGAAAAATCTTTTTAACTCCTATATTTGTATAAAAGAAGATCTAAATATTACTTTTCGATGCAGATAATATAGTTATGTTTGCTGGGAATGGAGGTAATTTAAGGGATGTGATATGTGAGCTATGTAAGAGATGTCTAGTGAAAAGTTAGAAATTGAATGACGCGAAATCAAAGGGGATGGTTATAAGAAGGAGTGTGGTAGAAAGTACGTGTGATGTATGGGTTAATTCGGAGAAACTGGAGCAGGTTGATGGGTTCTGTTATCTGGGTATTATATAAATTTGTGATGGGGGATTTGAAAGTGATATTGGAAGAAAGGGAGAGACAAAGAACAAGGTACGTGGAGCATTTAATGTTATCAACAATAACCGCGTGACATCAAAATTAACAAAAATGACAATACGTTATAGTGTGTAGGTGACCACCTTGATAAGAGTTAAATAAATGGTATAGAGATGCGTGCACTAAGTAAAAACTGTTCAATCTCAATGTATGAAGAGGGCAGAATAAATACATTATGAACAACTGCATGGATAAAATGCATGTAACATGTGAAATCAAAGAATTAATTTCAAGATGGTTATGCGGAGAGATTTAATGATAAAATATTGGCTAAGCAAGCAAACAATTCAGAAGTGCAAGATTTGTGCGGTAGAGGAGAAACGTGGCTTAATTAAATGGAACAGGTTTTGATGGAATGTAAAGTAAGAAACATGAATAATAAAGGATTGCGCATGACGAAATGTGGAGGTATGTATGAATGTGAAGGGGGTGAATTTTGTGTGTTTTGATAGAAAAGTTTAGAGATCCGTTTTCTCCGCCTACCCAGCAAGGAACACGGCAGTGATGATATAAATGCTCGAAAATAATAATAATTAAAGTGATTAGATAGAGAGGACATACCGCCAGATTTTCCTATGTCGATACACAAACTTTACCTTTTCTATATCCACATTTCATGAAGAAATTCTTAATGAATGATTTCGTCAGCACTTTTGATGAAGGGTTAACAAATGACAAAGGGCGCAACGAACAGATCCTCAAACAGTTTCAATAATTTAGGCGTTTTACGAAGGGAAATTAATAAAAAATTATCCATGTTAATAAATAAATAAATACAGGTTTATTGATAGCAACATAGTATGTACATAATACATTTAGACACATTAAAAAGAGAATACATTAAAAAACAGTAGCTATCAAAAAACGGTCTGAGCTCATCTAATAACACCCCCTCGGCCAAGATACAACCCACTTACAAAGGGCGAGCCCAGCTACGGGGACACCAAATGTTTTTGAGCCCACACCCTTGAAGAAGTAAAACACGAAGATAAAAAAAGCACAGAAAATAAATGGATGACAAAAAAAAATACATTCAAGAGAGAGTTTATTGAAAGGTCCGGGCTCATCCCACAAACATTCCCCCGGCCGAGATACACCCGAGCAAAGCATCTAAATCATGTTTCAGGAGAAAGCATCTAAGTCATGTTTCAGGGGAAAGTATCCAATTCATATTTCAGGGGAAAGCAAGCAAGAGTTTAGGAAGAAGAACAAAATATTAGCTGAAGAATCTAAAACAGCGGTTTCACTGTAACACGGATACACTGTTCAGAATAGCTGCAGAATAAATTAAAAGTTGAAATAGGCATAATTGCAAACTCCAACGTGGACAGGAACATCACAAAGAAAAAACCTATATTTTATCAAACCCTAAGGGTCAAAGGGTCACAGATCTAGGCTACAAAGTTGCCAATGACTTGGTTTTTATATGAAAACCATTCCAGCAGATTGTTATACGTTAGAAAAATAACTTTGCCTAAATCTCTATTAGAAATGCAAATAATAATTTCGTCAGCACTCCTGCTAAATCAATATATAACATGTGTTGACCAAAACAAACAGAGTGCCTTACAGCATCTTGTATAAAAGCACAGATTACCGATTTGGTAACCATTCGTTCGATAGTCCACTATCTGAGTTCATCATGAATAGTTTCACCGTCTTGCTTGGTCTTTTGGTTGTGAGTATATTTTATTTACAGATTATCATCTCCCGTCAGATAGCATGCTGGAAAATAATTTCGCATTCGATTTTTTCTTTATCTTAAAGCAATGAATGACAATTTAAATAGCGCCGTTACGAGAGTAGACACTTTTCAAAGAAGTTCAGAGTTCAGTCACGGATCTGCTACAGAGCAGTCGCTTCCCGCTAAACAGCGCGATCTCACAGCATTTCGTTGATAACTAACAATAACAATTACGATTCGTCACATATAGTGTCGCGTCAAGTTACCGTCGCCCGTTTGTCGCTCAAACTCAAGTGCTTTGTTTGTTTCTCGGCGGCGCAAGTGCACAAATAAATAAACAATTGACATTCCACTCGACCCAGACAGCCGTCTAGATCAAATCGGTTTTTTATATAATTCGTGATAAAGAGCCGGCCTCCACAAATTCTTGGTGACGTGATTTGTTCCGAGTGCCGGTCGATGCCAGCTTTTCTTCTTCTTCATCGAGTAAGCCACTGACTGTTACTATCCTTCTTATCCGTTTACACTTCGCGGGCAGAGTTGAAGATCTCAAAAGGTCGACAGCTCTCCCCATCCTATCTTCATTTCATATTTCACATTACTCATCAAAACTTTAATTCTTTATTTATCACTGTTTGTGTTTCTACTCATTACACAATTATATTTATTTTTTTCCACAGCTATATCCTACTTTTTTATTGTCCACAATTATTCTTTCTATTTGTTCAATTCCTCCTATTAAGCAGCCATGAAGTCCGTCAAATCCGTCAAACCGAACTTCATCATTAAAACTCCACGCATCATTACTAGAAAAACTAGTTCCGAACCAACCGAAACGCCCGCATCCGTCCCCGTGACCTCGCCTATACCAGACCTCGCTAAGTCCCCGGACCGCTCAACATCCCCTGATCTGACCATCTCCACTTTCGAGGAAGCCTTCGAGCTTTTCAAGATGGAGACCACATCCAAAAAAGAGACAATGAAGATGGTAAAACTTCTTCGTGAACTCTTCAATAAAGGTGAGGTCTCGATTGAGGCCAAAAACCCTCCATCTATTTCACCCACTGTCTTGTCAGTGGTCCCTATCCCTATCACAACACCGCCGCGCCCCACCCCCACTTTTGACTCCCCACTTTCCCCGCCAATAATTATCATTCCGGATATTCCAGAAATGGACTGGCAATCTGTTGCCAAAAACCGTAAAAGGGCTCTTCAATCCCAAGAAAGCCCCCCCCTCGTCTGCCCCCAATCAGACCCGAAGCCAGCTGGTGCCACCGTGGCCCAAACCAGCAAAAAAATGAGAGGCCCACTCAGCCCTCCTCATCCCGCAGCCCCCGCCCCACCTCTAAATAATGACTCACGACCTCTACTTCAGATCAAAAAAGACCGCATCCCCCCCATCGTACTTCACAATTCCGCCAAATATGGAGACCTGAGAGCTAAACTCAGGTCTCAAAACATTCACTTCTCCTCGAAGGTGCAGCCCAATGGTGATCTTAAAATCACCACTGAAACCGTAGAGGCCTACCGCTCCCTAGTCCACATTACCGATTCTCTCGCCATTCCATACCACTCTTTCCATTTGGAGAGCGAGAAGCCCCTGCTAGCCGTCATCCGCGGCCTACCGACCCCTATCAGCGTCGAGGACATTTCAGATGAACTCAAATCACTCGATTATCCGGTTTTAAATGTGTATCGCATGAAAAACCGGAATCGAGTGGAACTCCCCATGGTCATCGTCAAGATGACAAGGGACTCTTCCGCAAAGCGCATCTTCACCGAACTCCACGGTGTACTCGATATTCGAGTCACAGTGGAGGAGCTGAACAAGCGCAAAGGCATGGGCCAGTGTCATCGATGCCAACAGTTCGCCCATTCCGCCGGCAACTGCCACGCCCCAGCCAACTGTGTGAAATGCGGTAGAACGCATCACACATCTGAATGCAGGAAGCCCGCGGACACTCCCGCCACCTGCTGTAACTGCGGAGGCCCACACACGGCCAACTTCAGAGGCTGCCCACGCTTCCCCAAGAGCAACCTCCCTTCAATCGCTCCCCACCACCACTTCCAGACCCCGCAGCCCTTACGCCCCCTCATGGATGGCATCTACCAACGCCCCTCCACCAACGCCCCCTTACCGAACGCCCCCTCGGCAAACAACGCCACACGGCGATTCCCCAACGCCCCCCAGAGTGCATCGAAACCAGTCACTTCCAACGCGTCATACGCGAACGTCGCAACTCATCGCCCCCTATTATCAACATCTACACCCCAAAACTACATATTGCCCGCCGCCCCCCCCCCAAATCGCGATCTCATTTTGAATAACTTAAAATCAGCCATCACCGAAGCCATGAACCTCCTCAACTACATCCAAGAACATGGCTCGCACCTATAAACCATCCCATATATCCGCCGCGTTCTGGAATGCAAACGGTTCCCTCAGAACACATAAACAAGAGGTCGAGGATTTCCTTCTCGAGCACAACCTGGACGTGTTGCTGATAACGGAAACGCATCTCAAACCGAGCTACCGTTACAGCATCCGTAACTACTACTGCTACAGAGACGACCGCCTCATCGGCAGAAAAGGCGGCACCGCAACTCTCATCAAAAGCACAATAGACCACTGCCACATCCCCTCCCCTTCCACCGTCAACATAGAATCCAAACACCGCCACCGCTAAACACCGCCAATCACGGCCCTCTTAAACTTTGCGCGACTTATCTTCCACCTACCTCCCCACTTGTCGAGTCTGAATTGGACTCATTCCTCGCAGATAATATCCCCACCATCATGGCGGGAGATCTAAATGCTAAACACCCCTTCTGGCACAGCCGCACTTCCAACACTCACGGTAATAAACTTGACGAAATCTCCTCCCGGAAAAGATACTTCGTGGAAGGACCCACGTCTCCCACCCTCTATCCACTAATAGACAATCATCGCCCTGATGTCATCGACATCATTGTCCATAACGACATTCTCTATCAAACAGATCTCACGACTGTTCACCAGCTTCAATCCGATCACTACCCGGTATTACTTCAATTGACGGATGGCTTACCACCCTTCTCGCCCTCAGCCCCCCCGCGACACACCACCTCGTGGAGCGATTTCGCTATTAACGTCGACAGCAGCATCAAAATACCGACAACCTTCCCCGACACGAACTCCATAGACGCCGCTATAAATGACTTCACAACCACCATCAAATCCGCTCTCACATCCTCTTCAAAAGAGAGACCAGCCGATAAACCCGAACTTCCCCTTCCTCCACATATCAAAATACTGATTATGGAAAAAAACAAAACCAGAAAGTTGTGGCAAAACACAGCTGTCCCCTCTTACAAAACCGACTACAACAGATTAGTCAAAAAAATCAAACACCTCCTACAGCAACTCCGCAATGACAAATGGTCAGACTTCGTCGAGTCTCTCGAATACAATGATGGACTCAAATGGAAACTAACGCGTAGCCTTAGAAATACGCCCTCCCGACCCAACTCTCTTCAAGGACCAAATGGCCCCGTTTTCTCTGCTCGCGACCGCGCAGAGACCTTTGCTGACTCTCTATCTAATATCTTCTCGCCAAATGCAGACCTCTCTAACCCCTCTCACTCAATAATGGTCGACAACGCAGTTGCCGACATATTAAATGAGCAAACCCCCCCCACCACAGACTTCTTCTCACCGTTAGAAATTCAATCTATCATAAAAAATCTCATCAACAAAAAAGCCCCCGGCCCCGATAAAATAAATAATCTCACCTTGAAAAAACTTCCGAAAAAAGCCATTTACGCCCTTACCGCCATTTACAATGCCTGCCTTCGACATAAATTCTTTCCAACCCCATTCAAAAACGCCGACGTCATCATGTTCCCTAAACCGGGTAAAAGCCACGTTATCCCTGAAAATTACAGGCCGATCAGTCTGCTCCCGACTCTAGGTAAAGTGCTCGAAAAATTAATCCTAGAACGTCTCTCGTTAGAAACTTACTCACGTAACATCATCCCAGATTCGCAACACGGATTTAGGCCATTACACTCTACCAACCATCAGCTTCTTCGCGTTGTAGAACACATCATCAAATACTTCAGCTCCAAAGGCCTCACGACCCTCCTTTCACTAGACGTGGCGAAAGCCTTCGACACAGTCTGGCTCAACGGACTCATATTCAAACTGCACAAGTCAGGTATTCCCCTCAGACTAGTGCAAATCATCGCATCATTCCTTGAAAATCGCTCCTTCTCCGTCAAAATAGACGGTATAAACTCATCCCCTCGCCCCATTCTGGCAGGTGTGCCCCAAGGTGCACTGTTGTCCCCTATCCTGTATAACATATACACGAGCGATATGCCCCAATTTTCACGTACACATTGTATCACCGCGCAATACGCTGACGACACAGCCTTTCTCTCTTCATCGAAATATGAGTCCGTATCCCACAACAGACTGCAAGACTTCATTCCCATTCTGGAGCACTGGTGCACCAAATGGAAGATCAAAATAAATCCCACCAAAAGCACAGCAGTCCGCTTCTCACGCAGATACATCAAACCCATCAGAACTCTTAAACTCTTCGGCCAGAGCGTCCCATGGTCAAAACACGTAAAATACCTAGGCCTCACATTAGACAGTAGACTCTCGTGGCATAAACACGCCCTCAATATCAAATCAAAAGCTCACGGAACACTCAAATCATTATTTCCCTTGATCAGTAAATACAGCAAACTTAGCACGCGCACTAAACTCCACCTATATAAAGCGATCGTCAGACCGCAACTGACATACGCCCTTCCGGTCTGGGGCCACGCGAAGAAAACAACGCTACATCACATTCAGATCATTCAAAACAAAGCCCTCCGCATAATTTTAAAAGCACCCTACATCGTCCGTAATTCAAGACTCCACGCAGATACCAAACTACATACTATCCCCGAACATATGCGCGCTCTGGCCGAAAGGTTCTACAGCTCTATATCCCGTCATCCCAACCCAGTCATAAAAGCCTTAGATAACTACAACGCGAACACCAGTTACAGACACACTCGTCCGAAATCAATATTGCGAAACATCCCCCCGACCCCCCCCCTCTTTAACTCTAATCATCCCCCCAAATGACCCCCCGATTGTCACTCTGAACACCCCATCATCGATAATTCCTCCGGCAGACAGTTTACCCCCATAGGCAACCGCATTTCTCACCTACAACAAACATTTTCTACACCTTAATATATTTATAAAAGTCACACACGTTTCCCCACTCATTTACTTATCTACATATACTATATTCATTCTTATAATTCATTCACCATCATTATTTTTTTTTTTTTTTTTTTTTTTTTCACCCATTCAATATAAAACAGTGTGTGACGACACAAATTTATGTATATTTGTATTTAATATTATGTATATATCATCATATTTATATATGTATTTAATCGTTTATAATTTCTCATAATCATTCATAAAATCAAAACAATTACCACAAACCTATCCTTTCCCGATTCCCAAAAAGATCCAAAAATTTCCAATAAATATCTTAACAGTCAGAACTTATCCGATGAAGGAGTAAGGTGTCCTACCATCGGACCGAAACTCCGAACAAGCTATCCATCACTTGACAAAGAAGTTCAAACTTGGGGTTCAAAAAAAATTTAAAATAATACAAATTTATTGTCATTAAAATTTACATTGCGCTGTTGTATAAATCAAATTCTTTATAACGATGCTCTAACTTAGAATGCAAACCCTTGATAAAAAATTGATAAATGCTTATATACAGTGAAATAAAGCCTTCTTATCTATACTGCTACTAGAAATTGATATGTAGTCTCCTTCAAGAGCGATACATTCATTCCAACGCTTTCCTAACTTTTCTATGTCAGCTGTGTAGAACGATTTATCTTTGGTTTCAAAGTAGGCGTTAGTTTCGGCAATCACTTCTTCATTGGAGCCAAATCTCTTTCCCTGGAGCATATTTTTGAGGTCTGCGAACAGCCAATAGTCGCTGAGGGCCAAATCTGGAGAAAACAGCTTTTTCATGACCTTCATGAAAAATAGTGTAAACACTACCAAATGATATTTTCAGGATGTCAGCTATCTCACGCAACTTTACTTTGCAATTTTCCATCACGATTTTGAGTTTTTTTAATGTTTTCTGATGTAACAGCCTCATTTGGACGACCAAAGCGTTCAGCATTATTTTTGTCTGTAAAACCGCGTAAATCAGCATACCACCGACAAATGGTTGTTTTTGACAAAACAGAGTCCGGATAACACTTTTCAAGGCATCGTTGAGTTTAAACGGTATTTTTCCCATTTTATCAACACACGAAATCGTTTTTTTTTTCATTGTTTTGAAAATAGCAAAAGGAGCGTCACTAAAACCACTGTAAATCAATGACACAATATCGGAATGTCATGAAAGTTTGACACGTAACTTCTAAAGGTTGGTTTTAAAAAAAAATGGATTTATTATTAGAGACGCCATCTGTTGGTTAGTCTCGGGACTTATTGATCGATGTATTATGTTAAGTTAATTTAAGATGGACATATTTTTCTCTTGTTTGGTTTGATCGAAAATTGGTCTTAAAATGTTAAACCCTTTAAAAGAAGACTTATTTTATAGAGATAACGAAAGTGCGGTGTAAGGTGTGGGCTGAAAAATATCTGATGCCAGGCTGACCCTCTAATGATGGGGGGTATATCTCGAATGGGGGGATGTTATGAGATGTGTCGAAACCTTTTAGTAGCTTCTCACTCAATTTGATTTCCTTCGACATTGCCCTGAGATATGTATGTAAATGTTTGTATATACATTCACGTGTACATACTATGTGTGTATCTATGAACCTATAGATTTTAATTATTTATTAAAATATATTTCAGTTTGATTCTCTTTTTCCTGGTGACTGATAAAGTAACTGACTGACACTAAGTCATTTTAATAAAATCCATATAAAGGAAACGATGGTATGAGATGAGAAGGCAATGGTATGAGAAGAAAAAAAAACCTCTTGACAACGGGCAAAGTTTCCATTCAATTTTACACGCATCTCACATGGTCTTAGCTCAAGTATAAATATCTTCTGAGAGCAAATCCTTAATCTACTCACACTAATTAGCAGTCCTTTATCTCAATATATTTTTGAAAAATCTTTTAATAAAAAAAACTATATTTTTTTTCATTTCAGGATACATATGTTGATGCATATACTATATACGGTTGATAAACAATAATGATTACTCTTTTCATATTTTCACAGTTGGGAGTTGCCAGCGCCAGCTGGTTGCCAGGTCATCATGGATGTGGATGTGGAATTGGCCGTGATGTTTCCATCTCCAACTCACTTTCCGTTGAGGATGGAATCCATGGAATCGGTCTTGGAGGACTCGGAGTTCATGGTCTTGGACATGGTCTTGGAGGTTTGGGAGTCAATGGTCTTGGACTCGGTCTCGGTGGTTTGGGACACCACGGCCTTGGACTCGGTGGCTTAGGAGTCAACGGTCTCGGTCTTGGACTCGGTGGCGTTGGACTCGGCGGTGATGTGTCAATTTCAAACTCAATTTCCGTTGAACATGGAATTCGTGGAATCCGTGGATGTGGATGTGGACGTCGCTTGATTGGTGGATGCGGATGCGGAATCAACCATCATGGTCTTGGACTTCTGTAAATTATTTTATTTGAAGTATTTATTTCTTAGTTTTAAGAAAAATAAAAGATTTTGAACATTTAAAAATCTCTTTCATTCACAGAAATATTATTTCATTAAATTTTATATAAAGTCGTTAGACTTTATTAACTTTAATTTTAAACGTAAATAACCATAAGTAACTTTGAGTTATAGAGCATATAACGATATAATTATTCCTGCCGTGGAGATGTTCCATCTTTTTATTTAAATAAATAATTTTTCAACGCTTTTTCAGTCCTGCTTATAAATGTTGGTTGTTAAGACGCTTAATTCTCCCCTCCAGGGCAGTGGGGGTGATTTCAGTTTGAACCCGTATTAAAAAAAAAAAAAACGAATTTCAGTTTGGTTTATACTAAAGGCTTCTTGAACATCTTTTCAGTTAGTGGGAAGGCTGTATTGGATCCAAAAATGTATAACACAAAACCACTGTTCTGATGGCTGAAATAAAAACATGATAACTCATATTCATGGGGATGGCGATGCTTCCAATATCAAAAGTTAAAGGTTTTTTTGAAACAATTTTGATTCAAATTCTGGAGGAAAATGGGCTAGAGTATACAACTATAATCATGAATTGAGCTAGAGTAAACAACAATAATCATAAATTGGGCTAGAGTAAAAAACTACAATCATAAATTGGGCTAGAGTTAACAACTAGAATCATAAATTGAGCTAGAGTAAACAACTATAATTATAAATTGGGCTAGAGTAAATAACTTTAATCATAAAAGTTTACATAGCACAAAAATACGAGTAGCATAGATTTATCAGTGAGAAAAATCAATAGTGTCATGTCTATTAGAATTTAATTAATTTGTGAGAAATTTAATTCGCAACACGTATCAGGTGGGTCGTGATTTACCGTCAGTTAGGTAAGATTGGGCTATTTCAGCTGAAATTTCTTTACTTAAAATTCGTGGTATCTTATTTAGTGGGTTTTTATCGTCATCATCGTTGCTAAACCTCGTAGTGGAAGGCCTCTTCAACGTCCCAACGTCAATTTAGCTAGAAAGCGAAATCAGCTCTTTGGAGTTTGTTTGTTTTTAAGTGAGTGACCCGTTGCACACCAATAAACTAAACAGCCACACCTTTGTACTGGATCCGATAGGGATGATCACAGCATGCCGACATGTTTTTTCTTCTTTTTTTTTTCGATAGAAAAGATACCATCGATATCTCCGTCATTCCCTCGAATATTAGTTGTAAAAAAACACATGTGCCGTTCTAGGGGAGAAGTACAGCGCGGAGTCCAAACAGGAAACCATTCGCACAGAAATCCAGTTGGTCATCTCTCTTCTCTACTTTAAAAATAAATATCAAGCTTTCATCACGAGGGCTTTCCAAATTAATTATGTACAATTTTTTTTTGTTTGGTGTTCCTCAAGACTCACAATTTGGCCCTACACTTTTCCTTATTTATGTTAATGACTTAACGTCAATTATGAAACACTCGTTATAACTAGTCATTCTATTCCCAGATTAATTTTTTGCACGAAAAGTAAAACCAATGAACGATTAGTCAAAAACCAAGGAGCAATTGAATAATTTATCACATAACTTTTGAGTATATTTCATACAGTTGAGTATAGTTTTATCCCTTTTGAGTATAGTTTATACAGTTGAGTATAGTTTTATCTCTTTAGAGTATAGTTTTATCCCTTTTGAGTATAGTTTATACAGTTGAGTATAGTTTTATCCCTTTTGAGTAAAGTTTATGAATTTGAGTATAGTTTTAAATTTTTTTAGTATAGTTCATATAATAAAGTATAGTTTTATCCCTTTTGAGTATAATTTATATAGATAAGTATAGTTTTATCCCTTTTGAGTATAGTTTTTACAGTTGAGTATAGTTTTATCCTTTTTCAGTATTTTTTTTAACACTTTTGAGTATTGTTTTCAACTATAGTATTGTATATTCAAATGAAAATTAATGTAGTTTTTCACGAATCTAGAGAAAAATCTCATAACATTCGAATATCACATCGTACAAAAAATCCGATATTAGATACTTATGTTAGGAGTAATCTTGGAGAAGTAATTTGCTAACAAGCAACACAGTGTTTACAGAAGTTTACAAAATCTAGGATTCATTTTGCGAGCAACTAAAACTTTTCGTTAAACAGATACCTTCAAAAATCTTTTTAACTCCTATATTAGTATAAAAGAAGATCTAAATATTATTTTTCGATGCAGATGATATAGTTATGTTTGCTGGGAATGGAGGTAATTTAAGGGATGTGATATGTGAGCTATGTGAGAGATGTCTAGTGAAAAGTTTGAAAATGAATGTAGCGAAATCAAAGGAGATGGTTATAGAAAGGAGTGTGGTAGAAAGTGTGTGTGATGTATAGGTTAACTCGGAGAAACTGGAGCAGGTTGATGGGTTCTGTTATCTGGGTATTACAATATATAAACTTGTGATGAGGGATTTGAAAGTGATATTGGAAGAAAGGGAGAGACAAAGAACAAGGTACGTGGAGCATTTAATGTTATCAACAATAACCGCGCGACATCAATATTAACAAAAATGATAATACGTAATAGTGCACTGGTGCCTACCTTGATAAGAGTTAAATTAATGGTGTAGAGATTTGTGTACAAAGGAAAAACTGTCCAGTGTCAATGTATGAAAGAGGGCGGAATAAAGACATTATTAATAACTGCATGGATTTAAATGCATGTTACAAGTGAGATCGAGGTAGAAACTTAAAGATGATTTGGTTATGCGGAGAGATTTAACGATCAAATAATGGCTAAGCAAGTAAACAATTCAGAAGTGCAAGATTTGTGCGGTAGAAGAGAAACGTGGCTTAACCAAATGGAACAGATGTTGTTAGAATGTAAAGTGAGAAACATGAATAATAGAGGATTGCGCATGACGAAATGTGGAGGTACAGTACCCGGCGGTAAGTAATTTACATCGGGCTTAAGAAAGACTGTCGATCATAATCGGCTTTGTAGAGCGTTGTCTCTGTTATTAATACACGTGTTCCGTCGCGATTTGTCAGTCGTTGTCAAGCGTTCTAGAGACAGAGACGACGCTCTACAAAGCATGGCTTTGTACAGCATCGTCTCTATCGCACAATGTGCTTACAGTCCGATACGCAACGATGTGACATAAAACGCGTACGAATGACAGAGACGACGCTATACAATGCCGAAGTTAGCCGATTATGACTGACATTCTCTTTCTTAAGCTCGATGTGTATTACTTACCACCGGGGACTGTACGTATGAATGTGGAGGGGGTGAATGTTATGTGTTTGGATTGAAAAGTTTAGAGATCCGTTTTCTCCGCGTACCCAGCAACAAATACGGCGTGATGATATAAATGCACGAAAATAATTTTATTTTTTTATTAAAGTGATTAGATAAAGAGGACATACCGCCAGATGTTCCTATCTCGATACACAAGCTTTACCTTTTCTATATCCACATTTCTTGAAGAAATTGTTCATGAATGATTTGGTCAGCACTTTTGATGAAGGGTTAACAAATGACAAAGGGCGCAACGAATAGATCCTCAAAAAAATTCAATAATTAAGGCGTTTCACAAAGGGAAATTAATTTTAAATTATCCATGTAAATAAATACAGGTTTATTGATAGCAATTTAGTATGTACATACTGCATTTAGACACATTTCAAGAACACATTAAAAAGATAATACATTAAGAAACAGAAGCTATCAAAAGGTCCTGGCTCCTCTAATAACATCCCCCCGGCCAAGATACACCCCACCAATATAAGGCGAGCCCAGCCACGGGGACACCAGATATTTTGCAGCCCACACCCTTGAACACGTAGAACAAGAAGATCAAAAAAACTCAGAAAATAAATAGATGACAAAAAAAAAACACATTCAAGAGAGAAGATATTAAAAGGTCCGGGCTCATCCCACAAACATTCCCCCGGCCGATATACACCCCACCAATGTAGGGCGAGCCCGACCGCAGGGGCATCGGGGGGCTTCCATCCCACACCCCCGCATATCTAGATTAAAGAATAAATAAAAAAAACAAAAACTTATGGCAGAAAACAAAATAAAAAGTAAACCCACATATACCACCTCGGGTTACTACTGTCAGCAAGAACGAAAAAAAGAAAAACCTCAAAGTAGTCCAAATTTTACAAAATGACAAATGAAATACTCGTAGTTGGAAAAACATTGAAATAGTTAGGCAGTAATACATTAAAATAGTTAAGCAGTTTTAAAAGAATGAATGAGAAGATAACGCATAAACACATACGCACAATCCTCGATTCACCACCAGCGAAAAGAAAGAAAAAGAAAAAAAAGCAAATAAGAGATCTATAACCACTGACAAACCCATTAACCACCCAGAAGATAACATTTTAGAGCATGTCTAAATGTACAATTTTTCACCCGCTCCTTCAAGGCCTGGAGCAACTCATTCCAGCATTTGATGGCTGAGTATGAGAAGGATCCTTTGAATAGTGTTAGATTATGGTTTGGGATAAGTAAAAGAGTTTATGTCATGATGTAGTGGAAGATACAAAGAAAATTAAGAAGGAATACCTCATCGAAGAACCTCAGAAAGTGGTTCCACTGTAGCACGTGGAACATTGTTCAGAGCAGAGCAAGCATAGTTCAAATAGCCACGATAATAGCCAACCTCCAACGTGAACAGGAACGTTGTAATGAAGAAAAATATTTTTTGGCAAACCCCATGTTATGTGCCACTGAACTATATTACTAAGGTTGTCAAGAATTTAGTATTTTCATGACAACAGTCTCAACTGGTGGCTATACATTCAAAGAAATTTTAAGTTGACTTAAATCTTTATTAGAAATGCTAATAAGTAATTTCATCAGCATTTCTGATAAATATATTTATAATATGTGTTGACCCAAGCAAACAGAGTGACTTACTGCTTCTTGTATAAAAGCACTGATTCCCGAGTTGGTCACCATTCATTCGATTGTTCACTATCCGAGTTCATCATGAAGTGTTTCACCGTCTTGCTTGGTCTTTTGGTTGTGAGTATACTGCACCAACAGATTTTTATATCCCGTTGATTTTCAACTTTGCGTTCAATTTCTCCTGCATCTAATTATTATATTAGATTGAAAACATGACAAAAAAGAAAACAAGTATAGTTAAAGGATAATAATATTATTACTAAGGGTAATATAGTAGATTAGAAAACCGGTGAATACGGTATCACGACGGTGTTGGTTTATGTCAACAATTCACTTTTTTTTTTATCCACTTTGCACGGATTTCTCCTGTTACACAAAGAGAGTCTGCTTCTAGAGTTAGCTTATTCGTTAGGAAGAATATCAGCCAGGACTCTTCTCATACTGCTAGACGGTACCGAGACTATATCCACAGTGTCACTCAGTTGGTTCAATATCTCTATACCACGCGTGACTATAGCTGAGTGTTTAGCCATGATATTCGTTCTGTAAGTTGGTATGTAGAACAGAGGGTGATTCCTTGCACGGCTATATTTATTGGGTACATATAAACTTAGTGCTTCTAGAATCGCGGGGCAGTTAAAGGAACCTTGGAAAACCTTTATTAGGAATATCGCAATGGATTCTTGCCTTCTTGTTTCGAGGCTTCTAAAGTTACACACCGTGAAAAGTTTGGCATGGTGAGCATATTTTGGGTAATCGCCCTTTGTTCTGTACCATAGATATTTGAGGATTTTTTTTGTATTTGTTCTATATGGTTTTTATATTTGAGCTGCTGAGGAGCCCAAACTGTAGATGCATATTCTAATTTCGTTCTAATTAGATAATTATATAAGTTTCGGAGGATATCGGTGCTGTTAAATTCTCTTGATATTCTCATTATAAAACCGAGTACTTTGTAACAGTCCGATATCAAACGTGAGACATGGTTAACGAACGTGAGTCCGACATCAAAGGTTGCGCCCAAATCTTGGAATTCAGAAATTCTGTTTAGTACCACTCCCTGTATAGTATACTGATGGTCGATTGGTGAAAACGATCGACTATAAGATACACAGACACATGTTTTAATGTTGAACAGAAGATGATTTTGCTCACTCCAGGAGACTAGGGAGTGTAGGTCCTGTTGTAACTGTGCACAGTCGTGAGGTGAATTGATATTTTTGAAAATTTTCAAGTCATCAGCGAACAATAAACATGTCTAGTCAATTTTGGAATTTTGAATGTCGTCCATTAATATGAGGAATAGTCGGGGACCTAAATTGGATCCTTGGGGTAAACCAGATCTTGCGATAAATTCCACAGAAGACTTATTACGGATTGTTACATATTGAGATGTTTATTTTAGGTATGATGCAAATAATCCAATTAGATTATCGCTAAAGCGAAGTTTGTGCATTTTCTTAAGTAATATATCGTGATCAACTTTGTCGAAAGCTTTCTGGAAGTCTGTATATATTACGTCCGTTTGTAAAAGTTCGTCTAAGTTTGTCATCAGTAGTGAAGTGTGAGCCGGTGCATTATCGTCGTGAGCCGGTACAGCATCAGTCATCAGTGAAGTGTGAGCCGGTACATTATCGTTGTGCAAAATCAATTATTTGTCAAACCACAACTTAGTTCGTATTTTTTTATTCGCGTCACGCAAACGGCGTAAAAACTCAAATGATTTTTTATCAAATTATTATCATCTAAATATTATAAATGTTCAATTTATACACTGGCGTTAACAGACTCCGCGTTCTTATTTTAGAGTGACAGTAGATACAGTGTAGGGTATGGACTGAAAAACATCTGATATCCTCGCGGCCGGTCTTGCCCTCTATTAGTGGAGATGTGTCTTGACTGGGAGGATGTAATGAGATGAGTCCAGATTTTTAAAAGCATATCTTTATTATATATATTTTCTACAATGATGTCCTTTGATATAAATGTATCTTCAAGATATATGTGTATATGCATATATGGTATATACGAGTACATCCTATTTTGCTATCAATTAACCTACATTTTTTTTTTATTTATTTATATTGTACTCAATATATTTAAGTTTGACTTTTTTTTCCTAGTGACTAATAAACCAACTGACTCACATTAAGTCATTTTGATAAAATCCATATCAAGGAAAGCGCTTATGAGAAAGCAAAAAACTCTAAACGAAAACGCACGTTTCTATTGAGTTTTTTACACGCATCGCATATGGTCTTGGCTCAAGTATAAACGTCTTCTGATCTTCTGAGAGCAAACATCTTCTATCTAGCTACACTTTGTTCTCTTTTAAATTGCAGTCTTTCATCTCAATATATTGATCAAAATTCCTTTCATAAAAAAAACTATAATTGTTTGTATTTCAGGATACATATGTTGATACCAATAATGATAACTCCATTAATATTTTTACAGTTGGGAGTTGCCAGCGCCAGCTGGTTGCCAATTCGTCGTGGATGTGGAATTGGCCGTGATGTATCCATCTCCAGTTCAATTTCCGTTGAGGACGGAATCCGTGGAATTGGTGTTAGAGGGCTCGGATGTCGCGGTCTTGGACTCGGTCTTGGCGGATTAGGAGTCAATGGTCTTGGACTTGGTCTCGGCGGTTTGGGAGTTAACGGACTTGGATTGGGTGTTGGTGGCTTAGGAGTTAACCGTCTTGGACTTGGACTCGGTGGCGTTGGACTCGGCGGTGATGTGTCAATTTCAAACTCCATTTCCGTTGAGCGTGGAATTCGTGGAATCCGTGGATGTGGATGTGGGCGTCGCTTGATTGGGGGATGCGGATGTGGAGTCAACCGTCTTGGACTTCTGTAAATGAATTATGTTGAAGTATTTATTACTTAGTTTTAAGAACAATAAAGCTTTTTTAAAATGATATAACCTCTTTTATTTTAAGAAGCATTGCTTTCATACAGTTTTAGACACATTCGTTTATATCTTATGAATTTTGAGAGATGAAAGTATAAATTTATGAACACAAATACAATGGGTCAATGGAGCATTAAACGACATACTTATTCTTGCGGTGAAGATATTTCAGTCTTTAAAAAAAGAGGTTCAATACTTAAGTCGTTCAACTTTCATAGCCTAGTTCATACCCTATGGCACTTATCTCCCAGCTCAGGGGCAGCAAATTCGATTTCCGTTCGAACTGAAAAAAAAACAATCCAGTCTGCTTTTAACTTATAGCTTCATGATCATATTTTTGGTAAGTGCGAAGTAATTGCCATATGGTCATAAGTCTATCGGGTTGAAAAATACAATATAAAACACAACCGCTGCCCTGGTAACTAGAAAAACACTTTAACTTCTTTTATTGATCGCGATTATTTTAATATTGTGTTTAAAGGCCTTCTTCGAAACAATCGATTTTAATTTTGTAATTGGTTTAATCAAACACTGTTCATTCCACGCACGAGATGATTCAATTCTGCACTTGACTTCAGTGTCTGGGTCGAGGTCTTCTACTAGGATAACATACTTCCAAAGTATTTAAATGTTTCCACTCTCTCTCTATACCAGCACCGTCACCAGCAATGTAAGACGTGCTCCTGCGTGATCCAGCCGGACAAACACCATGAACTTAGTTTTACTCATGTTCATGTTCAGCCCCAGCCTCACATCGGCTTCTTTAATTCTATCTTTAAGCGTTTGAAGGTCATCAATACTGTCTGCCAGAACAACCGTATCATCTGCGTACCTGATATTACTGACGCATACATCATTCACTTTGACCCCCAGATTCAAGTTATATAGTGCTTCCTTGAAAACTATATCAGAGTACAGATTGAATAACATAGGTGACAAAATACAACCTTGTCGGACTCCACGTTGAATTGGTATGCCTTTAGATTTGTTATTTTCCGATTTAATGGCAGCTTCTTGGTTTCAGTACAGGTTTTTAATTATATTTATATCCTTATCATTCCTGAAGCATCTTAACAAGGTCCGTGTTTCACTTTATCAAAAACCTTCTTGTAATCGATGAAACAGGCACAAATATATTTCCGTTGGTCTCGGCATTTCTGCAATAGCACGTTTATTGCTAAAAACGCTTCTTGTGATCCAAAGTCATTATTGATGCGAAATTGAGAATTATCCAGGTCACGCTCACACTTCAGCCTTATTCTTGAATGTATATTCTTTGAGAATATTTTCAACACATGACTCATAAGGCTAATCAGTTGATAGACATTACATTTTTTAGGATGCAGATTTTTAGGGAGAGTAATAAATGTAGATTTAAGCCAATCTTGGGGGATGACCCCCGTGTCATAAACAATATTAAATAATCTTAACAGGTAGCCAATGTTTTTGTCGTCAATTCATTTTAAACTCTCAGTGGGTACTTCGTCAGGTCCACAGATATTTTTGGTTTTTACTATGGTAAATTATAGGTAGTCAATGTTTTTGTCGTCAATTAATTTTAAACTCTCAGTGGGTACTTCGTCAGGTCCACAGGTATTTTTTGTTTTTACCATGGTAAATTATAGATAATCAATGTTTTTGTCATCAATTAATTTTAAACTCTCAGTGGGTACTTAGTCAGGTCCACAGATATTTTTCGCTTTTACTTTGGTAAATTATAGGTAGTCAATGTTTTTGTCGTCAATTAATTTTAAACTCTCAGTGGGTACTTAGTCAGGTCCACAGATATTTTTCGCTTTTACTTTGGTAAATTATAGGTAGTCAATGTTTTTGTCGTCAATTAATTTTAAACTCTCAGGGGGTACTTAGTCAGGTCCACAGACATTTTTCGCTTTTACTTTGGTAAATTATAGGTAGTCAATGTTTTTGTCGTCAATTAATTTTAAACTCTCAGTGGGTACTAAGTCAGGTCCACAGATATTTTTCGCTTTTACTTTGGTAAATTATAGGTAGTCAATGTTTTTGTCGTCAATTAATTTTAAACTCTCAGGGGGTACTTAGTCAGGTCCACAGACATTTTTCGCTTTTACTTTGGTAAATTATAGGTAGTCAATGTTTTTGTCGTCAATTAATTTTAAACTCACAGTGGGTACTTCGTCAGGTCCACAGGTATTTTTTGTTTTTACCATGGTAAATTATAGATAATCAATGTTTTTGTCATCAATTAATTTTAAACTCTCAGTGGGTACTTAGTCAGGTCCACAGATATTTTTCGCTTTTACTTTGGTAAATTATAGGTAGTCAATGTTTTTGTCGTCAATTAATTTTAAACTCTCAGTGGGTACTTAGTCAGGTCCACAGATATTTTTCGCTTTTACTTTGGTAAATTATAGGTAGTCAATGTTTTTGTCGTCAATTAATTTTAAACTCTCAGGGGGTACTTAGTCAGGTCCACAGACATTTTTCGCTTTTACTTTGGTAAATTATAGGTAGTCAATGTTTTTGTCGTCAATTAATTTTAAACTCACAGTGGGTACTTCGTCAGGTCCACAGGTATTTTTTGTTTTTACCATGGTAAATTATAGATAATCAATGTTTTTGTCATCAATTATTTTTAAACTCTCAGTGGGTACTTAGTCAGGTCCACAGATATTTTTCGCTTTTACTTTGGTAAATTATAGGTAGTCAATGTTTTTGTCGTCAATTAATTTTAAACTCTCAGTGGGTACTTCGTCAGGTCCACAGGTATTTTTTGCTTTTACCATGGTAAATTATAGATAGTCAATGTTTTTGTCATCAATTAATTTTAAACTCTCAGTGGGTACTTAGTCAGGTCCACAGATATTTTTCGCTTTTACTTTGGTAAATTATAGGTAGTCAATGTTTTTGTCGTCAATTAATTTTAAACTCTCAGGGGGTACTTAGTCAGGTCCACAGACATTTTTCGCTTTTACTTTGGTAAATTATAGGTAGTCAATGTTTTTGTCGTCAATTAATTTTAAACTCTCAGTGGGTACTAAGTCAGGTCCACAGATATTTTTCGCTTTTACTTTGGTAAATTATAGGTAGTCAATGTTTTTGTCGTCAATTAATTTTAAACTCTCAGGGGGTACTTAGTCAGGTCCACAGACATTTTTCGCTTTTACTTTGGTAAATTATAGGTAGTCAATGTTTTTGTCGTCAATTAATTTTAAACTCACAGTGGGTACTTCGTCAGGTCCACAGGTATTTTTTGTTTTTACCATGGTAAATTATAGATAATCAATGTTTTTGTCATCAATTAATTTTAAACTCTCAGTGGGTACTTAGTCAGGTCCACAGATATTTTTCGCTTTTACTTTGGTAAATTATAGGTAGTCAATGTTTTTGTCGTCAATTAATTTTAAACTCTCAGTGGGTACTTAGTCAGGTCCACAGATATTTTTCGCTTTTACTTTGGTAAATTATAGGTAGTCAATGTTTTTGTCGTCAATTAATTTTAAACTCTCAGGGGGTACTTAGTCAGGTCCACAGACATTTTTCGCTTTTACTTTGGTAAATTATAGGTAGTCAATGTTTTTGTCGTCAATTAATTTTAAACTCACAGTGGGTACTTCGTCAGGTCCACAGGTATTTTTTGTTTTTACCATGGTAAATTATAGATAATCAATGTTTTTGTCATCAATTAATTTTAAACTCTCAGTGGGTACTTAGTCAGGTCCACAGATATTTTTCGCTTTTACTTTGGTAAATTATAGGTAGTCAATGTTTTTGTCGTCAATTAATTTTAAACTCTCAGTGGGTACTTCGTCAGGTCCACAGGTATTTTTTGCTTTTACCATGGTAAATTATAGATAGTCAATGTTTTTGTCATCAATTAATTTTAAACTCTCAGTGGGTACTTAGTCAGGTCCACAGATATTTTTCGCTTTTACTTTGGTAAATTATAGGTAGTCAATGTTTTTGTCGTCAATTAATTTTAAACTCTCAGTGGGTACTTCGTCAGGTCCACAGGTATTTTTTGCTTTTACCATGGTAAATTATAGATAGTCAATGTTTTTGTCATCAATTAATTTTAAACTCTCAGTGGGTACTTAGTCAGGTCCACAGATATTTTTCGCTTTTACTTTGGTAAATTATAGGTAGTCAATGTTTTTGTCGTCAATTAATTTTAAACTCTCAGTGGGTACTTAGTCAGGTCCACAGATATTTTTCGCTTTTACTTTGGTAAATTATAGGTAGTCAATGTTTTTGTCGTCAATTAATTTTAAACTCTCAGTGGGTACTTCGTCAGGTCCACAGGTATTTTTTGTTTGTACCATGGTAAATTATAGATAATCAATGTTTTTGTCGTCAATTAATTTTAAACTCACAGTGGGTACTTCGTCAGGTCCACAGGTATTTTTTTTTGTTTTTACTATGGTAAATTATAGATAGTCAATGTTTTTGTCATCAATTAATTTTAAACTCTCAGTGGGTACTTCGTCAGGTCCACAGATATTTTTCGCTTTTACTTTGGTAAATTATAGGTAGTCAATGTTTGTGTCGTCAATTAATTTTAAACTTCTTTCATTCCAGGTTCCTATACGTATATTGTTCTTCACTAATAATAACTGTTATTAAAAATATATAAAATAAATGTTTCTGAGAATAAAAAGAATTATAAAATTTTCATAAAGTTTATTTTTTTTAAACTAAGAAATAAATATTTCAAATTAATAATTTACAGAAGTCCAAGACCAAGACGGTTGATTCCACATCCGCATCCACCGATCAAGCGACGTCCACATCCACATCCACGGATTCCACGAATTCCACGCTCAACGGAAATTGAGTTTGAAATTGACACGTCACCGCCGAGTCCAACGCCACCGAGTCCAAGTCCAAGACCGTTGACTCCTAAGCCACCGACACCCAGTCCAAGTCCGTTGACTCCCAAACCGCCGAGACCGAGTCCAAGACGGTTGACTCCTAATCCGCCGAGACCGAGTCCAAGACCGCGACATCCGAGCCCTCTAAGACCGATTCCACGGATTCCGTCCTCAACGGAAATTGAGTTGGAAATAGACACATCACGGCCAATTCCACATCCACGACGGATTGGCAACCAACTGGCGCTCGCAACTCCCAACTGTTAAAATAGGAATAGTGTTATAATTATTGGTTAGCGCCATAGTATACGAGTATGTGGATAAACAAATACATTTTGAAATTACGTATATATCTCAGGACAGTGCCGGAGAAAATAAATTTACTAAATAAATTATCAAAAGGTCATCTATCTTACAACATTGTCTAAAAGCACCCCCCCCCCCTCCTTGATAGAGGGTGAACCTAGCAGCGAGGACATCATATGTTTTTCAGTCCACACCTTACACTTTTCTTAGGTTCACTATAAAATAAGTTATCTTTAAAACTACTTGATATTTCAAAACCCGATCAAAATTCAAACAACTATTCATATTGTCCAATATGTTTATGATATAAATAGTAAATACAGAGAATGATATACTCGTAAATAGTAGGAACACACAGTCGGTACAGAGTATCTGTACCTACCATTCGAGAACACAAATGCTGTCACTCCCGTAATGCAAATGGATGGAGAAACATTACCAAATTGTGACTCCTTTAAGTATCTTGGGTCACTCATCCATAGCGATGGAGGATGTGCAGCAGACGTATCACATAGAATTAGTGTGGGATGGATGAAGTTAAGATCAATGACGGGAGTTCTATGTGATCCGAAAATGCCAGTAAAGTTAAAAGGAAAAGTATACCAAACGATTGTCAGACCCGCACTCCTCCATGGCTCCGAATGCTGGACGATGTATAACTCTT
Source organism: Odontocerum albicorne (assembly GCA_949825065.1). Lineage (NCBI taxonomy): Eukaryota > Metazoa > Arthropoda > Insecta > Trichoptera > Odontoceridae > Odontocerum > Odontocerum albicorne. The sequence goes on from OX463868.1 coordinate 12,374,315, forward strand.
ACTCTAGGCAACTAGAAACTGCTGAAATGCGCATGCTAAGATGGTCAGCTGGTGTGTCCCTAAGAGACAAAATAAAAAGCTCACGCATTCGTGGAAGCCTAGGTGTTACAGACATCAACAGCAAGATGGAGGAGAGACGATTGAGATGGTATGGGCACGTTGGACGCAGAGCACCCGATCACATTGTAAACCAGAAAATCTCCATGGATCTTCTTCGAATAACAACCAGAGGAAGACCTAAGAATTCATGGGTGGGGAAAAAAAATAACCTGATGCAGAGGCACGGGCTGGGGGACGTAGTCCGGGACAGAAGAGCATACAACCTGAGGACGACGAGAGCTGACCCCAACAGTCTTCGCAGACAATGAGTTGGGATGAAGCCAGGGAGAAGAAGAAGCCTGGTGGAAAGACACTTGTGTGCCAATCCGGAGGTTGCGGGTTCGATCCCCGCTGAAACCCAGATTTTTTTAAATAGGATTCCAGTCTGGTTAACATTTAGGGCCTATAAAAACCTCTTTCTGGTTGGTTGGAAGAGATTGCCACATGGCAATAAACACATGGCCAGGTTAAAAAAAAACTTCAGTGGCAGCATTTACAACGTTTCTCAGGCAAAGCTCTGTTTAAAAAAGTTAACTCTTTAACTGTGCTATATACGAGAACATCGCATTTTTTCAAATACTTTTTTAACCCAGGAATAGAGCCTCCTTGACGAGAGTCTGGTCTCTTTTCGACGCTTCATGGTGTAAGTTGTTATTTTATAATAATATGAAGAAAATATTCTGCTCAAAGTTATACTCCAACATGTCACGTATCAACAGGAGATGTATGATAAATCTGTAAATAAAATATACTCACAATCAAAAGACCAAGCAAGACGGTGAAACTCTTCATGGTGAACTCGGATAGTGGACTATCGAATGTATGGTGACCAAATTGGTAATCAGTGCATTTATACGAGATGCAGTAAGTCACTCTGTTTGCTTGGGTCAACACATGTTATGCATTGATTCATCAGAAGTGCTGACGAAATTATTTATTAGCATTTCAAATGAAAATTTAAGTAAACTTCTTTGAATGTACGAGGGTTGCTAATTAAGTGTTGAGATATGGCAACACCAGCGTAGATACGTCAAATCTGACATAAGCATCGTAAAGTTTGACGCTTTTTTTATGGTATACGTGCTCAGAATTTTTTGTCATACGAGTGCTATTTATGTTGTTTACAGTGACTTGAAAAATTCATTTTAGCCAAAAATGTTATTAAATCGTGAACATTTTTGTGCGATGATTTTTTATGATTTTCGACGTGGACTAACTCAACAACGGTGTGCCGATCAACTCGTTTCGACTTTTGGTGATGAAGCACCATCCCAGGTCACTGTGTTTCGCTGGTTTTCCGAATACTATCGTGGTCGTAGTTTGCTCCAGGACGAATTTCGTGAAGGTCGTTCGAAATTGGTTGTTGTACCAGAAAACATCGATGCTCTGCGCGAACTGATATTGCAAGATCCTCATGTGACTTATCGTGAGATTGAGACATGTTTGGGCATTAGTCCCATTTGCATACATTCAATGTTGCATGAATATTTGGCCGTCCAAAAGATTTGTTCACGTTGGATACAGCATAATTTGACAATCGCTCAAAAAAAGGTTCGTGTCGATTGGTCCAAAGAAATGTTGAAAAAATTCGATCGCGGTGCTTCAAAAGACGTCTGTAAGATTGTGACAGGCGACGAATCATGGATCTATGCATATGAGCTAGAAACTAAACAGCTGTCGACTGTATGGGTCTTTCAAGACGAACCAAATCCAACAAAAGTTGTTCGCGCACGAAGCACTTCGAAGAAAATGGTGGCTTGTTTCTTCGATATAAATTGTCATGTCGCAACAGTGCTTTTAGTGAAACGTCGTACGGTCAATTTTTAATGGTACACCACCATTTGTTTGCCAGAAGTATTCGGAGAAAAGAGGAAAACCAACCGCCGAAGACGGATCATTCTCCACCATGACAATGCGAGCTCTCACACATCGGCTCAAACAAGTAACTTTTTGAGCACTCAAAACATCGAACTGATGGTTCATCCACCATACAGCCCTGATTTGGCACCCAATGACTTATTTTTATTCCCGAACATCAAAAATAAATTGCAAGGTCACCGTTTTTCGACGCCTGAATAAGTGGTTGATGCGTTCAAAACGGAAGTTTTTTCAAGTTACTGTAAATAACACAAATAGCACTCCTATGACAACGTTTTCTGAGCACATACACCATTAAAAACGTGAAACTTTACGATGCTGAATTGGCGTATATATACTGGTGTTGCCATATCTCACAACTTAAGTAACAGCCCTTGTATAGCAGCCTGCATGGCTTGATGTCACGAAAAAAAATTGGAGGTTGGCAATCATTGTAACTATTTTAACTTTGCCAGAAGCTTCTCTGAACAGTCTCCGTGTTACAGTGGAAGCACTCTCTCAAGTTCTTTAGTCGGACTTTCTTTCTATAGGCGCGGTAGGACAAATGAGGCTGAACGTCACGAAAAGTGAAACGGTGTATTTTATTATTATTATTATTCAATTATAATATTATTTATTATTATTTAAAATTTTATTTGTTCGTAAATTATTATTAATTATTTTTATGTTAATAATTATTAATTATTAATAACAATTAATATTATTAAGTCTATTATATTATTATTAAAATTATTATTATTTTTTATTAAAAAATTAAAAATTAATGTATGTATTATTTTTTTAAATTATTAATTTGATATTAAATTAGTTTGTTTTATTTTATTTAATACTTATTTAATATATCTTCTTCTTCTTCTTCCTCTTCCTATAGATTCTGATCTGTTTGTTCCGCTTGTTCCCCTTCTTGTGACGTGGACTGCCAGCTGTCACACCATCTCTTCGGAGGTCTTCCCGGTAATCTTCTTCCGGCTGGGTTCCCTTGAAGGGCGACACGTGGAAGTCTGTCGTCTTGCATTCGGTTTACATGTTCGTTCCAGTATCGCCTCCGTTGTCTTCCCCACCTAACGATGTCTTCCGTACTACACTTTCTCCTTATTTCGATGTTTCTGATTCTATCTCTTAGTGTGTTTCCGGTTATACATCTCAGTGTTTCCATTTCCGAGGTTCTCAGGAGAGATTTAGTTCTAGATGTGTCTGCTCTGGTCTCTATTCTGTAGGTGGCTATCGGTCTCACACAAGGAACGTTATTTTTTTAAGACATTTGTTAACCGAAAAAAATTAAAAGCTCACAAAATGGGAAAGGCAAAAATGGAATACTTAGCAACAGTGCTGTGTATACACTTTTATGTGCTGACTGTGATCATTTCTATATAGGAAAGACAGGAAGATCTTTTGAAAAGAGATTTCGTGAACACAAATCCGCCTTAACAAATCCTCTAATAATTCTGAAATGGCTAATCATTGTCACCGTGAAAACCATACGTTTTCTATCGATGATGCCAAATTCTTACATATCAGTAGTAACGGAAACAAATTGGACAGATTAGAGGCCCTAGAAATTTCTACGTCAGTACACCGATCCGAACATCTGTTGAACAGTTATTTTCCAAAAATCTCTCCGCTCTTGGCCGAAATTGTCTCATGCCTCCCTCACCCCTCAGCCCCCAACCGTTGAAGCGTGTATATCGGTACCAGTTCGAACAGCATTTAGTCTTGTTTGCGCTCCCCTGAAGATGAGGTGTGCACCTTGAAACCGGTAGGGTTATACCGTCACAAAAAAGTGGAATAAACAGTGTTTGATAAAAATAAAATACAATGTCTTTGAACCTCCACAACATTAATGCCTTAACAATACGAGTCTAGATGACAGCAAGATGAAAAGATTTATTTTATAACGGTACAACGTTGTCGAAATAAAACAGAGTACGAAAGTTCCTTACGAGAAAATGTGTTAAATTCATTTTACGTTATTTATACTATATATAATTAATCAGACATAAGCAAACATTCTCGTTTGTGCTCCACTGATTGTCTTTTTTGTGCTCCCCTGATAATGAGGTAAAAGCCTTGAAACCGGAAGGGTAATACCATTACAAAAAGTGGAATAAACAATGTTCGATAAAAACAAATTGCAATGTTACATTGTTATCTTGAAATAAAATACCTTTTCTTTGTTGCTCCCGCTATCGCCTCATTTTAGATCAGACAGTTCGGATAGAAATTAATAAGTTCAAATCGATCAAATAACAGGAATCGAGCGATTCCCTCGCACAATGACCGCCTGGCAAATAGTGAGATAAGGAAGGGTGACGACGTAAGCATTGAGACCGATGTGCTCGCAATATCTGATTGATTATATATATAAAGAACGCAACCTCAAGTTATGTGCCATAGAACTAGACTACGAAGGTTGACAACGACTAAATTTATTCATGATACTAAGCGCAATAGGTGACTAAAAATTCTTTCCGACTAAAGAACCTGAGCGAGTGGTTTCACGGTAACACTGTTCAGAGCAGCTTCTGGCAAACTTAAAATAGTTACGATGATTGACAGATCGTTGAAATGAAGAAAAATACAATTCAGCAACCTAAAGTTATGTGCCACAGAACAAGACTACGAAAGTCGACAACGACTATGTTTATTCATGACACTTAGCCCAATGGATGACTAAACATTCTTTCCGACTAAAGAACCTGAGCGAGTGGTTTCACGGTAACACTGTTCAGAGCAGCTTCTGGCAAACTTAAAATAGTTACGATGATTGACAGATCGTTGAAATGAAGAAAAATACAATTCAGCAACCTCAAGTTATGTGCCACAGAACTAGACTACGAAAGTCGACAACGACTATGTTTATTCATGACACTTAGCCCAATGGATGACTAAACATTCTTTCCGACTAAAGAACCTGAGCGAGTGGTTCCACGGTAACACTGTTCTGAGCAGCTTCTGGCAAACTTAAAATAGTTACGAAATAAGATAAATACATATTGGTGAACCCTTAGGGTTTGAGTGCCACTTAACTAAGCTACAAAGGTTGTCAATAAATTGGTTTTTAAATGACAACCATTCCAGCAGGCTGCTATACATAAAAAAAATACCTTCAATTAAATTTCCATTAGAAATGCTAATAAATCATTTCGTCAGCACTTCTGATGCATCAATGCATAACATGTGTTGACCCAAGCAAACAGAGTACCTTACTGTTTCTTGTATAAAAGCACTGATTACCAATTTGGTAACCATTCATTCGATAGTCCACTATCCGAGTTCATCATGAAGAGTTTCACCGTCTTGCTTGGTCTTTTGATTGTGAGTATATTTTATTTACAGATTTTCATCTCGTGTTGGTATATAACATCTTGAAGTAAAATCTTGAGCAGGATTTTTTCTTACCTTATTATTATAACATAACAATTTATGTAGCTTCGATAAGAAACCAGACTCTCGTCGAGGAGGCTTTTGCCTAGGGTTCAAAAATTAATAAAGAAGTAAAATGCATATAACTTAGTAACAAAAAAAGAGCTCTCTATTTAAACGGTGCTCTGCCTCAGAATTCTAGCTTTTGATAAATAAATTGTTGTTTATAGTTAAGGCATTAACATTGTGGAGGTTTAAAGGCATTTTAATTTATTTTTATCAAACACTGTTTATTCCACTTTTTTGTGACGGTATAATCCTACCGGTTTCAAGATTTTTCTATCGATGATGCCAAATTCTTACATATCAGTAGTAACGGAAATAAATTGGACAGATTAGAGGCCCTAGAAATTTCTAAGTCAGTACATCGATCCAAACATCTGTTGAACAGTTATATCCCAAAAATCTCTCCGCTCTTGGCCGAAATCGTCCCATGCCTCCCTCACCCCTCAGCCCCCAACCGTTGAAGCGTGTATATCGGTACCAGTTCGAACAGCATTTAGTTTTGTTTGCGTTCCCCTGAAGATGAGGTGTGCACCTTGAAACCGGTAGGGTTATACCGTCACAAAAAAGTGGAATAAACAGTGTTTGTTAAAAATAAATTACAATAAATGAATTGCTATAACCCTTGACAGGTTTATTAGAAATAACAGTTAAAAGTTAAGTGTTACAGCTAAAATCTAAGTTCTTATAAATGCTGCCACTGAAGATTCACGTACCTATTATAATAGCCAATTTGTGAAGGGCATATTTTCGTCTTTATTAGTTTCAAAATTATTATCAAAAACCCACTGGGTATTTGAATAGATTGTTTGAATATGAATCAGGTTTTAAATTTTTAAATACTCTAACAAATTATTTACTTTAGTGTGAACTTAAAAATAGCGAAAGGTGTGGGCTGAACCCCATCTGATGTCCTCGCTGCTAGGTTCACCCTCTATCGGTGGGGGTGTATCTTGACTAGGACAATGTTGTGAGATGACCTTTCTATAGCTTCTTTCATAAATTTATTTTCTTCGACACTGCCCTGAGATATTTACGTAATTTCTGGACGTATACCATATGTTTATCATATGCACATACTATGGTGCTAACCAATTATGATAACCCTATTCCTATTTTTACAGTTGGGAGTTGCCAGCGCCAGTTGGTTGCCAGTCCGTCGTGGATGTGGATGTGGAATTGGCCGTGATGTGTCTATCTCCAACTCAATTTCAGTTGAGGATGGAATCCGTGGAATTGGTCTTAGAGGGCTCGGATGTCGCGGTCTTGGACTCGGTCTCGGCGGACTAGGAGTCAACGGTCTTGGACTCGGTCTCGGCGGTTTGGGAGTCAACGGACTTGGTCTGGGTGTCGGTGGCTTAGGAGTCAACGGACTTGGTCTGGGTGTCGGTGGCTTAGGAGTCAACGGTCTTGGTCTTGGACTCGGTGGCGTTGGACTCGGCGGTGATGTCTCAATTTCAAACTCAATTTCCGTTGAGCGTGGAATTCGTGGAATCCGTGGATGTGGATGTGGACGTCGCTTGATCGGAGGATGCGGATGTGGAATCAACCGTCTTGGTCTTGGACTTCTGTAAATTTATTAATTTGAAGTATTTATTTCTTAGTTTAAAAAAATAAACTTTATGAAAATTTTATAATTTTTTTTATTCTCCGAAACATTTATTTAAAAAAACAGCCCTTAGACCTAATGTTTTTTTTATTTTTAATATTATAAAAGTATGAACGGAAATATATTGGGGTTATGGAGCATAAAACGACGCACTTTTTCGTGCAGTTTATGATATACGATTATATTGACTTTTTTTTTTAATTATTCAAAAGTTTTAATTCTTTAGTCCAGAGATTTTTTACCTTTATAAAATCCCTGAACAATTTTTTGTTCCTAAATTATTATATTTTTACAGAAAATATAACATATTTATAATTATATCTATGATATACAAACACATAAAAAATTAACTGTGTCAAACCAAACACAAGGATGACTTGTAACACATACGCTTTATTAGGTTATTCTCTAAAAAATGCAAGTTGCATATTGTCTTCGTTGTAAACTGCGTAATGTGCATTTACGATCAAATTCGTTCAAGCGTAATAGCAAGAAATTTAGCATTTGCGCTGCCGTCGATTAATAATTTCGCGGACCGCTCATAACAAGTTCACCGAACGGTTGTGTTCCGCGAACACCGGTTAAGAACCACTGCTTTAGTCGTTCAACATCTGTAGCTTAGTTGATAAGACGCTTGTCTCACAGCTCGGGAGGCAGTTGATTCAAAATGGAATGTCAAGTAGACGAAAGTGAGTTTTTTCGACACCTCATTCTGTTCGCGTTCAATCGAGGGAATAAAGCTGCCAAAGCTGCTCGCGATATTTGCGAAGTCTACGGTGAAGATGCTTTGAATGAATGGACAGTTCGTCGATGGTTTTTGTGTTTCAAAGACGGTAAATTCGACCTGAAAGACATGGAGCGTTCCGGACGACCAGTGGACTTCGATGAAGACCGTTTAAACCATATTATTCATGAAAACCCCCTTCAAACATTTTTCATCACCATTTTCAAACCGTTTTTCATCACCAGTAATGATGCGGTAAATGAACCTTTGCTTGTGGCCATGCGTAGCTCGATGACGCGCAAGCAAACCAGCAGAAATTGTCGTACGTTGATTTTGGTTGTTTTCACTCAAAACATGTGGAACCCAAGCGCCGAACTTCTGGAATTTTCCCATTGATTTAAGATGACGGTATACAGTTATGTGACTACAATTCGTCTGCTCAGTCAATTCTACGGTGGTTTGAAGGGGATCTTCATGAATAATATGGTTTAAACGGTCCTCATCGAAGTCCACTGGTCATCCGGAACGCTCCATGTCTTTCAGGTTGAAATTACCGTCTTTGAAACGCTAAAACCATCGACGAGCTGTCCTTCAATTCATACCATCTTCACCGTACACTTCGCAAATATCGCGAGCAGTTTTATTCCCTCGATTGAATGCGAACAGAAGGAGGTGTCGAAAATACTCTTTACTCTTTCGTCTACTTGACATTCCATTTTGAAGGCTTTTAATCAAATAAAATAATATATGTAACGTAAAAGCAAACACAACATCTTGTAGAGCAGAAAATTATCTTTCGAATGACGTATAACCTTTACCATTTTGTTTTACTTTTGGTGCTCATTTTTAATTTGGAAAAAAAACGGACACAATTTATGTTAATACATAATATAATGGAGAGTCCATATACTAGAATTGTATTCTAATTTACTTTTCACTAAGGACTTGACGATTCCTTCTTCAAAAATGTTAGTTACTTGATCCAGCCATACTTTAATTGGTCTGCTTTTATCAAGTTTCACCTAATAGATATGACCTAATAGATATGACCGAAGTTATAGGTATCCAATTACCCTAGAAAACTAGACGGAATAAGAGCATGTGACGTTTGATGGGAGTAGCATAGCGTGAGGTTCGAACTGACGACCTTACACAGAAGTCCAGAGTGTTACCGTGCGGCCATGCACCTATGGATAGAAGTAACTGTTTGTTTCCAGTTATCAAGAAAGTTGCGTAGTACTCGTATTACATTCTATAATACTTTCGTTGTACACAGTACAACCTGATAGACTTATTTCCATGTGGTAATATCTTCACACTTGCCAGAAAGATGGTCAAGAAGCCTTTAGTAATAACTAGGCTGGAAACCCCTCATTAAAAGAAAAATCTGGGTTCGAACGGGAATCGAATCAACTGCCTCCCGAGCTGTGAGACAAGCGTCTTATCAACTAAGCTACAGATGTTGAACGACTAAAGCAGTGGTTCTTAACCGGTGTTCGCGGAACACAACCGTTCGGTGAACTTGTTATGAGTGGTCCGCGATATTATTAATCAACGGCAGCGCAAATGCTAGATTTCTTGCTATTACGCTTGAACGAACTTGAGTGTAAATGCACAGTACGCAGATTACAACGTAGACAAGATGCAACTTGCATTTTCCAGAGAATAACCTAAGAAAGCGTATGTGTTACAAGTCATCCTTGTGTTTGGTTTGACACAGTTAATTTTTTATGTGTTTGTATATCATAGTTATAATTATAAATATGTTATATTTTCTGTAAAAATATAATTATTTAGGAACAAAAATTGTTCAGGGATTTTTTAAAGGTTAAAAAGCTCTGGACTGAAGTATTAAAAATTTTGAATAATTAAAAAAAAATGTCAATATACTCGTATATCATAAACTGCACGAATAAGTGCGTCGTTTTATGCTCCATAACCCCAATATATTTCCGTTCATACTTTTATAATATTTACAATAAAAAAAATCATTAGGTCTAAGGGCTGTTTTTAAAAATAAATGTTTCTGAGAATAAAAAAAAATATATTATTTTCATAAAGTTTATTTTTTTTAAACTAAGAAATAAATACTTCAAATTAATAAATTTACAGAAGTCCAAGACCAAGACGGTTGATTCCACATCCACATCCACCAATCAAGCGACGTCCACATCCACATCCACGGATTCCACGAATTCCACGCTCAACGGAAATGGAGTTTGAAATTGACACATCATCGCCGAGTCCAACGCCACCAAGTCCAAGACCAAGACGGTTGACTCCTAAGCCACCGACACCCAGTCCAAGTCCGTTAACTCCCAAACCGCCGAGTCCAAGACCAAGACCGTTGACTCCTAATCCGCCGAGACCGAGTCCAAGACCGCGACATCCTAGCCCTCTAAGACCAATTCCACGGATTCCGTCCTCAACGGAAATTGAGTTGGAGATAGACACATCACGGCCAATTCCACATCCACATCCACGACGAATTGGCAACCAACTGGCGCTGGCAACTCCCAACTGTAATAATAGGAATAGGGTTATCATTATTGGTTAGCACCATAGTATGTGCTTTTGATAAATATACTCGTATGGTATACATCCTGAAATTACAGAGTATCTCAGGACAGTGTCGAAGAAAATAAATTTATGAAATAAGCTATTTCGATAGGTCATCTCACAACATTGTCCTAGTCAAGATACATCCCCACCGATAGAGGGTGAACCTAGCAGCGAGGACATCAGATGGGGTTCAGCCCACACCTTTCGCTATTTTTAAGGTCACTGTAAAGTAAGTAATTTGTTAGAGTATTTAAAATTTTAAAACCCGTTCCATATTCAAACAATCTATTCAAATACCCAGTGGGTTTTTGATAATAATTTTGAAACTAATAAAGACGAAAATATATCCTTCACAAATTGGCTATTATAATAGATATGTGAATCTTCAGTGGCAGCATTTATAAGAACTTAGATTTTAGCCGTAAAACTTAACTTTTAACTGTTATTTCTAATATACCTGTCACGGGTTATAGCATTTAATTTATTTTTATTTATTTTTATCAAACACTGTTTATTCCACTTTTTTGTGACGGTATAACCCTACCGGTTTCAAGGTGCACACCTCATCTTCAGGGGAACGCAAACAAAACTAAATGCTGTTCGAACTGGTACCGATATACACGCTTCAACGGTTGGGGGCTGAAGGGTGAGGAGGGCATGGGACGATTTCGGCCAAGATCGGAAAGATTTTTGGGATATAACTGTTCAACAGATGTTCGGATCGATGTACTGACTAAGACATTTCTAGGGCCTCTAATCTGTCCAATTTATTTCCGTTACTACTGATATGTAAGAATTTGGCATCATCGATAGAAAAACCTTAAAACCGGTAGGATTGTACCGTCACAAAAATGTGGAATAAACAGTGTTTGATAAAAATAAATTATAATGTCGTTAAACCTCTACAATTTTAATGCCTTAACTATAAACAACAATTTATTTATTATTTATCAAGGGCTAGAATTCTGAGGCAGAGCACCGTTTAAAAAAGAGAGCTCTTTTATGTTACTAAGTTATATGCATTGTACTTCTTTATTAATTTTTCAACCCTAGGCAAGAGCCTCCTTGACGAGGGTCTGGTCTCTTATCGAAGCTACATAAATTGTTATTTTACAATAATAAGGTAAGAAAAAATCCTGCTCAAGATTCTACTCCAAGATGTTATATTATATATCAACAGGAGATGAAAATCTGTACATAAAATATACTCACAATCAAAAGACCAAGCAAGACGGTGAAACTCTTCATGATGAACTCGGATAGTGGACTATCGAATGAATGGTTACCGAATTGGTAATCAGTGCTTTTATACAAGAAGCAGTAAGGCACTTTGTTTGCTTGGGTCAACATATGCAATACATTGATTCATCAGAAGTGCTGACGAAATTATTTATTAGCATTTCTAATGGATATTTAAGTTAAGGTATTTTTTTATGTAAAGCAACCTGCTGGAATGGTTGTCATTTAAAAACCAATTTATTGACAACCTTTGTAGCTTAGTTCAGTGGCACTTAAACCCTTAGGGTTCACCAATATGTATTTATCTTCTTTCGTAACTATTTTAAGTTTGCCAGAAGCTGCTCAGAACAGTGTTACCGTGAAACCACTCGCTCAGGTTCTTTAGTCGGAAATAATTTTTAGTCACCTATTGGTCTTAGTGTCATGAATAAACTTAGTCGTTGTCGACCTTCGTAGTCTAGTTCTATGACATATAAACTTGAGGTTGCGTTCTTTATATGTAATTAATCAGACATTGCAAGCACATCGGTCTCAAGTCGTACATCTTACGTTACCACCCTTCCTTATCTCACTGTTTGCCAGGCGGTCATTGTGCAAGAGAATCGCTCGATTCCTGTTATTCGATCGACTTGAATTTTTTAATTTCTATCCGAACTGTCTGATCTAAAATGAAGCGATAGCGGGAGCAACACAAAAAAGGTATTTTATTTCAACAAAAAAATATAACATTGTAATTTGTTTTTATCAAACATTGTTTATTCCACTTTTTGTAATAGTATAACCACTCAGGTTTCAAGGCTTTCACCTCATTATTAGGGGAGCACAAACAAGACCATCAGGGGAGCACAAATGAGAGTGTTTGCTTATGTCTGATGAATTATACGAGTATATAAATAACGTAAACTAAATACAGTTTCTCGTAAAAAACTTTCGTATTCTGTTTTATTTCGACAACGTTGTACCATTAAAAAATAAATCTTTTCATCTTGCTGTCATTTAGACTCATATCGAAATTACGCCGCGATTTCCAAAGATTAAGCGCAACAGCTTTGCGGCGGTACTGTACATCAATGTTGGACGACACATTGACATAACTAGCTACGCGATTATTTCATTGTTCCCAAAAGTTTTAAAGTTGAATGTTTCATTTTGCGAGCTTTTAATTTGGTTTCGGTTAGCAAATATCTTAAAAAGTCTCCTTAACTCGAACGTTCCTTGTATGAGACCGACAGCCACCTACAAAATAGAGACCAGAGCAGACACATCTAGAACAAAATCTCTCCTGAGAACCTCGGAAATGAAAACACTGAGATGTATAACCGGAAACACTTAGGGATACAATGAGAAACATCGAAATAAGGAGAAAGTGTGGTACGGAAGACATCGTCAGGTGGGGAAGACAACGGAGGTGATACTGGAACGAACGTGTAAACAGAATACAAGACGACAGACTTCCACGTGTCGCCCTTCGAAGGAACCCAGCCGGAAGAAGATTACCGGGAAGACCTTCGAAGAGATGGCGTGACAGCTGGCAGTCCACGTCACAAGAAGGGGAACAAGCGGAGCCAACAGAGCAAACAGGAAGAGGAAGAAGAAGAAGAAGGTATATTAAATAAGTATTAAATAAAATAAAACAAACTAATTTAAATTAAATAAATAATTATTAAAAATAATACATGCATTTATTTGTAAATTTTTAATAAAAAATAATAATAATTTTAATAATAAATAATAATTTTATTAATAATATACAGTAATCCACTTGATAATATTAACTATTATTAATAATAAATAATTATTAACATAAAAAGTATTAATAATAATTTATGAACAAATACAATTTTAAATTATAATTAATAATATTATAATTCAATAATAATAATAATAAAATACAACGTTTCACTTTTCGTGACGTTCAGGCCCATTTGCCCTGCCGCGCCTATAGAAGAAAACTCCGACTAAAGAACCTGAGAGAGTGCTTCCACTGTAACACGGAGACTGTTCAGAGAAGCTTCTGGCAAAGTCAAAATAGTTACGATGATTGCCAACCTCCAACATGGACAGTGTCATTGGAATGAAGAAAAATACAATTCGGCACACCTCAGGCTATAAACAGACTACGAAGGTTGACAACGGTTAAGTTTTTTTGTGACATCAAGCCATACAGGCTGCTATACGAGGGCTGTTACTTAAGTTTTGAGATATGGCAACACCAGTGTAGATACGTCAAATCTGACATCAACAACGTAAAGTTTGACGTTTTTAATGGTATATGTGCTCAGAAAATTTTGTCATAGGAGTGCTATTTGTGTTGTTTACAGTGACTTAAAAAAACTGGCGTTTTGAACGCATCAATTACTTCTTCAAGCGTCGAAAAACGTTAACCTCGCAATTTATTTTTGATGTTCTGAAATAAAAAGAAGTCATTGGGTGCCAAATCAGGGCTGTACGGCGGACGATCCATCAATTCGATGTTTTGAGTGCTCAAAAAGTCACTTGTTTGAGCCGATGTGTGAGAGCTCGCATTGTCGTGGTGGAGAATAATCCGTCATCGGCGGTTAGTTTTCCTCATTTCTCCGAAAATTGCTGGCAAAAAAATGGTGGAGTACCATTTAAAATTGACCAAACGACGTTTAACTAAAGGCACTGTTGCGACATGACAATTTATATCGAAGAAACAAGCCACCATTTGCTTTGAAGTGCTTCGTGCGCGAACAACTTTTGTTGGATTTGGCTCGTCTTGAAAGACCCATACAGTCGACTGCTGTTTAGTTTCTGGCTCATATGCATAGATCCAGAATTCGTCGCCTGTCACGATCTTATAGACGTCTTTTGAAGCAACCGCGATTCAATTTTTTAAACATTTCTTTGGACCAATCGACACGAGCCTTTTTTCGAGCGATTGTCAAATTATGCGGTATATAACGTGAACAAATATTTTTGACGGCCAAATGTTCATGCAATATTAAATGTATGCAAATATGACTAATGCGGAAACATGTCTCAATCTCACGATAAGTCACATGAGGATCTTGAAATATCAGTTCACGCAGAGCATCGATGTTTTCTGGTACAACAACCGATTTTGGACGACCTTCACGAAATTCGTCGTGGAGCAAACTACGACCACGATTGAATTCGGAAAATGTTGTTCCATGTCGAAAATCATAAAAAAATCATCGCACTAAAATGTTTACGATTTAATTCCATTTTTGGCCGAGATAAATTTTTCAAGTCACTATAAACAACACAAAGACACAATTTTCTGAGCACGTATACCATAAAAAAAAACGTCAAACTTTACGACGCTGATGTCAGATTTGACGTATCTATGCTGATGTTGCCATATACTTAAGCAGCAACCCTCGTACATTCAAAGAAATTTACTTAAATTTTCATTTGAAATGCTAATAAATAATTTCGTCAGCACTTCTGATGAATCGATGCATAACATGTGTTGACCCAAGCAAACAAAGTGACTTACTGCTTCTTGTATAAAAGCACTGATTACCAATTTGGTCACCATACATTCGATAGTACACTATCCGAGTTCAACATGAAGAGTTTCACCGTCTTGCTTGGTCTTTTGATTGTGAGTATATTTTATTTACAGATTTATCATACATCTCCTGTTGATACGTGACATGTTGGAGTAGAATTTTGAGCAGAATGTTTTCTTTATCTTATTACTATAAAATAACAACTTATACCACGAATCGTCGATAAGAGACCAGACTCTCGTCAAGGAGGCTCTATTCCTGGGTTAAAAAAGTATTTGAAAAAATACGATGTTCTCGTATATAGCACAGTTAAAGAGTTAACTTTTTTAAACGGCGCTTTGCCTGTGAAACGTTGTTACTGATGCCACTGAAGATTTTTTTAACCTGGCATGTTTATTGCCATGTGGCAATCTCTTCCAACCAACAACAGAAATATGTTTTTGTTAGACCGTAAATGGTAATTAGACTGGAATCCTATTTAAAAAAATCTGGATTTCAGCGGGGATCGAACCCGCAACCTCCGGATCGGCAAACAAGTGTCTTATCACCAGGCTTCTTCTTCTTCTCCCTGGCTCCATCCCAACTCATTGTCTGCGAAGACTGTTGGGGTCAGCTCTCCTCGTCCTCAGGTTGTATACTCTTCTGTCCCGGACTACGTCCCCCAGGCCGTGCATCTGCATCAGGTTATCTTTTTTCACCACCCATGAATTCTTAGGTCTTCCTCTGGTTGTTATTTGAGGAAGATCCATGGAGATTGCCTGGTTCACAATGTGATCGGGTGATCTGAGTCCAACGTGCCCATACCATCTCAATCCATCCGCCTCTCCTCCATCTTGCTGTTGATGTCTGTAACACTTAGGCTTCCACGAATGCGTGAGCTTTTTATTTTGTCTCTTAGGGACACACCAGCTGACCATTTTAGCATGCGCATTTTAGCAGTTTCTAGTTGCCTAAAATAAGAGTTATACATCGTCCAGCATTCGGAGCCATAGAGGAGTGCGGGTCTGACAATCGTTTGGTATACTTTTCCTTTTAACTTTACTGGCATTTTCGGATCACATCGAACTCCCGTCATTGATCTTAACTTCATCCATCCCACACTTATTTTATGTGTTACATCTGCTGCGCATCCTCCATCGCTATAGATGAGTGACCCAAGATACTTAAAGGAGTCACAATTTGGTAGTGTTTCTCCATCCATTTGCATTACGGGAGTGACAGCATTTGTGTTCTCGAATGGTAGGTACAGATAATCTGTACCTACTGTGTCTTCCTACTATTTATATCATACTTTGTACCTACTTTTTATATCATAAACACATTGGACATTAGGAATGGTTGTTTGAATTTTGATATGTTTTTGAAATATCAAAAAGTTTTACAGAGAACTGATTTTACAGTGAACCTAAGAAAAGTGTGGGTGTTGACTGAAAAACATATGATGTCCTCGCTGTCAGGTTCACCCTCTATCGGTGGGGGTGCTTCTTGACTAGGACAATGTTATGAGATGACCGATTGATAATTTATTTCTAAATTTATTTTCTTCGGCACTGTCCTGAGATATATACGTAGTTTCTGGATGTATTTGTTTACATACTCCTACTATGGTGTTAACCAATAATGATAACACTATTCCTATTTTTACAGTTGGGAGTTGCCAGCGCCAGTTGGTTGCCAATCCGTCGTGGATGTGGATGTGGAATTGGCCGTGATGTGTCTATCTCCAACTCAATTTCCGTTGAGGACGGAATCCGTGGAATTGGTCTTAGAGGGCTCGGATGTCGCGGTCTTGGACTCGGTCTCGGCGGATTAGGAGTCAACGGTCTTGGTCTTGGACTCGGCGGTTTGGGAGTTAACGGACTTGGTCTGGGTGTCGGTGGCTTAGGAGTCAACGGTCTTGGTCTTGGACTCGGTGGCGTTGGACTCGGCGGTGATGTGTCAATTTCAAACTCAATTTCCGTTGAGCGTGGAATTCGTGGAATCCGTGGATGTGGATGTGGACGTCGCTTGATCGGCGGATGCGGATGTGGAATCAACCGTCTTGGTCTTGGACTTCTGTAAATTATTAATTTGAAGTATTTATTTCTTAGTTTAAAAAAAATAAACTTTATAAAAATTTTATAATTTTTTTTATTCTCAGAAACATTTATTTTATTTATTTTTATTAACAGTTCGTATTAGTGAAGAACAATACGTATAGGAACCTTGAATATAAGAAGTTTGTGTGCTCCTGGAAAACTAGACAACTTGATACAGGAGATGGAAAGGAAACAACGCTGGTCTGGTACAGGGGTACATCCTCATAATAAGGAAAATTTGTATTATTTGGGTAGTGCAGGTTCAGATAGGAATCACAGGAATGGCGTAGGCATATTTGTCCCGATGCATTTTGTCAAATATGTTAAAAATGTTATGCCAATATAAGATAAAATTATGTTTTTGCAATTCGAGGGTCAACCATTTTACATCAACGTTGTATAAATATATGCTTCAACTGCGGAAGCAAGATATGATGATGAGGTTGATAAATTATATGAAAATATTGAAAACATCCTTCGATCTTTAAAGAACGATTATGTAAATCTGATCATCGGCGATTTTAATGCAAAAATAGGAGAAGATCGCCGACTTAATATAGCTGGTAACTGGGGCTTGGGACAGAGCTATCCAAGGGAAGACAGACTGTTTGAGTTCTGTGAATAACATAATGTGATGATAGTGAATACATGGTTTCAACTCCCTAAATGCAGACTGTGTACATGGAAATACTATACGACGTGTCAAACATATGTCCAGTAAGAAACCAAATTGACTATATTTTGATTGGAGGCAGATATCGTAACTGTATAAAACGAGCCACGTTTCCAGGTGCTGACATGGTATCGGACTATATTAATAGTTGATATCAAACTAAATTTGAAAGTTGTAAAGAAGAGGAAGGTTAATAGCAAAATTGACACTTCAAAGCTTCAAAATTGCTCAATAAGGAATACTCATACTGTTGCCAATCAACTGAATGAAAAACTTCAGCAAGTATCCATAAACACCAACACTGATAATGTCGAAACACTATGGAACGAATTTAAAAATGCAATGCATAAAATTTGCAACGATTATCTAAAATGTGATGGAATAATTTGTGTAAAGTGCTGGATGACTGATGAAATGTTGGGATTAATGGAGCAAAGAAGAAGAACTGTAAATGCTCCGAATGAATACAAAACTCTCCAAAGGTCGATCAAATAAAAAATTAGAAAAGCAAAAGAGGAGTGGGTTAAACAACAATGTGAAGAACTGGAGAAACTCAATGAAATGCATGATGCATTCAGTCTACACGAGAAAGTGAAGCTGCTGTCTGGTCTGAATTAAGGGCGAGCACCTTCATGTCTAACGTATGAGTTTAATAATTTAATTTTGAATGACTCTGATATTGTAAAGACATTGGAGAATTAAATAAGTGCGCTTTTTAACGTGTTCCCCGCGGGAAGCACAAACGCCTGTGATCTGACGACAATCCAAGTTTCAAATCACAAATACTTAAAAAGAATGACACAAAACCGGAATAAAAATTAAACTAAAATTTAAAATAATCTTTATTCTAGCGACATCTCTGAAAACCTTGTCAAATAATATATTAGTTTATGAGATATTGTTGAATAAACAGAGCGCCGAATTTTTTTGGTTTCTCAATATTTCCAGCATTAACGACCTGTCGCGCGGATCGAGTCCTGCGATGAGTCTCTCTTACGTAAACAAACATTACTAAGTCTCTTTTACGTAAACAAACATTACTAGTGCTATATGCATTTGATTGGGTGAGTGTCATGAAGCATTGATTTGATCGTAGCATTCCTGTGTTTATTTTACGTAATGTTTAGTTTATCTCCTTTATTTAATGAGTCTCCTTAAGAGTAATTACTATTTTTTATTATCAGAAAATTACTTAAGTGTCATGTTTACTAGGTGTTGTAATCAAATATCAGTGGTTCTAAACAAAATATGTGTTTAAACTTAGAAATTAAAAAACGCTGAAATTGTGCCGCGCACAGGATTCGTGGAATTTGATTTTTAACGCGGTGAAAAGGTTAATGACAACATACCTGACATTTGTTTGTCTACACTGGATTCTGGACCATCAATAATGAAATCTGAAATTCTCCATGCTATTTCTAATAGTAAAAACAAAAAAATACCTGTGGACCTGACGAAGTACCCACTGAGAGTTTAAAATTAATTGACGACAAAAACATTGACTACCTATAATTTACCATGGTAAAAACCAAAAATATCTGTGGACCTGACGAAGTACCCACTGAGAGTTTAAAATTAACTGACGACAAAAACATTGACTACTTATAATTTACCATAGTAAAAGCGAAAAATATCTGTGGACCTGACGAAGTACCCACTGAGATTTTAAAATTAATTGATGACAAAAACATTGACTACTTATAATTTACCATGGTAAAAACAAAAAAATCTTTGTGGACCTGACGAAGTACCCACTGAGAGTTTAAAATTAAATGACGACAAAAACATTGACTCCCTATAATTTACCACAGTAAAAACAATAAATATCTGTGGACCTGACGAAGTACCCACTGAGAATTTAAAATTTATTGACGACAAAAGCATTGACTACCTGTTAAGTCTATTTAATATTATTTATGACACGGGGGTCATCCCCCAAGATTGGCTTAAATCTATAATACATTCATCACTCTTCCTAAAAAAGCTGCATCCCAAAAAATGTAATGTCTATTGACTGATTATCCTTATGAGTCATGTGTTGAAAATATTGTTAAAGATTATACATTCAAGAATAAGGCTGAAGTGTAAGCGTGACCTGGATAATTCTCAATTTTCTTCAGGAATAGCTTTGGAACACACAAAACGTTATTAGCAATAAACGTGCTACTGCAGAAATGCCGAGACCAATGGAAATATATTTGTGCCTGTTTAATCGATTACAAGAAGGCATTCGATAGAGTGAAACACGGACCTTGTTAAGATGTTTCAGAAATGATCAGGATAAAAATATCAGTAAAAACCTGTACTGGAACCAAAAAGCTGCTATTAAATAGGAAAATAACAAATCTAAAGGCAAACCAATTCAACGTTGAGTGCGACAAGATTGTATTTTGTCACCTATGTTATTCAATCTGTACTCTAATTTCAAGACAGCACTGTATAACTTGAATCTGGGGGTCAAAGTGAATGGTGTATGCGTCAGTAACATCAGGTACGCAGATAATATGGTTGTTCTGGCAGACAGTATTGACCACCTTCAAACGCTTAAAGATAGAATTAAAGAAGCCGGTGTGAGGCTGGGGCTGAACATAAACGTGAGTAAAACTAAGTTCATGGTGTTTGGCCGGCAGGATCACGCAGGAGCACGTCTTACATTGAGCGGTGCTGGTATAGAGAGAGTGGAAACATTTAAATACCTCGGAATTATGTTATCCTAGTGGAAGACCTCGACCCAGAAACGTAAGTCAAGTGCAGAATTGGTAAAGTAAGATTGGGCTTTTTTAGACGAAATGTCTTAACTTGGAATTAATTCATGGTAACTTGAAAAGTTGGTTCTTATGATCATCATCGTTGTTGAGCCTCGGAGCAATTAAAAAATTTATCAAATTACTTTTGAGTATAGTTTTCACAGTTGAGTATAGTTTTAAAACTTTTGAGTATTGTATTCAACTATATTCAAATGAAAATTAATGTTATTTAGAGGGAAGTAACAGGCAAACTTTCGCACGGAAATTCAGTAGGTCATCGCTCGGCATGCACTTCACTGTACTTTTCAAACTTTAATCACGAGGGCTTTCCAAACAAATTATGTACATTTTTTTATTTGGAGTTCTTCAGGACTCACATTTTGGCCCTACACTTTTCCCTATTTATATTAATAACTTTACATCAATTAGGAAACACTTGTTATAACAAGTCATTCTATTCCCAGATAAATTGGTAGCATGAAAAATTAAACTAATCAAGCGTTAGTCAGAAACACAAGAAAAATTTAATAATTTATCACATAACTTTTGAGTATTGTTTACACAGTTGAGTATAGTTTTAACACTTTTGAGTATAGTTTATACAGTTGAGTAAAGTTTTAACACTTTTGAGTATAGTTTACACAGTTGAGTATAGTTTTAACACTTTTGAGTATAGTTTATACAGTTGAGAATAGTTTTAACACTTTTGAGTATAGTTTACAGAATTTAGTATAGTTTTAACACTTTTGAGTATAGTTTACACAGTTGAGTATAGTTTAACACTTTTGAGATAGTTTACACAGTTGAGTATAGTTTTAACACTTTTGAGTATAGTTTACACAATTAAGTATAGTTTTATCACTTTTGAGTATAGTTTACACAGTTGAGTATAGTTTTAACACTTTTGAGTATAGTTTATACAGTTGAGTATAGTTTTAACACTTTTGAGTATAGTTTACACAGTTGAGTGTAGTTTTAACACTTTTGAGTATAGTTTATACAGTTGAGTATAGTTTTAACACTTTTGAGTATAGTTTACACAGTTGAGTATAGTTTAACACTTTTGAGATAGTTTACACAGTTGAGTATAGTTTTAACACTTTTGAGTATAGTTTACAGAATTTAGTATAGTTTTATCACTTTTGAGTATAATTTACACAGTTGAGTATAGTTTAACACTTTAGAGATAGTTTACACAGTTGAGTATAGTTTTAACACTTTTGAGTATAGTTTACACAATTAAGTATAGTTTTATCACTTTAGAGTATAATTTACACTGTTGAGTATAGTTTAACACTTTTGAGTATAGTTTACACAGCTGAGTATAGTTTTAACACTTTTGAGTACAGTTTACACAGTTGAGTATAGTTTTAACACTTTTGAGTATAGTTTATACAGTTGAGTATAGTTTTAACACTTTTGAGTATATTTTACACAGCTGAGTATAGTTTTAACACTTTTGAGTACAGTTTATACAGTTGAGTATAGTTTTAACACTTTTGAGTATAGTTTATACAGTTGAGTATAGTTTTAACACTTTTGAGTATAGTTTACACAGCTAAGTATAGTTTTAACACTTTTGAGTATAGTTTACACAGCTGAGTATAGTTTTAACACTTTTGAGTACAGTTTATACAGTTGAGTATAGTTTTATCACTTTTAAGTATATTTTACAGAATTGAGTATAATTTTATCACTTTTGAATATAATTTACACAGTTGAGTATAGTTTTAACACTTTTGAGTATAGTTTACACAGTTGAGTATAGTTTTAACACTTTTGAGTATAGTTTACACAGTTGAGTATAGTTTTAACACTTTTGAGTACCGTTTACACAGTTGAGTATAGTTTTAACACTTTTGAGTATAGTTTTTAACTATATTTAAATAAAATTATTTTAATTTTTCATTATTCTACAGAAAATAATCTCATGCTATTACAGAATTGAGTATAGTTGTATCACTTTTGAGTATAATTTACACAGTTGAGTATAGTTTAACACTTTTGAGTATAGTTTACACAGTTGAGTATAGTTTAACACTTTTGAGTATAGTTTACACAGTTGAGTATAGTTTTAACACTTTTAAGTATAGTTTACACAGTTGAGTATAGTTTTAACACTTTTGAGTATAGTTTACAGAATTGAGTATAGTTTTATCACTTTTGAGTATAATTTACACAGTTGAGTATAGTTTAACATTTTTGAGTATAGTTTACACAGTTGAGTATAGTTTACACAGTTGAGTATAGTTTTAACACTTTTGAGTATAGTTTACACAGTTGAGTATAGTTTTAACACTTTTAAGTATAGTTTACACAGTTGAGTATAGTTTTAACACTTTTGAGTATAGTTTACAGAATTGAGTATAGTTTTATCACTTTTGAGTATAATTTACACAGTTGAGTATAGTTTAACATTTTTGAGTATAGTTTACACAGTTGAGTATAGTTTACACAGTTGAGTATAGTTTTAACACTTTTGAGTATAGTTTACACAGTTGAGTATAGTTTTAACCCTTTTGAGTATAGTTTACAAAATTGATTATAATTTTATCACTTTTGGGTATAATTTACACAGTTGAGTATAGTTTTAACACTTTTGAGTATAGTTTACACAGTTGAGTATAGTTTTAACCCTTTTGAGTATAGTTTACAAAATTGATTATAATTTTATCACTTTTGGGTATAATTTACACAGTTGAGTATAGTTTTAACACTTTTGAGTATAGTTTATACAGTTGAGTATAGTTTTAACACTTTTGAGTATAGTTTACATAGTTGAGTATAGTTTTAACACTTTTGAGTACCGTTTACACAGTTGAGTATAGTTTTAACACTTTTGAGTACAGTTTTCAACTATGTTAAAATAAAATTATTTTAATTTTTCATTATTCTACAGAAAATAATCTCATGGTAATCGAATATCACATCGTACACAAAATTCGATGTTATATACTTATGTTAGGAGTAATCTTGGAAAAGTAATTTGCTTACAAGCAACACAGTGTTTACAGAAGTTTCCAAATTCTAGGATTCATTTTGCGAGCAACTTAAACTTTTAGTTAAACAGATACCTTGAAAAATATTTTTATCTCCTATATTTGTATAATAGAAAATCGAAATATTATTTTTCGATGCATATGATATGGTTATTTTTGCTGAAATTGTATTGACTTAAGCGATATGATAATTAAGCTATACGAGAGATGTCTAGTGAAAGGTTGAATGTTAGAAATAGACGCCATATTCACATACTGTATCTATTGTATAATATCTTTAACTATCCCACCGCTCCCTTTTACCTCGCCGAAAATATTCAGCGTCTTTCCATTCATGGATTAGCGCTACGCTCAAACAGAGATAGATTGTCTATTGGCCTTTCCAGTTCACCGCTCCTCTTTCTTAACGTCGTCCTTTACTGTCCATGCAGTGAGACTCTGGAATCAGTTACAAACAGTCTAACAACTTGGTATACAAATTAATGAAATAATATTTCTTAGAATAAAAGAGATTTTTAAATGTTCAAAATGTTTTATTTTTTCTTAAAACTTAGAAATAAATACTTCAAATACAATAATTTACAGTAGTCCAAGACCATGATGGTTGATTCCACATCCGCATCCACCAATCAAACGACGTCCACATCCACATCCACAGATTCCACGAATTCCATGTTCAACGGAAATTGAGTTTGAAATTGACACATCACCGCCAAGTCCAACGTCACCGAGTCCAAGACCGAGACCGTTGACTCCTAAGCCACCAAGACCGAGTCCAAGGCCGTGGTGTCCCAAACCACCGAGACCGAGTCCAAGACCGTTGACTCCTAAACCTCCAAGACCATGAACCCCGAGTCCTCCAAGACCGATTCCATTATGGATTCCGTCCTCAATGGAAATTGAGTTGGAGATGGAAACATCACGGCCAATTCCACATCCACATCCATGATGACCTGGCAACCAGCCGGCACTGGCAACTCCCAACTGTAAAAAGAGGAATAGAGTTATCAGCATTGGTTTACTAAGCTTTCCGACACATAAACATGCTGATTAGTGCCAATGGTTATTTTAAAGATAGCTAAACGTTTAAGTACTGCAGGCAGTACTTAAACGTTTAGCTATTGTTATTTACGTTAATACATTATATAAGAAATGTTGGACAGTGAATTGAGCAAAAAAACTGCAAATAAGTAGAGAATTAAGGGACTTTATATAAATGTGGTATATTTTACAATCTGAAGGCATTTATATTTGTTTCGAGACCATATCGAAAAAAATTACTTTACTCTTTAAAATATGGAACACGAGAGCAGGCTCCTGGGCCTGGAAATCAATAGGTCTTTATTCAATCTTATGATCAGCAGTAACAAAGTGTCACCTTATCATGTGAATCCAGAATTGGTAATAGACTATGTTTACTTAGGTTCCAGTTTTACCAACAACAATGGATGATGCAAGACAGAGGTGTAAAGAAGAACTGGAATGGCAAAAATGCGATGTCAAAGCTGGAAAAAATATGGAAGCTTGGAACTAACAAGATCAGGATGAAAATGGGCCTAGTCAAGTATTTCGTCTTCTCAATATTTATTTTTTATTACTCATGACAAGAAATATACATAATTTGTGATAAAACAACAAGTAATTTAATTTGAACATACAAATTTAATGGATCTGGGTTTGTTGCCTTTCATTTGTCGTATCCCCATTAATTGTATCTCACTGAGGGTATTTAGCATCAAAAAATAAATCGATACTTCTTTCCGATTTTTGATTACACAAAAACTAAACCCCGTTGCACGTTCTCATCAACCTGACAAACAGTGACACACAATTACAACTGGAAACATCATGCGAAATTAAACTCCTCACACATCATCACTCCAGAAAGACCAAAAAAATTCATCCCATAATATACCGCACACAATCATAAAAACAAAAATAAAAAACATACAGAAACACAAAACAGCAAGACGAAACCCACACTCACGAGCTCACACACATCTTTTCCACACGTCATTCTTCCTGAAAGCCCAAGTATTCAAAATCCTGTCGCAATAACAACCACGCTCCGATCGACTGTCCTAATTTTCTAAATATCAAATGCATTCATATTATAGTTTAAAAACATAGTTACCTTACATAAAAAAGTCAGACGACTGACAAGCAGATATTTAGAATAGATGCATTTGAAATGTGGTGCTGGAGAAGTGTATTACGACTTACATGGACAGCATGGTGAACTCTAGCCTCCATTCTCGAAGAACTGAGTATCCCTGACAAATTGTAAATAATATGTCTTCAACGAGTCCTCCAACTTGTTCGTGATGAATGAGACAGTTTGTGGTTAATAGAAGTGTGGAAAAACGACGTAAAAGCTGTAGAATCTTAATTCGTTGGACTGACCAAATGAAATATGCAACTGGACTACCTTTAACAACTGCCCTTCGAGCAGCGGAGTGCAGAGATGGATGGAGAGGAATCGTCACAGGATATCATTTGAGTCACGATGCTTAGTCATGAGCTACACGACAGTATCAATTGAAAGACCATGTCTAATGCGTATAGAAAACTCAACGAAAACGTTGTTAAGAGTTCTTCTCATACGAGCTTTCCTCGATATGGATTCAGATGACTGTGTGGGAACCACGGTCGTCGCTGAATATTGTCAACACATACGGTCAACGACCGACGAAACGACCTTTGGATACCTTGACGAATTATATTTTACAGTCCGAAGGTCACATACCAAAACATTGACGCGGCCGGACATCGCGGCGCATTCCACAGTAGAAAGAGAACGCATCACGCTGTCTCGTCGGTTCCGTAAACAAATTGTTTACCTACAATACTATTTACGATATCTACAATACTTCAATTGACCATTTTTGCACGCACAGAAGCGAGATAAAAGTATATCGCGGGCGCACTCCCGCGCCCATTCTGAAATGTTATAAATACCCACATACTGATAAATAAAACATTCATTCGCTCTCTCCTTCCGCATTGCGATTTAACGTATTTTATTTATTTACCAACAACTACTATCATCATCACGTCCCACTAGAACCATTCCGCTAAAACTGCATATCAGTCAGTCGTCTTAGTAGTGTGGCGATCGTATGCGCGGTCACTGAACCCACGAGATGACATTTGCACAGCTTCACAATCCGAGACAAGCAATGAACAAAGTCCACGCATCGGTCATTCAACTCGGACTCCGAGAGCGCATTCCATGATAAAACGAGAAAGCAAGACATCTATCGCGCCGTTTCCCAGAATAGAATGAATACCTATACGCGACAAGAATCTTATTGTAAACGCAGAGACGAGACAGCGATATATCGCGCGTGCATTCCCGCACACATTATAAATACCGACGTTTGTCAATAAAATTTCTTTTATACATTCCGATTTCGACAAGTATTTTATTTATCAACAAACCATCCTCATCATCTCTCCTTTAAGGAACATACGCTCCTAAAGTAGGAACAGAAACCAGGAAGATATGAGTAATGCTGAAATATATTTAGTAGAAAATCTACGTTCATTCTAAAATAAAATATCTTTTAAACTGTTAAATTCCGATTAAACCCCAAAGTCATTCTAAAAGCATTGTTTGTTTTTGATTGATAATTAAATAAAATAATACGTTCATCAATACTTGCCTAGCATAGTAATTTCCAGTGACATCGTCTACAAGAAGTCTAGAGTTCACTTTGAACTGTACCTTTTATTATACGTGTCACGGACATAAGGCATTTATTCATACTGAATCCTGAGATGGAGCTCATCTTGAGAAAAGTTTGCTCTCTAAACGACGCTATATAAATTGTTATTTCATTATCATTTTTTTGAGCCACAGGTTCAAATTGGTTTGAGGAGAAACTGCTATCTTAATGACGCTATGAAAATTGTAATTTTTTCGTCGTCATTGCCAGGCCTCGCAGTCGAGGATCCCCTCGCCACTCCAACGTCAGTCCTGAACCGTTCTCCCACGTCGATCGTGTGATCTTCTGTGAGAGAACAGCCCGACCCTGGACGCGCACTTCTTTCCGCAAATGCCACAGCCATATGGATCTTGCTGAGAGTGAGACATTGTGCACCAGCAAACTCACTGGCCACACCGTTATATAAGATACAATGCCACACTAAAGTGACACAATTGGAGCACAGGGGCATGTTTTTTTGTTCATATTTTTGAAAAAAATAGGTATGACCGAAATCATCGGTATCTTTTTTATACTCTCCAAATATTACACGTTAACAAATAAGCCTATTTCATTCGAAGGGAGTAGCGTAGCGCGTGATTCGAAACGATGATCTTCCGCATTAAAGTCCAATGCATTATCGCGCGGCAATGCATCACTTTAATTCATATGTCGTCGTTGCTGGGTCTCGTAGTCAAGGATCCTTTCGCCACTCCAACGTCAGTCTTGAACCGTTCTTCCACGTCAATCGTGTGATCTTCTGTGAGATAACAGCCCGATTCTGGATGCGCACTCCCTCCCGCCAATGCCACAGACATGTGGACCCTGCTGAGCTACCTGGCCATGCATGCTGACGCATGTTCACAGCGCGCTGACTGTTTCTCACACGTTTAGCAGCTGAGACGCCATCAGCCGGAGAACATCGGCTCTCCGCCCCTCACGGTCCCGAGCCACCCGCTCCCAGTCCTCAGGCGCCCCCCACAAAGTCAGCGACTCTCGCAGACTGTCCTTATAGCGCATCCTCTGCCCACCAACTCTTCGCTGTATAAATTGTCATTTTATTAGGTGTTAACATAAGTTGTGTCCGTTTTTTTTTTCAATTAAAAAATGAGAACCAAAAGTAAAACGAAATGGTAAATGTTATACGTCATTTAAAAGGATATTTTCTGCTCTACAAAATATTGTGTTTGCTTTTACGTTACATATATTATTTTATTTGATTACAAGTCTTCAAAATGGAATGTCAAGTAGACGAAAGTGAGCATTTTCGACACCTCCTCCTGTTCGCGTTCAATCGAGGGAATAAAGCTTCCAAAGCTGCTCGAGATATTTGCGAAGTGGTTGGTGAAGATACTATGAATTTAAGGACAGCTCGTCGATGGTTTTTGCGTTTCAAAGATGGTAATTTCGACCTGAAAGACATGAAGCTTTCTGGACAACCAGTGGGCTTCGATGAGGACCGCTTAAACCATAATATTCATGAAGATCCCTTTCATTCATAGCATCTTCACCGTACAATTCCCACATATCGCGAGCACCTTTATTCCCTCGATTGAATGCTAACAGAAGGAGGTGTTGAAAATGCTCTCTTTCGTCTACTTGACATTCCATTTTGAAGGATTGTAATCAAATAAAATAATATATGTAACGTAAAAGCAAACACAATACCTTGTAGAGCAGAAAATTTTCTTTCGAATGACGTAAAATCATTACTTTGTTTTACTTTTGGTGCTCATTTTTAAATTGGAAAAGAACGGACACAACTTATATTAATTCCTAATATTATGTTTTTTTTTTGCGCCACAGGTTCAAATTTGTTTGAGGGGAGTCTGTTATCTTAATGACGTTATGAAAATTGTCGTTTAATAATTATTAGATGAAAAACAAATCCAAAGTAATGTTTTTCTCCAGCATGCTATCTAACAACATATGAAAATCTGTATGCTCTCACAATCATAAGACCAAGCAATACGGTGAAAGACTTCATGATGAACTCAGATAGTGGATTATCGAATGAATGGTGACCAAATTGGTAATCAGTGTTTTTATACAAGATGCAGTAAGTCACTGTTTGCTTGGGTCAACACATGTTATACATTGATTCATCTGGAGTGCTGACGAAATTACTTATTAGCATTTCTAATCAAGATTTAAGTCAAGTTCAACTTTTTTTAAATTCATAACAGCCTGATGACCTTGTTGTTATAAAAATACTAAGTTGTTGACAACCTTTGTAGTCTAGTTCAATGGCACCACGTAGACTGTAGTTTGCTAAAATGTATTTTTCTTATTTCCAAAGTTCCTCTCCATGTTGGATGTCAGCTATCATCATGGCTATTTGAATTTTGTCTGTTGTTGCTCTGAACAGTGTCTCCGTGCTACAGTGAACCCCTCTCTTAGATGCTTTTGCCAAGACTTTCTTCGTCTTCTTACAGTAAAATTTCTTTGTGTTTACCCCTGAAACATTACATTTTCTTCTTTTAACCTTTCCTTCCCTGTGTTGGGTATCTTCTACACGTTGCTTCTAATAACCATCAATATCTCTATAAATATTATAAATACAAGGTTAAGATTTTAGGTATTCCTCCATTATATATTTACGCATTGATTTAAAAAATAATATTAATAATAATCAGAATTTATCGACTACATCGAGGTGTTTTGTAAAGATCGAAAACAAATTCGCATTTAAACGCTGCGAGTGCCTCGTCTTGACGATAAGTGAAGAGTGTGCGGGAAGCGCGACACTATATTCGCATCTCACTCTTGCATACTAGACTGAATTGCGAGAACCTGAATTGTCTCAACGTCGCAAGCAAAGGCGTAAGCGCCGGGGTATGCGACTGACGTTTCGCGCCACTAGTAGCATCTAGGCTTGCAAATAGGTTAGACTTACGCCCGTTCCGTTAGCGTTTTTTAATGTTTCAGATGGTTTTTTAATGTTTTCAGCAAATAAATCTCAATTATTATAATTTTTAACTTCAATTATAATTAATTAAGGGATTATCTATGAATGTTCTTATTTTTACGATTTAAAATCGCAAATTTTTTATTGCGTACTCACTACCCAACACCGGATTTTTATCACCGTAAGGGAAGGGTTAATGTAAGTGAGAACTTTTTTTCATGCGTCTGAGGACTTCTGCGATGCGCACTTGTCAACGCATGAAATCTTTAACATTCTCTTGTAGCATCACATTTCAAAATGCTTCTTTTCGTTTTGTTGTGACTTTGGTGAGTAGCCAAGTTTCCACACCATTAAAAAATAATGAAAAGATGTATAGTATGTTAAGATCGTTCAATAAGCATTCTTAATTTGAAGTGGAAATCTCTGTTACTGAATATATTTTTATAAGGTACTTTTATTCAACTATAAGGTACTTTTTTATATTTATTCAGTACTTAAGTTTGATAGGTAAGCTATTATTTATTGAGTACTTCTGTATTTTTTCACTGGATACATTATTTATCAATCAGATATTTTAAATGATTTATTAGGGACTTTTACTAATTTATTAAGAAAAATGTACAGCACCGGTACAAAGACTGTAAAATAGGTGAGTGGCTGCCGCTCAATACTCGGAGATTCCGGTTTACTTCTTGCGTTTACGGTGAAAAGTAGCATGGTGAAAAGGTTCATCTTCAGCAGGTAGAAGTTTATCGTAAATAAAATACAGTAGACGTTCCAGAAACTGACAATATATTTCGCTCATTTTTCGTTCTTAATGTAAAACCCATCGCTCATCATAAACTCCTTTATTCGTATGTGTATTCCTTCACGGCTTACTAGATACTTGCTAGATACCATGTACACCGCGCGCTCTCGGCATGCATGGGCTGTTCGATTATTTATTGTCACTATTGAAAAGGCCCCGCATAAGGAACATTTCATTACATTAGGTACAGATAGCAACTGTACAATATTAATATAGCAATTACACTAATAAAATCATATATTTTAGGTGGCGCAGACGTCCGATACGAGATACTTTTATTTAATGGGAAGTTCAGATGATTTATTTATTACATATTTTCATTTATTTATTAGGCACTTTTATTTAGTTATAAGGTACTTTATTATATTTATTCAGTATTTTAGTTTGCTAAGTAGGTTATTCTTAAAATTTATTAAGTACTTTTGTATTTATTCACTACATACTTTATTTAATAATCAGACACGTTTTATTATTTATTAGGAACTTTTACTAATTTATTAGTACCTTTCTTATGTATGCGATACTTTTATTTAATGATAAGTTCAGTTGATTTATTTATTAGATACTTTAATTTATTTATTAGATACAGTTGATTTATATATTACATACTTTGATTTATTTATTAGATGCTTTGATTTATTTATTAGATATTTTGATTTATTTATTAGACACTTTGATTTATTTATTAGATACAGTCGATTTATTTATTAGATACTTTGATTTATTTATTAGATACAGTCGATTTATTTATTAGATACTTTGATTTATTTATTAGATTCAGTTGATTTGTTTATTACATACTTTGATTTATTTATTAGATACTTTGATTTATTTATTAGATACTTTGATTTATTTATTAGATACTTTGATTTACTTATAAGATACAGTTGATTTATTCATTTGATACTTTGATTGATTTATTAGATACAGTTGATTTATTTATTAGATACTTTAGTTATTTATTAGATTCAGTTGATTTGTTTATTACATACTTTGATTTATTTATTAGATACTTTGGTTTATTTATTCGATACTTTGATTTATTTATTAGATACAGTTGATTTATTTATTAGATACTTTGATTTATTTATTAGATACAGTTGATTTATTAGGAACTTTTACTACTTTATTAGTACCTTTCTTATTTATGCGATACTTTTATTTAATGATAAGTTCAGTTGATCTATTTATAAGATACTTTGATTTATTTATTAGATACAGTTGATTTATTTATAACATACTTTGATTTATTTATTAGTTACTTTGATTTATTTACTAGAAACTTTGATTTATTTATTAGATACTTTGATTTATTTATTAGATACAGTTGATTTATTTATTAGATACTTTGATTTATTTATTAGATACAGTTGATTTATTTATTAGATACTTTGATTTATAAATTAGATATAGTTGATTTATTAGGAACTTTTACTACTTTATTAGTACCTTTCTTATTTATGCGATACTTTTATTTAATGATAAGTTCAGTTGATTTATTTATAAGATACTTTGATTTATGTATTAGATACAGTTGATTTATTTATAACATGCTTTGATTTATTTATTAGTTACTTTGATTTATTTATTAGATACTTTGATTTATTTATTAGATACTTTGATTTATTTATTAGATAATTTGATTTATTTATAATACAAATGTCGAATGGGAACGTATGCCGATTACTGTATTCAGACGACATGGTAGTGTTGGCGGAGAATGAAAAAGAATAAATTTTACAAGAGACGTGAAGGGAGATATTTGAGAATGAATGTGGTTAAATTCAAAGTAATGGTGATAGAAAAGTGTGAAAGATAAGAAAATAAGTCACATGGTTGAATAATAAATACGACACGCTGAACAAGCTGAGAAATTCTTCTATTGAGGCAGTATTATATTTTATAAGACGATGTAAGAGCTCGAGGGATTTCGAACGACGTGTAGCGATGGAAAACAAAGTCAATTGGGCACTAAAACAAACAACTTTGCCTTCTTTATATTCATACTGTACATATCGTCATGCACAATTTTGTATATTTCATAATTGTCATTTTACCTCTTGTACGTTTGGTTCAGACACGTTTTTTACCTCCTTCACGCAAACTTTGTTCCTCAGATTTTTGTATCCGTTTAGTCATTCTTTCATCACTCATTTTTCTACACATGTTCTTAACATATTAAAGCTCAATTATTTTTTTAACCTGGCGAGTTTATTGCCATGTGGCAATCTCTTCCAACCAACCATAAATATGTTTTTATAGACCCTTAGTGTTAACCAGACTGGAATCATTTTTAAACGCTTCCAGCGGGGATCGAACCCGCAACCTCCGGATCGGCAGACAACTGTTTTACCACCAGGCCACGGAGGTCGTCTTCATTCTTCATCTTTTTTATAATATTTTAAATTAAACCCATGCATTCATTAAATAATAAATTAATTAATGTAGTTAATTTATAAATAATTCATAAATAAGATAGAAACACATGATAGTACATGTACATAAAGGTTGTTTCAAATTGAGAGGTTTTTTCAAAACTTGAATAAAACACACAATTAGCTTTGATTTCAAATAACGTTTTATTGGTCATTGAAGTATAATGTATGACATTTAAACACAAAAAAAACAATATCCGCCAAATGTCCACCTCTTGCAGCTCCATAGATGTCCACTCTTTTGTCAAAATTTTTGATGATATTTTGGCATAATAGCGGTTCTAACTCAACAATAACGCGAATAATTTCGTCCTTCACCTCAGGAATAGATCGGGGGTCATTTTTATAGACCTGGTTTTACACGTAACCCAAGAGAAAATAGTCCAACGGTGTCAGATCACATGATCTTGGTGAGCAATTGACATCACCGTGTCCGGAGATTAGAATACATAAAATAATTCAACAATTTGAACGCGTCGTTGTATTGTGTACGACTCAATTTTTATAAATTTCTTACAATACATTTCTCAAATGCCACAAGACCCAGGCAAGCTCGTCATCTGTGTTTTATCCAAAAATTTAAAAAAACATTCAATTTGAAAGACCTAAATATATAAAAACTAAATTTTATAAAAATCTGTTAAGATGATGTTAACAATAGTACTTTGGTGCCAACTTTGATGTATGGGAGCGAAACGTAGACGTGTGAAAGAACTGAGAAGACCTTAATACATAATAATAAGACATTATGTGATGTGATAAGGGATGAATGTAAATTTAAAGCTAATGTTTTAAATAAAATAAAGAAGAGCATGCTTAGATGGTTTGGGCATATGTAACGAATGATTGAAGCAAGACTATCAAAACAGAGATCAACGGATTGATATTCTGAAAAAAAAAGGAAATGTCAGAGTAATCATGCATTGATCAACAAGAAGCAAAGAATGTTTGTCAAGGTGGCCAAATCTGGCGCTTGGTTCTCTCTGCCTCATGCATTGATAAACAAGAAGCAAATAATGTTTAACAAGGCGGCCAAATCTGGCGCTTGGTTCTTTCTGCCTCATGCATTGATAAACAAGAAGCAAATAATGTTTAACAAGGCGGCCAAATCTGGCGCTTGGTTCTTTCTGCCTCATGCATTGATAAACAAGAAGCAAATAATGTTAATCAAGGTGATCAAATCTGGCACTTGGTTCTTTCTGCCTCATGCATTCATAAACAAGAAGCAAATAATGTTTATCAAGGTGGCCAAATCTGGGGCTTGTTTATCTCTGCCTCATGCATTGATAAACAAGAAGCAAATAATGTTTATCAAGGTGGTCAAATCTGGCGTTTGGTTCTCTGCCTCATGCATTGATAAACAAGAAGCAAATAATGTTAATCAAGGTGACCAAATCTGGCACTTGGTTCTTTCTGCCTCATGCATTGATAAACAAGAAGCAAATAATGTTTATCAAGGTGACCAAATCTGGCACTTGGTTCTTTCTGCCTCATGCATTGATAAGTAAGAAGCAAATAATGTTTATCAAGGTGGTCAAATCTGGCGTTTGGTTCTCTCTGCCTCATGCATTGATAAATAAGAAGCAAATAATGTTTATCAAGGTGGTCAAATCTGGCGTTTGGTTCTCTGCCTCATGCATTGATAAACAAGAAGCAAATAATGTTTATCAAGGTGACCAAATCTGGCACTTGGTTCTTTCTGCCTCATGCATTGATAAATAAGAAGCAAATAATGTTTATCTAGGTGGCCAAATCTGGCGCTTGGTTCTCTCTGCCTCATGCATTGATAAATAAGAAGCAAATAATGTTTATCAAGGTGGCCAAATCTGGCGCTTGGTTCTCTCTGCCTCATGCATTGATAAACAAGAAGCAAATTATGTTTATCAAGGTGGCCAAATCTGGCGCTTGGTTCTCTCTGCCTTATGCATTGATAAACAAGAAGCAAATAATGTTTATCAAGGTGACCAAATCTGGCACTTGGTTCTTTCTGCCTCATGCATTGATAAACAAGAAGCAAATAATGTTTATCAAGGTGACCAAATCTGGCACTTGGTTCTTTCTGCCTCATGCATTGATAAATAAGAAGCAAATAATGTTTATCAAGGTGGTCAAATCTGGCGTTTGGTTCTCTCTGCCTCATGCATTGATAAATAAGAAGCAAATAATGTTTATCAAGGTGGTCAAATCTGGCGTTTGGTTCTCTGCCTCATGCATTGATAAACAAGAAGCAAATAATGTTTATCAAGGTGACCAAATCTGGCACTTGGTTCTTTCTGCCTCATGCATTGATAAATAAGAAGCAAATAATGTTTATCTAGGTGGCCAAATCTGGCGCTTGGTTCTCTCTGCCTCATGGATTGATAAATAAGAAGCAAATAATGTTTATCAAGGTGGCCAAATCTGGCGCTTGGTTCTCTCTGCCTCATGCATTGATAAACAAGAAGCAAATTATGTTTATCAAGGTGGCCAAATCTGGCGCTTGGTTCTCTCTGCCTTATGCATTGATAAACAAGAAGCAAATAATGTTTATCAAGGTGGTAAAATCTGGCGCTTGGTTCTCTCTGCCTACCCCGACAGAGAGATGACGTGACGATACATATGTATGTTCTTTCTGTGCTTAATATTGAAGCTTAATGCTTATTCTGTTTCTTCATGCTCGTACACTGCTTAATTGGTGCACAACCTGTCTCCACCCCTTTCCTAGGCTGAGTATGTTGAAGACACCACTTTATACTACTTCATTTAATCCATCCATCTCAAAGGATACCTCCTGCTATCCTTCCCATTTATCAGCAGTTTCTCCTGATTTAGTTTTTTTATTTTGTTTATTTTTTTTAATCAATCACCAAGGATAAACAAATCTTCCAAATTGGGAGATAACATAGCAACAAAGCAACATATGTTATGTGTTTGTAATTAATTTTAAGTGTTGTCCAGTTAAAAAATCATGTAACTTTACGCAATGAGTTATTTTCTTTCATCAGATAACATATGTTATTAAGTAAACTAAAGATTTTAGATATTTTCAGTATAAAAGATGGGTCTTCACAGTCATTAGTCAAAAAAGTGACATCAGTTCAATTAAAATGAAACTCCTCACAGTATTCTTTGGTCTGTTCATCGTGAGTATACTATTTTAATATTAATCATCTTCCCCAAAAGTAATTCCGTATTTCGTTCCTTTCTAATAAATAATTTGTTTCTCTTGTCATTGAACCTTGGTTATTCGAAATGAAAGCCTTGATTTGGTCGTCATTACTGGTAATAGTCTTTAAGAGTGTACTCTATCTTCAAATTGAAGTACACGATCGTGTGGTAATGCCCTGGACTCCCCTCGAAAGACACAGGCATTTATTCGATTAGTATTCGGGTGTTAAACCCTTCCTGTCCTGTGATGTGTAACTAGTACACATTGCTTCTAAAAACTTTAATATCTCTATAAATATAATAAATACTGGCTTCAGATTTTAAGTATTCCTCCGTTATACATTTACGCATTGAATGAGAAAATAATAATAATAATAATAATTAGCACTTATCGGCCACATCAGAGATATATTTTGTGAAAATCGGGAATAAATCCATCAATATTATCAAACGTGTGCCAGTGTGTGACGTAGGTATATTAATTCTAACAAAACCGCTATAAGGTGAGGAAGCGACGCTATTCACGTCTCACTCTCACTCTACTTCGGTTTATGGGAACGCAAGAAATAGAATCTCAGTTCACTCGTGAGATTTCGTTCGAGGTTGTCGCTTCACCCGTTTTGTGAACGTCGGCCGATGTTTTTTTCCATGTTTTCAGCAATTAAATTTCAATTTTTGTCATTTTTTACTTTAAATTTAATTAATTTAAGCGATTGGCTATGAATATTCTTATTTTTCAGATTTTTAATCGCTCACTTTTACATGTGTATTGATATTAAATACATACTCGTACCACCGGAACTCGCGGATTTTTTTAGCCCTGAAAGGGAAAGGTTTAAGATGGTCTTATAACTATGGGTATATCTACTCTTCCCAAAAAATTGAAAACGTGGTGTGCCACGGTCGTATCTCTTCAGTGTGCTATCGGATCCAGTACAGTGATGTGGCTGGTTAGTTTGTGAACAAACTCCATGCCACAGTTTATCTTTCCTACTGAATAGACGTTGGAATGGCGAGAGAATCCTCGACTACGAGGCCCAGCAGACGATAACGATATCTTGTAGTATCGCATCACCATAACATATTGTATTAAATCATTGTCCAAATACTATTTGGTTCATTTTACATTTTTTTCATCAGTGATTTTATGTTTAATTTCAATGGACAAATAATTTTGACGATATGTATATTTTTTACAGTTGGGAGTAGCTAGCGCAAGCTGGTTGCCATCCCGCTGTGGAAACAGAGATGTATCCATCTCTCAGTCAATCTCAGTTGAGGATGGAATCCGCGGATGTGGATGCGGACGCGGCTTGATTGGACTTGGCGGATGTGGATGCGGACGTGGCTTGGTTGGACTCGGCGGATGTGGATGCGGACGTGGCTTGGGTGGACTCGGCGGATGTGGATGCGGACGTGGCTTGGTCGGACTCGGCGGATGTGGTTGTGGACGCGGATTGGTCGGACTCGGTGGATGTGGCTGTGGAGGTGGAATCAGTAGTTCTATGTCTATGTCCATGTCCATGTCCGTTGAAGATGGAATCCGTGGTATCGGGTGTGGATGTGGCCGTAGACTTTGTGGTTGTGGAGTCAATCGTCTTGGACTCCTGTAAAAAAAATACTGGACGCAAAATAAAAGTTTTTTTAAATTTTAACTGTTTATTTTATTTGAACATTTTATATATTTTGAATCACGCGTTAGCTTTACAAATAACAATTAATTAATCCACGCCTGAGTACTGTCGTCAAATATATATATTTCTTTCACCTAATTCAAGTCTCACCTATTCTCCTCGAACATTTAGTCAACTTTATAAAACACTGCTAAGGTACAGTACCCAGCAGTAAATAATGCACATCGAGCCATAATCGGCTAACTTTGGCTTTGTAGAGCGTCGTCTCTGTCCCTAGAACGCTTGACAACGACATACAAATCGCGACGAGACACGCGTATGAATTATAGAGACGACGCTCTACAAAGCCGACGTAAGCCGATTATGGCCGACAGTATCTTTCGTAAGCCCGACGTGTATTACTTACCGCCGGGTACTGTACTAACTTACACAAAAAATATATGGACACCTTCAAAACAACACGAAAGAGTCCCTAAAACTTTGAGATAAAGGTTCTCTTCCGTATTCATGATAAGATTTAAGGTTTTTGAGAGATGTTACAAACAGTTCTTCACTGTACATTGTAAAGCTAGTGAAGTAAAAGTTATCGAAATGCTATTAAAAATTGCATTCATTCCCCGTGTCCAAACCATTAGCACGTACTCCCAATAGCCGGCTAGAGAGGTCCCAACGCTCAGTATTCGCTTAAATCAGGTCCTATCCAAAGTATGTAGCATATATTGTGAGCCTTGTCTATCGCCACAATCATATGTTGTGAACTCTGTTTATCGCCACAAGCATATGTTGTGAACCCTGTTTATAATGTGAGCCATGTTTATCGCCATAAGCATATGTTGTGAGCCCTGTTTATAATGTGAGCCCTGTTTATCGCCACAAGCATATGTTGCGAGCCCTATTTATCGCCACAAGCATATGTTGTGAACCCTGTTTATAATGTAAGCCCTGTTTATCGCCATAAGCATATGTTGTGAGCCCTGTTTATCGCCACAAGCATATGTTGTGAGACCTGTTTATCGCCACAAGCATATGTTGTGAGCTCTGTTTATCGCCACAAGCATATGTTGTGAACCCTGTTTATTATGTAAGCCCTGTTTATCGCCATAAACATATGTTGTGAGCCCTGTTTATAATGTGAGCCCTGTTTATCGCTACAAGCATATGTTGTGTGACCTGTTTATCGCCACAAGCATATGTTGTGAGCCCTGTTTATCGCCCCAAGCATATGTTGTAAGCCCTGTTTATCGCCACAAGCATATGTTGTGAGCCCTGTATATCGCCACCATCGCATTAGGTGCTCCATTTGATCAAGAAACCTCAAATTTACATGTTCATCTTGCATCTAGTCAGCCCAGCTATGTTAGGAGTCTATCCAATGATTTTCAAGGAGGCTAAGATCTTCAGGGGTCATCTTTTTCGAGGACTTTATCAAGTTTTTAGAACGTAGAAGTTGGATTGGGGCTTTATACAATGATTTATTTATTTTAATCAAAGATATGGGAGTTTTAATACAATGTTAAAAAATACAGTCAGTTAGTGTTTGATTCATAACAAAGAAAAGGATTCCTTAAATTAGAATAAAAACAATTTATAATAATTTTAACAAAAAGGTACATTAAAACGATTTCATTAATCTTACTTTTAATTAAAAAACACAATTACTTATTGCGATACAAAGAGGTCATCGTGTAAGTGTAAGTGCGTTTAGGTAATTGAAATAAAGTGATGTAACGTATGGTGAATTGAAGTGGAGTGGAGTGATGTGAAGTGAAATAAATTGAAGTGAAATGAATTGTAATGAAAGTAATTTAAGTGAATTTATTTGAATAAAAATTAATTGAATTGAATTTATGTGAACTGAAGTAAAGAAAAGTGAAGTGAAGTGAAATGATATGAAGTGAGGTGAAGTGAAATGAAGTGAACTGAAATGAATTGAAATGAAGTGAATTGAATTGAATTTAATTTAATTAAATCTAAGTGAAGTAAAGTATAATGAATTGAATGGATTTGAAGTGAATTTAATTGAATTGATTTGAAGTTAATTTAATTGAATTAATTTGAATTTAATTTAATGTAATTGAATTGAAGTAAAGTGGAGTGCAATAAAGTGAAGTGAAGTAGGTTGAAGTGAATTAAGTTATCTTAAGTGAGGTGAGTACAATTGAATTGAATTGGATTGAAGTGAAGAGAAGATAAAAAAATTTATGTCATGTGAAGTTAATTAAAATTAAGTGAATTAAAGGAACGTGAAGTTAATTAAAATTAAGTGAATTAAAGTGACGTGAAGTAAATTGAATGGATTTGAAATGAAATGAATTGAATTGAATTTAATTGAATTCAATTTAATTTAATTGAATTTAATTGAATTTAATTTAATTTAATTTAATTTAATTTAATTTAATTCAATTTAATTTAATTTAATTCAATTTAATTTAATTTAATTTAATTTAATTTAATTAAATTAAATTTAATTTAATTTAATTTAATTTAATTTAATTTAATTTAATTTAATTTAATTTAATTTAATTTAATTTAATTTAATTTAATTTAATTTAATTTAATTGATTTTAATTTAATTTAATTTAATTTAATTTAATTTAATTTAATTTAATTTAATTTAATTTAATTTAATTTAATTTAATTTAATTTAATTTAATTTAATTTAATTTAATTTAATTTAATTTAATTTAATTTAATTTAATTTAATTTAATTTAATTTAATTTAATTTAATTTAATTTAATTTAATTTAATTTAATTTAATTTAATTTAATTTAATTTAATTTAATTTAATTGATTTTAATTTAATTTAATTTAATTTAATTTAATTTAATTTAATTTAATTTAATTTAATTTAATTTAATTTAATTTAATTTAATTTAATTTAATTTAATTTAATTTAATTTAATTTAATTTAATTTAATTTAATTTAATTTAATTTAATTTAATTTAATTTAATTTAATTTAATTTAATTTAATTTAATTTAATGAAGTTCGAGGGATTTGATTCGCATGATACTCGTATATGCATATGTTATTTAATGTCACTGTTTGTCAGATTAACGAGAATGTGCAACAGAGTTTTATATTATCGAAAATCGGAAAGAAATGCCATATGTACTCAATAAGATACAGGCAAAAACCTAGTTTATTGGAGCATGACAAATGAAAGGCAACAAACACAGATCCATTAAAATTGTGTATCCAAAGTAAACAGTTTGTTTATATCCTCCATCACTCCGTGGAATCTGTGTTTAGGACATTCTCTTATAATGTGGTGTAGGGTCTAGGCCGCAGCAAACACCGATGAAGCCACGTCGCAGTCATCGATGAAGCCACGTCTGTGGCGATCGGCTGCACTTCTGCTGCAATCTGTTCTAACACGGTCCCAGTGTTGCCCACTCGAAGCCGGTGACCCTCTTAGATGGTTCCGCAATTAGGTATTTATTTATTAACGGCGTGATGGTATGTGCGTTTGTATATTTTTACTAGTAATTAATGAAATTGTTTATTTATTTAGCAGTTGGAAGTCGCCAGCGCCAGCTGGTTGCCACTCTGCCGTGGATGTGGAATCGGTCTTGGACTCGAAGTTGGCGGTCTTGAACTTGGCTTAGGAATCAACCATCTTGTTCTCGGACTCGGAGGCTAATAAATCAACGGTCTTGGACTCAGTGGCATCACACTTGTCGATGACGTGCCAATCTTAAACTAAATTACAGTTGAGCGCGAAATTCGTGGAATCGGATGTGGATGTGGGCATCGCTTGAATGGTTGATGTGGGTGTGGAATCAATCGTCTTGGTCTTGGACTTCTGTTAATCAAACCATTTTTAATTTATAAAAAAAAAACTAAAATATTAAATAAAAATTATGTACAGTTTTCTTTTTTTTTTAGGTTTCCTTTAAATATCGTTAATTAATTTTCAAGTCCTTTAATGCCATGTCCCCATCGTATCTTTCGAATCTGTGTCTGAGAGATCTTACCTAAGAGACGAGGAGGCAGAAAAAAATATTTCACCTGAAGACGTTACTCGGTTGGAGTAGGCACAGAGGAAACACTTCCAGATTTCCCAATATTGAAACACACCATTTGCTTCCTATAAATCCGTACACCTTCGGATACAGCTTCTACGATTTCTTTCATTCACTTGATCTATTAGAACAGTCTACAAAAAGAAGCGTCTAAAATACAAGCTATCAATGCACGCGGATGTTCCATGCCTTTTTTAACACTTCATAGACTGGATAAAGAGTCAATGATAAACTGAGAATGTGATCTTACTAGACAGCTGATAGGAACTGTGGAATTGTTCATTGGCTGGAAGTTATTTCTTTGTATATACTATGATTTTTACATGCT
Organism: Odontocerum albicorne; assembly: GCA_949825065.1. Lineage (NCBI taxonomy): Eukaryota > Metazoa > Arthropoda > Insecta > Trichoptera > Odontoceridae > Odontocerum > Odontocerum albicorne. Next base: position 12,416,842 of record OX463868.1, read on the forward strand.
TCTCCAAGGAGTCGAACACCATAAAATATATATTATTTATAGTTAAGGCATTGGCACTATGGAGGTTTAAAAACATTTTAATTTGTTTTATCAAACACTGTTTATACCACTTTTTGTAACGGTATAACCCTACCGGTTTCAAGACTTTCCCCTCATCATCAGATGAGCACAAACAAGACTGAATTATGTTCGAACTGATACCGACACACACTTCTAACGGTAAAAATTCGGGCTGGGGACTGTGAATGGAGGGAGGGAGGAGACAACCTCGGCGAGAAGCAGCGAGATTCTTGGAATATACTATATGTGTTTGCCAGATGTTCACCTCATTTCTAGGGCATCTAATATATTCCATTTATTTCCGTTACTACTGATATGTAAGAATTTGGCATTATTTGGGTTATACCGTTACAAAAAGTGAAATAAACAATGTTTGATAAAACAAATTACAAACCACAAAAATTGTTGTGCATCTTCAACGATTACAGTATGGTCTCGCTTATAGTTGTATAAGTTGTGTTTCATTGATTTTCCGTTATCATCGTCGTTGCTGAACCTCGTAGTCCAGGATCCTTTCATCATTCCAACATCAATTTTATTGAAACGTGAAGCTATGCTGTGGAGTTTGCCTCTTTTTTTCTTCTTTTTTTTTACCTCTCTTTTAAGTGAGTAAGCCGGTGTATTAAAAAAAACTCTCCGGACACACCAATTGACTGGATCCGATGCCACATTGAAGTGAATTCGTTTAGAGGGCACCGATTATATAGATATGACAGTATTCTTATACTCCCGAGCACCAGGTGGATAAAACGCTTGTATCGTTTGAGTGGAGTAGCAAAACGCAAGATTCAAACCAGTAACTTTCCGCATGAAAGTCTAGTGTGTTACCGCGCAGCCATGCACATTAATATAGTAAATCCATATAGTAGAATAATCCAGACTGTTCGTTACACAGTGAAGTATTGTCCAATAAACAAATCCTTGAAAAACTGTAAAAGCGGTATGCTTCAAGGAACTAACTTGGGGCCAGTTTGCTTGTCGAAAATTTGCATACTGCAATTGAATATAATTTTTGGTTTTGCAGATAATATAAAGGTTGTGGCTTTTATCAGTTATATTTTTTTGTAACTTTCCAAAGGTAACATCAAATATCTTGTCTGTTTTGTTAGCAAGTTTTCCTTCGATAGACAAGTTGACTTAAAGGTTTCTAAAGGTGTATATATAGTCTTACGGAGTTACAATTTATAGATCGATGTTTTTCAACAATGAAAACAAAAACTCTAATTAATGCCTTTGTTGTTTCACGTCTGTATTATTATAATCATATTTATTCTGGTTTGCCTGATTGATAATTTTCCAGACTACAGTAAATTTTCAATGCATGGACGGGGTAATATTAGCCGGCTGTAACTCATTTAAGTATCTGGGCTCACTCATTCACAAAGACGGAGGGTGCGCCGCGCAGCGGATGTTGACCATAGAATAGGTGTAGGGTGGATAAAATTCAGATCGGTAACAGGAGTCTTGTGTGACCCAATAATGCCTATAAAACTGAAAGAAATGGTATACCAGACTATCGTTAGACCCACAATTATGTATGGCTCAGAATGCTGGACTATGTACAGCTCCTACTCTAGGTAACTTGAAACAGCAGAAATGCGAATGCTGAGGTGGTCGGCAGGAGTATCACTGAAATATAAAATTAAGAGCTCACGCATTCGTGGTAGCCTGGGGGCTACTGACATAAATAGTAAGCGGGAAGAGCGACACCTGAGATGGTACGGGCACATAAGACGGAGACCACCAAACCATACGGTAAATCAGGTAATGTCAGTGGGTATTTCTCGAAAGTCATCCAGAGGAAGACTAAAGAACTCCTGGATGACTCAATTCTCCAAAATCCTGCAGAGAAACGGCCTAGATGAAAGCGACACCCAGAACCGAAGAGTATACAGCCTGAGAATGAGAGAAGCCGACCCCAACAGCCTACCTAGGCAATGATTTGGGACAGTGCCAGGAAGAAGAGTGCGAGTCTGATACACAAGTCAAGTGAACTAAGTCCATTCTGGTTAGTTTTGAGTAAACTACGTTCGAACATTTTAGTGTTTCTAATTTTGTACGGTATTTTAGTGATTGCAATTCTGAAAAGTGTTATATTGAGTACATTTATTACACTTATTTCGTACAAAATCATTTTCACACCTTTCATGCAGTCATATTAAATTCAATATTTTTGGCCTTGGTTCACTTGGCTTCTGAACCATTTATATGGTAGTCATAAATATTGCCATATTGGTTCATTTCCAAAAATTCTACAATGGTGATTAAGTGATTTGAATGGATAGATTTAATATCTCATCTCTTTTTTTTCAAGTCCCTTAAAGTAATATATTCATTGTACGAGTATTTTCCGAATCTGTGTTTGACAGATGTTCTATTTGAGAGAACAAAAACTTAGGAGGTCGATTTCTTTTTACTCAATAAATTGGTTATTCCAAATCAGTCCGATAGGGTTGATTATTTTGATAAACATTTAACAATACCTTGTCCTGTGGTCCTCGTATGTTATGGTCTGCCTCTTGGTATCAAAAATATTGGTGGCGTGTGCAGCTTTAGGCAACACTTGAAAACAATCCTTTTCGGGAGGTCTTATTAAAATTTATGATGTTATATAAATATAACACAATAAACTCCACTACACCTAAAGCCGAGTGTATAACTATCACATATCGGAAGATGGACAGAGATTTTTTTTTAGTTGATCTTTACTTGTGGATTCGGTTCCTTAGTCAGAACGCCCTTACGGCAAGTCTATATTAACGGTGCTGTATAAATTGTAACTTTACTATAACTGATAATATTAAGGGTGAAATTTGGAAACAAGGTAAATAGAGTACTTATTATAATAAACAACAACCTAGCTTCATCAAAAGTGGCCAAAATTACAGTATTCTTCGGCCAGAGCGTCCCATGGTCAAAACACGTAAAATACCTAGGCCTCACATTAGACAGTAGACTCTCGTGGCATAAACACGCCCTCAATATCAAATCAAAAGCTCACGGAACACTCAAATCATTATTTCCCTTGATCAGTAAATACAGCAAACTTAGCACGCGCACTAAACTCCACCTATATAAAGCGATCGTCAGACCGCAACTGACATACGCCCTTCCGGTCTGGGGCCACGCGAAGAAAACAACGCTACATCACATTCAGATCATTCAAAACAAAGCCCTCCGCATAATTTTAAAAGCACCCTACATCGTCCGTAATTCAAGACTCCACGCAGATACCAAACTACATACTATCCCCGAACATATGCGCGCTCTGGCCGAAAGGTTCTACAGCTCTATATCCCGTCATCCCAACCCAGTCATAAAAGCCTTAGATAACTACAACGCGAACACCAGTTACAGACACACTCGTCCGAAATCAATATTGCGAATCATCCCTCCGACCCCCCCCTCTTTAACTCTAATCATCCCCCCAAATGACCCCCCGATTGTCACTCTGAACACCCCATCATCGATAATTCCTCCGGCAGACAGTTTACCCCCATAGGCAACCGCATTTCTCACCTTCAATAAACATTTTCTACACCTTAATATATTTATAAAAGTCACACACATTTCCCCACTCATTTACTTATCTACATATACTATATTCATTCTTATAATTTATTCACAATTCATTTTTTCATTTTTTTTTTTTTTTTTTTTTTTCACCCATTCAATATAAAACAATGTGTGACGACACAAATTTATGTATATTTGTATTTAATATTATGTATATATCATCATATTTATATATGTATTTAATCGTTTATAATTTCTCATAATCATTCATAAAATCAAAACAATTACCACAAACCTATCCTTTCCCGATTCCCAAAAAGATCCAAAAATTTCCAATAAATATCTTAACAGTCAGAACTTATCCGATGAAGGAGTAAGGTGTCCTACCATCGGACCGAAACTCCGAACAAGCTATCCATCACTTGTAGTATATTACAGTGTGCTGGTGCCCACCTTGACGTTAAATCGTGACACTTGGATTCGACGAAAGAAACGTACGAGTATAAGTTTAATTAATGCTGAGAAGATAAGCGCACTAAGAATAAATGTGGAATGTCATTGTGTAAGAGAAGGCGAAATGAAGTTTTCTGAAAAAAAAAAATACATGCAAAAATGCACGTTAGATTTAAAAGGGCTTTAAGATGATTTGGCCATGTAAAAAGAATGAATAATAAATGTATGACTAAGCGAGTGCCCAGGTCACGTGCAATGTTTGCGTGGAAGAAGTATATTGAGGTAAATGTGGCTATATCAAGTAATAAAAGGGCTTTAAGGTGACTTGGACATGTAAAAAGCCATATATTTTTCGGTCATCCTTTGCGAGAAAGGTTTGACTTACTAAAAGCCATACCTTGACCGCATCCAATGAATTTTGCGTTTCTTCTCTCTTCGTGGAACTTTTCCACTTATACAAGTAGATCGATTGTTACATTTTTGAAGCTTAATCAGTTAAGACTTTAAATTGTCTTGTATTGTCATGTTTTTAAATTAGTTTTATTTTACTGACTCATATGTTTTATTATATTATACTGACTCATATGTTTTATGATACTGACTTATATGTTTTATTATACTGACTCATATGCTTTATTATACTGACTCATATGTTTTATGATACTGACTTATATGTTTTATTATACTGACTCATATGTTTCATTATACTGCCTTATATATTTTATGATACTGACTTATATATTTTCTTATACTGACTCATATGTTTTATTATACTGACTTATATGTTGTATTAAACTGACTCATATGTTTTATTATACTGAATCATATGTTTTATTATACTGACTCATTTGTTTTATTATACTGACTCATATGTTTTATTATACTGACTCATATGTTTTATTATACTGACTCGTATGTGTTATGTTAATTGCATCATGTCTTTAATTTTGGTGCCACAAATCATCCTTGTTTGGGGAAATTGCATATTCAAAAAAAAAACATGGTTTCTAAGGGATTGATTGATGGATATTTATATCTAGAGCCTTTATTAACTTTTACCAGTTATACCCCAATCTAACGCCCATCAAATATCAATGAAACAATAACCCGCAACATTCAAGTTTAAGTGTTGGCATAGCGACTAGATCACATATTCATAGGTCATTAATCTTAAGTGTTGTCCAGTTAAAAAGGAATGTAACTTTACGCAATGAGTTATTCTATTTCATCAGATAACATATGTTATTAAGTAAACTAAAGATTTTAGATATTTTCAGTATAAAAGATGGGTCTTCACAGTCATTCGTCAAAAGAGTAACATCAGTTCAATCAAAATGAAACTCCTCACAGTATTCCTTGGTCTGTTCATCGTGAGTATATAGTACTGTTTTAATATTAATTATCTTGCAAAAAATAATTCCGTATTTGGCTCATGTCCTGTGGTTTTTTTAAATAAATCATTAGTTTCTCTTGTCGTAAACACTGGTTATTCGAAATTAAATCCTTGATTTGGTCGCCATTACTGTTAATCAGCCTTTAAGAGTGTATTTTGTCTTCAAATTGAAATACATGACCGCGCGGTAATACCCTGAACTCCCTTCGAATGACACAGGCATTTTCCACAAAACATTCGGATGTATAACGATACCTACAGCTTCGGTCATATCTAATATTTAAAAAAAATAAGAAAACTATGACAGTGTGCTTCCACCTTCTTTCTTCAATATAAGATTAAAAAAAAAACAAATAATTTTAACGATATGCATTTTTTTTACAGTTGGGAGTAGCTAGCGCAAGCTGGTTGCCATCCCGCTGTGGAAACAGAGATGTATCCATCTCTCAGTCAATCTCAGTTGAGGATGGAATCCGTGGATGTGGATGCGGACGCGGCTTGATTGGACTTGGCGGATGTGGATGCGGACGTGGCTTGGGTGGACTCGGCGGATGTGGATGCGGACGTGGCTTGGTTGGACTCGGCGGATGTGGATGCGGACGTGGCTTGGTCGGGCTCGGCGGATGTGGCTGTGGACGCGGATTGGTCGGACTCGGAGGATGTGGCTGTGGAGGTGGAATAAGTAGTTCTATGTCCATGTCCATGTCTGTTGAAGATGGAATCCGTGGTGTCGGGTGTGGATGTGGCCGTAGACTTTGTGGTTGTGGAATCAATCGTCTTGGACTCCTGTAAAAAAATTATTCTCACTAAATAAATGTTTTTTTTATATTAAAACGTTTATTTTCATTTTATTATATTATTTTATGTATTTTGAGTCACAGGTAAGAATTACACTTTTGAATTATGTTTACAAATATCTCCTTTTTTTTCGGGAATAAGTGAAAATCACTTGTTGTTAAATCAGTGCATAAGGAGGAAGTCCAAAAATTTCCCACTTAAGACATTGAAGTTCTAGATGTGTTCGTGCTGTTGCATGACAAACTAGACAGCGTTCGTTCAAGAAACTCCACATTTACATGTTCACCTTGCATCTAGTTACCGAATAGTTCTAGAAATGTATTCATTGGTTTATAGGTAGACCAAAGTAGTTGGTCTACTAGAATTATACTTTCTGAAAAATTCGTTCAGTCGTTAGATCTTAAATAACGTTAGTTATTTATATACATTTTTATTTATTTCAATAAAATATACAGTACACTCTAAATTAACTTTAAAAATACAAGTGTAAAATGTTTCATTCGTGTAAGAATTTTTTTTCTTTAATAAGATTAAAAACATTTTATGATAATTTCAATAAAATAAAATAAAAAAATACACGCTAAAATAAAAAGATACACACAATAAATCAATCTCAGTGATCCCAATTAATTTACACAATTATTACTTTCGGTATGCGACTGAACACCCGCATTTCTCTTTACTTGAGTTAATGTTACCAGCACTTGTAATGTATTCGGTTCGTCAATACACGTGTTGATAATACTACCACACGTAAAAGGAACAACACCTTAACACGTATTCGGTCCACTCGATAACGGTTACCTTTCAAACTATTTGACCGTCCTGGGAGACGCTGTATTTTTTTTAACCATTGGGAAGTGACACAGAAATTTCAGGACGGAAGTCAAACGTCTCACGATCTAGGCTACACAGGTCATCGTGAAGTGAATTGAAGGCAAATGAATTGAATTGAAGTGGCATGTATTTAATTGAAGTAAAAGGAAGTGAATTAAATTGAAGTGATTTAAATCTAAGTTAATTAAATTAAAACGGAGTCAATTGAAGTGGATTTAAGTGAAGTCAAGTGAAGTGAAATAAAAGGAGAGAGAGAGAGAGTAAAAGTGAAATAGAGGAAATTAAAGTAAATTGAAGTTAAATAAATTGGTTTGAATTAAAGTGAAACAAAGTGAAGGGAAATTGAAGAGTTAGAAATGAAAGTGAAGTAAAGTGAATTACAGTAATTTGAAATGAAATCAATCGAATTGAAGTGAAGTGAAATTCGTTGAATTGAATTAAAGTGAAATGCAGTGAAGCAAATTTAATCTAATTGAAGTAAAGTAACTCTACTTTGTACTTTTACTACAATGTACTCACATTGTATTGAAGTAAAGTGAAGGGAAATTCAAGGGGAGGGAATTAAAGTGAAATACAGTGCTTTGAAGATAATTGAAGGGAAATTAGTAGAATTTAAATTAAGCAAAGAGATGTAAGCGAAGTGATCACTGTATATATTGATATAATGAAGTAAGTGAAATTTAAGGGGAGGGAATTCAAGTGAAATATAGTACATTGAAGAGAATTAGAGTTAAGTGAATTGAATTAAAATGAAAGAAAGAGATGTAAGTGAAGTGATCACTGTATATGTTGATGTGACAAACTAAGGGAAATTCAAGGGGAGGGGATTAAAGTGAAATAGAGTGAATTGAAGATAATTAAAGTGAAGTTAATTGAATTCAAGTGAAGAAAAGATATGTAAGTGAAGTGACCACTGTATTTATTGATGTGCGTGACTTCGGTCACTAATGTTAAATTTTATTTTTTGTACTTAAGTGCAAACGGACGCATAATAAAAATCAGGCAAAGTGTGTGACTAGGTGATCGACGTTCATTAGTAGTTCATTCATAACAAACATCAAGTAAAGTTTGTGACTAGGTGATCGACGTTTATTAGTAGTTCATTCATAACAAACATCAGGTAAAGTTTGTGACTAGGTGATCGACGTTCATTAGTAGTTCATTCATTAGTAGTTCATTCATAACAAACATCAGGTAAAGTTTGTGACTAGGTGATCGACGTTTATTAGTAGTTCATTCATAACAAACATCAGGTAAAGTTTGTGACTAGGTGATCGACGTTCATTAGTAGTTCATTCATTAGTAGTTCATTCATAACAAACATCAGGTAAAGTTTGTGACTAGGTGATCGACGTTCATTAGTAGTTCATTCATTAGTAGTTCATTCATAACAAACATAAGGTAAAGTTTGTGACTAGGTGATCGACGTTCATTAGTAGTTCATTCATTAGTAGTTCATTCATAACAAACATAAGGTAAAGTTTGTGACTAGGTGATCGACGTTCATTAGTAGTTCATTCATAACAAACATCAGGTTAAGTTTGTGACTAGGTGATCGACGTTCATTAGTAATTCAACTCATGTAGATATGTAGATAAAATACCGTCTACAGTAGAAATTAAAAAAAAAACGATTTTCGCTATCCGGTTTTTTGGAATTTCTACTGCCGACGCTAACCGGTTTTCGGTTATTTTTACATGCAAGTAAACATAACTGTTTTATCATTTTAACTATTCTAAGCGGTTCACTGTTTTGACCGGTTTCCCATTTTAACTTGTTAACTGTTTTAACCGGTTTCACACAAATGCATGTGCATATATTCTTCTCTATTATTTTTTTGAGCGCGTGCTCAATGCTGAGCGTCATGGTTCCCTGCAATGTCCATCCTGGGCCATGCTGAATACAGCGCTTAAAGAGGATACTGTTAATTCCTTTATTCGATCTTTTCATCTCATAGGACACTTAAATCTTGCTCGATCCCCTGTCACGAGTATCTCCGTGATCCACAGCTTTAACAGAGTGTCATTATGCTTTCTCATAACATGGCCAAAGTCAGTTGTGATTCTTTTCCTGCATATTGTCGATTTTTTTAGTTATCTCCAATTCTTCGAGGCTAGAGACGTTAATGCGCCTTGTGGTCCATGGAATATGGAACACACGCCCTCAAAATCCCAACACGAGAGCATCTATCATGTTTGTTTCCTTCCTTCTCAATGTCCATGATTCCCCTCCACACAGCGCTATGAAGAATATTACAGACTTAACCAGATGCTGCATCTCAGTCAAGACGGGTTAGACAATGTCTGACCAGTCTTTATTGAGATATCCTCAAAAACCACCATTAACCCTTCCTTCCCTGTGATGTGTAACTAGTACACATTGCTTTTAACACTTGCCACCCTATGATGGATAGCGAGTGACCAGGGCTTACATGATAAAATAATTTTATAGCTAATTACAAAAAATAACCTAGCAGATTTAGCATAATTTTAATTTAAAACATACATTTTTCACTGGATGCTGAGCGTCCAGCACAGTGGCTGGCGGAATTGTTTAGCACAGTAAGGCAAGTGTTAAACACTTTAATATATCTATAAATATAATAAATACTGGGTTCAGATTTTAGGTATTCCTCCGTAATACATTTACGCATTGAATGAAAAAATAATATTAATAATAATTAGCACTTATCGGCCAAATCAGACATATTGTGTGAAAATTGGGAATAAATTCACAAATACAATCCAACGTGTGCCAGTATGAGACGTAGGTATATTCATTCTAAAAAAATCACTATGGGTGAGGAAGCGACGATATTCAAGTCTCGCTCTCACTCTACTTCGGTTTATGGTAACGCAAGAAATAGAATCTCAGTTCGCTCGCTTCTCTCGCTTCAGTAGCTCGCGGTTATCCATTTGAGGTGGTCTCTTTGCCCATTTTGTGAACGTCGGCCGATGTTTTTATTCATGTTTTCAGCAATTCAATTTCAATTATTATCATTTTTTATTTCAAATTTAATTAATTTAAGCGATTGACTATGGAACATTCTTATTTTTCCCCATTTTTACATGTGTATTGAATACATAGCACCGGAACGCGCGGATTTTTTTAGCACAGAAAGGGAAAAGTTAAACTCAGCTTTACATACAAAAAATGCGTCGTCTTCGTCGCTGCTTGATCTTCTGGGAGAAAACAGCCCGATCTTAGATGTGCAAATACCTCCAGTAGATATCAAAGACATGTGGCACCTACTGAGTCGCTTGGTGCTTGTTCAGTTACAAATCATAACTGTGCGTAGGTTGTATCAAAATAGGCTTCTTAAGACACTTGTCTGCTGATCCGAAGGCTGCGGGTTCGATCCCCGCTGGAACCCAGATTTTTTTAAATAGGATTCTAGTCTGGTTAGCACTTAGAGCCTATAAAAAAACATCTTTCTGGTTGGTTGGAAAAGATTGCCACATGGAAATAAACTCGCCAGGTAAAAAAAAAAAAAAGCTGGGTGCTGAAAAAATCAGATCAGGTTCATATTTCACGTTGATATGCTTTCATTGTGAGAGGCGATCAAATAAATTTAACAGCAAAGAAATAAGTAATCAAACTTTGTATTTCTAAACCTTGTTTTAAAATTTCTTATTCATTTTTCAGTATATCATTATTTAAAATGACTTTGTAGAGAAGGACGAGGGTGGCTTGGAAAACACTGCTTGAGAATAACAAGACTATGTTTGTCTCTCACAATACAAAAGTAAGTAAAGTCGATAGTCTGTAGGATTCATGTTCAAAGATAAGTTGCCAAATTGGTCTGTAGGAGTCATGTTCAGAGATAAATTGCGAAAATAGTGTGTAGGAGTCATGTTCAGAGATAAATGGCGAAAGTTGTGTGTAGGAGTCATGTTCAGAGATAAATTGCGAAAGTAGTCTGTATGAGTCATGTTGAGAGATAAATGGCGAAAGTAGTGTGTAGGAGTCATGTTCAGAGATAAATTGAGAAAGTAGTCTGTATGAGTCATGTTCAGAGATAAATTGCGAAAGTAGTCTGTAGGAGTCATGTTCAGAGATAAGTTGCGAAAGTAGTCTGTAGGAGTCATATTCAGAGATAAATTGCGAAAGTAGTCTGTATGAGTCATGTTGAGAGATAAATGGCGAAAGTAGTGTGTAGGAGTCATGTTCAGAGATAAATTGAGAAAGTAGTCTGTATGAGTCATGTTCAGAGATAAATTGCGAAAGTAGTCTGTAGGAGTCATGCTCAAAGATAAATTGCGAAAGTAGTATGTAGGAGTCATGTTCAGAGATAAATTGAAAGTAGTATGTAGGAGTCATGTTCAGAGATAAATTACGAAAGTAGTATGTAGGAGTCATATTCAGAGATAAATTGCGAAAGTAGTATGAAGGAGTCATGTTCAGAGATAAATTGCGAAAGTAGTATGAAGGAGTCATGTTCAGAGATAAATTACGAAAGTAGTATGTAGGAGTCATATTCAGAGATAAATTGCGAAAGTAGTATGAAGGAGTCATGTTCAGAGATAAATTGCGAAAGTAGTCTGTATGAGTCATGTTGAGAGATAAATGGCGAAAGTAGTGTGTAGGAGTCATGTTCAGAGATAAATTGAGAAAGTAGTCTGTATGAGTCATGTTCAGAGATAAATTGAGAAAGTAGTCTGTAGGAGTCATATTCAGAGATAAATTGCGAAAGTAGTCTGTAGGAGTCATGTTGAGAGATAAATGGCGAAAGTAGTCTGTAGGAGTCATGTTCAGAGATAAATTGCGAAAGTAGTCTGTAGGAGTCATATTCAGAGATAAATTGCGAAAGTAGTCTGTATGAGTCATGTTGAGAGATAAATGGCGAAAGTAGTGTGTAGGAGTCATGTTCAGAGATAAATTGCGAAAGTAGTCTGTATGAATCATGTTTAGAGATAAATTGCGAAAGTAGTCTGTAGGAGTCATGTTCAGAGATAAATGGCGAAAGTAGTGTGTAGGAGTCATGTTCAGAGATAAATCGCGAAAGTAGTCTGTAGGAGTCATGTTCAGAAATAAATTGTGAAAGTAGTCTGTAGGAGTCATGCTCAAAGATAAATTGCGAAAGTAGTATGTAGGAGTCATGTTCAGAGATAAATTGAAAGTAGTATGTAGGAGTCATGTTCAGAGATAAATTACGAAAGTAGTATGTAGGAGTCATATTCAGAGATAAATTGCGAAAGTAGTATGAAGGAGTCATGTTCAGAGATAAATTGCGAAAGTAGTATGAAGGAGTCATGTTCAGAGATAAATTACGAAAGTAGTATGTAGGAGTCATATTCAGAGATAAATTGCGAAAGTAGTATGAAGGAGTCATGTTCAGAGATAAATTGCGAAAGTAGTATGAAGGAGTCATGTTCAGAGATAAATTGCGATGTGAGAAAACAAGAAAGTGGAAGGGGGTGCTAACCTGGTAAAAAGGGGTAAAGAATACAAATATATGCTTCCTATGAACAAATTTTAAATTTGCAGTAATTTTTTTTGTGGTGTGGTTGAAACAGAGAATAAAAGCACGTTTGCCCAAAATGCTTTTATTCTCTGTTTCAACCACATAACAAAAAAAATGACTTTCAATTTAAAATTTGTTCATAGGAAGCATATATTTGTATTCTTTACCCCTTTTTATCAGCTTAGCACCCCCCTTCCACTTTCTTGTCTTCTCGCATCCATAATGAGGCTCATATACCCCTAAAAGGGCGGTTAAGCCTACGTTGGGAATGCCTGTTCTAAATCATAGAGAATAGCTAATCTTACAACAGCGTGATTTATTCTTCCCTTCAGTTTAATATCGACTACTCTATTTTTCTCTGAAAAAGCTATGAAAAAAGTCATGTCAATATGTAACCAAATTCATTAACACGAGAAGAAAAAAAAGCATTTATTGTTTTTTATATTTTATTTGTGAATTTCAAACAAAATTGGATAAGAATCAAAATGGAAGATATTTAATATCCACATCCACAGCCGCAACGTTTACGTTTCGGAGCACATCCACATCCTACTTGGCCGCATCCACATCCACCTTGGCCGCATCCACATCCAAGTGAAGGCCAACCACGGGCATATCCTCCCCAACCATATCCCAGTCCACGCTCAATCGATATGGATTGGGAAATAGAGATAGATCTCGCTATCCCATGTCCAACTCCAACTCCACGGCATCCACATCTACGTTTTGGTACGCATCCAGCAGATGCTATTCCTAACTGGAAAATATTAGAAAAAAAAAAAAACGATTAGATTTAATGAAAAAATAACAGAGGGAAATGAAAGGAGTATAAAAAGCGGGAAGGTATGTATGGAAAGATGCGGACAAAGTGAGAACCGTGTACATGCATCTTAAACTAATGGATCATTATTAACTCACGAAAAGTCAAGATCTTCGTGGCATAGTTGGTAAGACGCTTATGTTATCTCCCAAACCGGAGGTTACGGGCTCGATTTCCGTTGGAACCCAGATTTTTTTTTTTAATATTCCAGTCTGTTTTTCACTTAATACATATATAACATATTAATGATTGGTTGGTAGATATTGCCGCATGGCAATAAATTTGCCAAGTTGAACTGTATACAATAAATAATAAATATTATGCAAATTACGGTAACTTTTGGCTTCCAAAAATCAAATCGTTTTTTTTTTATTAATTTATTTTATTTAAAACACTTCTGATGGGCTAACTGTCAGACTACAATATCTTATAACCAACCAGATAAAAGCAAACAAAAGAAGTTAAATAGTCACAAAAAATGTTCAAATGGTTATTTGTCTTTATAAAATGTTTGAACATATACGAGTAGGTAATGAAAGTAAATGTGAGATATCATCAATAAAAAAAAATGAGGGATGGGGGAGAAAAATTAAATCAGAAATGAAACACGTTCCCTTACTGACTATAAATTAAGAATTGTAATTTGTTTTATCAAACACTGTTTACTCCACTTTTTGTAACGGTACAACCCTACTGGTTTCAAGGTGCACACCTCATCATCAGTGGAGCACAAATAAGACTTTGATGATAAAACAAATGACAATGTCTTTAAACCTACACAATGTTTATGCCTTAACTATAAATAACAAATTTAGAGTGTTTTCGGTCGTTTCTTAATACTTGCCACCCTGTGATGGATAGCGAATGACCAGAACTTATATTTTATTTGATTATTAGACGTTTTAATACATAATAAAATTATTTTTATAGCTAATTACAAAAAATAACCTGGCAGACTTTGCATAATTTTAATTTAAAACATGCATTTTTCAATGGATGCTTAGCGTCCAGCACCGTGGCTGGCGGAATTTTTTAGGACAGTAAAGCAAGTGTTAAAGCATGCCAATGACGGAGCGAGTCTCACATTGGTTTGTAACTGGTTCAAGAATCTCACCGCATATGTTAGACAGTGAAAAACGACGTAAAAAAAGAAGTCCATGATTGGAAAGACACACAAGAGCGTAGCGCAATTCCATGATGGATATGATCCCACAAACATCTTAATGAAAGAGACACAAACCAGGGGCGAACGCTTGCTTAGTGTGAATGCTAACTGTTACATCACAGTTTACAATAACAATAATAATTAAATGGAATACTTACAATCACAAGACCAAGAAAGAGTGTCAGGAATCTCATTTTGATACTTGTTTTTCTTGTTGTGTTCTCGAACGAATGATATCTTCCAAGAATATATTATGGTTTTTATAGTGTGATCTGTTTGCAAGAGGCTGTTATTATTAATAAAAGTTATTTACTATCTATAAATGTATGCTCTAAGAACATATCAATTTGTCTTCATCAGGCATTGCCAACAAAGCTTTATGGATGCAACAATAAATATTATATCAATAGTCAAAGCATTAACACTGTGGAGGTTTAAAGACATTGTAATTTATTTCGTCAAACACTGTTAATTCCACTTTATATTTAACGGTATAGCCTTACCGGTTTCAAGGTTTCTTTGTTAACGTCACCCTTTACTGTTCATGCAGTGATACTCTGGAACCAGTTACATACCAATGTTAGACTCACTCCGTCCATGACATGCTATAAGAAGCGACTACTAAAGATGTTATGTTATACGAGTACTACTTTTGATATAGCACAGTAGTTATTTATTAACCTTTCCCTTCCTCTGCTAAAAAAATCCACGCGTTCCGGTGTTGTGTATTCAATACACATGTAAAAATCGGAAAAATAAGAATATTCTTAGCCAATCGCTTAAATTTTATTTAAATTTGAAGTCAAAAGTGATAATAATTGAAATTTAATTGCTAAAAAAACATGAAAAATATCGGCCGACGTTCACAAAACGGGCAAAGCGTCAACCTCGAACGAAAGCCCGCAAGCTACTGAGCGAGAGAAGCGAGCGAACTGAGATTCTATTTCTTGCGTTCCCATATAGCGAAGTAGAGTGAGAGTGGGACGTGAATAGCGTCGCTTCCTCACCCATAGCGTTTTTTAGAATTAATATGCCTACGTCACACACTGGCACACGTTTGATTATATTGGTGAATTTATTCCTGATTTTCACAAAATATCTCTGATGTGGCCGATAAGTGCTAATTATTATTATTATTATTATTTCATTCAATGCGTCAATGTATTACGGAGGAATACCTAATATCTGAACCCAGTATTTATTATATTTATAGAGATATTAAAGTGTTTAGAAGCAATGTGTACTAGTTACACATCACAGGGAAGGAAGGGCTTAGGTAAGTGTGTCATTGATTGATGATATCTCACTTTATATGAAAAGGAATGTTTGGGTGATTGTTCGTCTTTGTGAGGTTTGTGGGCATATGCTCAAGTATGTGTTCATGGATTTCGTGGGGATGGATAGTCTTTTGAATTATTTATGCGACCATGTAACTTGCTCCATTTACTTTTGTCTGGTCGGTTGGAAAAAATTGCTGTCTGGCAATAAGCCCGCCAGATTGTATTTGTGATAAAAGTGTTAAATTAATAAATGAGTGCAGCTTTTACCTTATTTTAAATATGTTGAATGTATTTCATAGTAAAAGATACTAAATTAGCGCATTTTAACAATCATTTTATATCTAAATTGCTTGAACAGTTTCTAAACGATCATTGTATACCTAAATTGCTTGAACAGTTTCTTAACAATCATTGTATAGCTAAATTGCTTGAACAGTTTCTTAACGATCATTGTATACCTAAATTGCTTGAACAGTTTCTTAACGATCATTGTATAGCTAAATTGCTTGAACAGTTTCTTAACGATCATTGTATAGCTAAATTGCTTGAACAGTTTCTTAACGATCGTTGTATAACTAAATTGCTTGAACAGTTTCTTTACACCATCTTGAAATTGGAAAAAAATAACCATATTTTTTTTAGTGCCGAACAAACTCGACGTCTTTACATCAAAATAGAAACCAACGAATTTATCTGTATTATCATATTTGACTGCCGTGCGGAAGGTCGCCAGTTCGTGACCCGCGCTTTGCTGTTTCGCTCGAATGATGTAGGCATTTTTATTACCTAGTGAATAAATATAACCCCTTAACACTTTCATTGCAGATACAATCTGGTGGGTTTATTGCCAGGCGGCAATCTCTTCCAACCAATAAGACATAAATAAATTAAGTAAGTTACATGTTAGCATAAATCATTCAAATGACTTGTGACTTATATTAATACTTTAATTATACCTTCTTCTCCCTGGCTCCATCCCAACTCACTGTCTACGAAGACTGTTGGGGTCAGCTCTCCTCGTCCTCAGGTTGTATGCTCTTCTGTCCCGGAATTCGTCCCCCAGGCTATGCCTCTGCATCAGGTTATCTTTTTGCACCGCCCATGAATTGTTTGGCCTTCCTCTGGTTGTTATTTGAGGAAGATCCATGGAGATTGCCTGGTTCACAATTTGATCGGGTGCTCTGCGTCCAGTGCGCCCATACCATCTCAACTGCCTCTCTTCCATCTTACTTTTAATGTCTGTAACACCTACGAAACCCAGCAACGACGTGGTAAGTTTATTTAATGCGGAACACAAGTGATAAATGGTTTGCTCTTTATATAGAGCAAGACAAACTTGGACACCACAAAATGTTTTGTGATAATACACAACAAAATATATTCAGAGCATTGTGACACAGAGTATTGTCAATATGGTGAATACAAAATGTACCCGCATATCAACACGCCTCCTTACAATTTATATTCACCAATAACAAACATGACAGAAATAAGCATCAGTTACATTTAACCTTCAACACAAAATAATACTTGGTCAAAAATTAATATAAATTTTGTTTATGACAGAACACTGATTAGGCTGAATTGCATTTGAATTTTTGTTTAACATTTAGGTTAATAAAATTTTTTTTTTTTAATAGTTTAAGTATTATTTTGTGTTGAAGGTTAAATGTAACTAAAGCTTATTTATGTAATGTTTATAATTGGTGAATATAAATTGTAAGGAGGCGTGTTGATATGCGGGTACATTTTGTATTCACCATATTGACAATACTCTGTGTCACAATGCTCTGAATATATTTTGTTGTGTATTGTCACAAAACATTTTGTGGTGTCCAAGTTTGTCATGCTCTATATAAAAAGGAAACCATGTATCACTTGTGTTCCGCATTAAATAAACTTAACACGACTATCGTCACATTGGTTACTCTTGGTACTCGTATACTAGTACCTTACTTGGTAAATTTTGTAAAAGGAAAAATAAGTACTTATAATAAACAAAACACTTATTTTATTTTTTTGTGTTCACCACTGGTTTATTTTTGGGTTTACTACCGGTTTCGAAGACAAACGTCTTCATCATCAGGTAAAGATAAACGAAATGGCTAAAAATACATTTCTTGTATAAGTGTATATAATATCAGATAAATGAGCTAGGGGGAGAGAAGTGGGGAGATATGTGATTCAATGGTAAATGGGGCAGGGAAAAAAATTAAATTAAAATGAATCTTTCGGGCAGGCCAGGGTCTGGATTTTAAAATCCGTTAACGTTGTTTCCTGTCACTATTATCTTTTTGATAACCCTCTCAACTAAATCATCATACATCAATTTCATTTGAAATACAGTTGACCACGTCTGATATATAAAATATGAATATCATTAATGGAATTGACTTAATTGGATGATTGAACTTCACAAACAGAATATTTGTTCGACAAATATATAAAATAAATAATGAGGATAAAAACTGAATGTATAAATATGTCTACTGTAGTCTGCAACAGATGTTGTTTTCAATGACCAGACAACGCGACAGTGCAAGAACAATAGAGGTTAATTATATATCTATTGTTTTGTCTGAATCAGGAAGAATCTTCTCGAGATATTGTTAAGTATGGTGTTTCACAAGGGTCGATTTTAGGGCCGATCTTTTTTATCGTTATACTAACTATCCCAGTTAACTCATTTGCACGAAGGGTTGTGATTCTTAGGTTTATGCAGATCAATGAAACCAAAATATCCAGAAAAAGGATGCTTATAATTTTATCGTAAAAGTTTCAAATAAGATGCTAAAAAATAAATAAAAATTATTGTTATTCTCTGGGACATTTCACCACGTAGACATTATTATATCACATTACATTATCACTCTACAAATTTCCCATTGCTTCTAAGAAATACAATATGATGATTTCAGTCAATAAAACAAAGTGCTTAACAATATCAAAAGAGCAACTCAGATGCAAAATAATAATCGATAACGTATCCATCGACCAAGTCATGCGATTCACTTACCTAGGTGTAGAGATCTCCAGCAACAGTGACCTATACCATATAGTGAAGGACGAGCACAAACAAATAAAGTGACGGTTTTAGCTGGCTGCCTGCGGGACACTATAGAGAAATTTTTAATTGTTTTTATTTTTATTATTTAATCTAGATATGGGAGTGTGGGATGGAAGCCCCCCGATGCCCTTGCGGTCGGGCTCACCCTACATTGGTGGGGTGTATCTCGGCCGGGGGAATGTTTGTGGGATGAGCCCGGACCTTTTAGTGTTTTCTCTCTTGAATGTATTTTTTTTTGTCATCTATTTATTTTCTGTGTTTTTTTTTATATTCTTGTTCTACGTGTCCAAGGGTGTGGGCTGAAAAACATCTGGTGTCCCCGTGGCTGGGTTCGCTCTATATTGGTGGAGTGGACTTTGGCCGAGGGGATGTTATTAGATGAGCCCAGACCTTTTGATAGCTTCTGTATTTAATGTATTATCTGTAATTTATGTGTTTTAGAAGTGTTATTTAAATATATTTTGTACATACTATGTTGCTGTCAATAAAACTATATTTATTTATTTATTTAAACAAACACATGCTTACCGAAAATAAGGCCTGGATGATATAAGAAATGCATCCGCCCCATCACAACATATGAGATAGAAGTGAGAGCCGATACCAACAGGACAAAAAACCTTCTCAGAGTGGCGGAATTATTATTATTATTATTATTATTATTATTATTATTATTATTATTATTATTATTATTATTATTATTATTATTATTATTATTACACATGACAAGAAATATACACAATTTGAGAAAAAACAACAGGTAATTTGATTTGGACGTATAATTTTAATGGATCTGGGTTTGTTGCCTTTCATTTGTCGTATCCCCAGTAAACTAAGCTTTTGCCTGTATCTCACTGAGGATATTTAACATGAAAAAATAAATCGATACTTCTTTCCGATTTTTGATAACACAAAAAAACCCCGTTGCACGCTCCCATCAACCTGACAAACAGTGACACTCAACTACAACTGGAAACATCTTGCGAAACTCAACTCCTCACACATCATCACTCCAGAAAGACCAAAAATATTCATCCCACAATATACCGCACACAATCATAAGAATAAAAATCAAAACAAATTCAAAACAAAAAAAAAAGAAGAAAAACACACAGAAACACAAATACAAAAACATCCAAAATTAAAACAACAAGAAGAGACAGACCCACACTCACGAGCTCACATAAATCCATAAATTGGGAACACTACACTCCATCGCAGGCAGAACTCTTAGAGATCGGATCAGAAATGAGACGATAAGGTCTGTATGTGGTGTTGAAGACATAGTGAGGTGGGAAGAGGCAGAATTGGAGGCAGAAAGGTAGCTTCTGGAAGGATCATGTAGATCGCACGGAGGATACGAGACTTGCAAAAATTGCTAAGACTGAAAACTGTAGAAGCAGGAGATTGTCAGGAAGGCCGCTGAAGAGGTGGAAGGACAGCTGGATGTCATCATCCAAGGACAGCACACCGTCACAAACAGGTCATACGACTTAGACCAAGAGGAAGAAGAAAAAGACATTATCACTCATGGTTGTTATTGCGACAAAAGTTTGAGTACTTGGACTTGCAAGGGGAATGACTTGTGGAAAAGGTTTGTGTGAGCTCTTGAGTGGACTGTTTTTTGTTGTTTTGCATTTATATTTTTATATACTTTTATTTTTATTTTTATGATTATGTGCGGTATATTGTGGGATGAATGTTTTTGGTCTGCCTGGAGTGATGAAGTGTGAAGAGTTTGATTTCGTGTGATGTTTATCATACATATGTAATTGAGTGTCAATGTTTGTCAGGTTGATGAGAATGTGCAACGGGGTTTTATATAATCAAAAATCGGAAAGAAGTATCGATTTAGTTTTTCATGCTACATGCCCGCTGTGAGATACAGGCAAAAGCCTAGTTTACAAGGGACACGACAAATGAAAGGCAACAAACCCAGATCCATTAAAGTTGTGTGTCCAAATTAAATAACCTGTTGTTTTTCGCAAATTATGTATATTTCTTGTCATGTGTAAAATAAATAAACATATTATATTTAATGGTTGCATTTCTACAGCATTCTTTTAGTATTTTTTCCATCTACATTTCATACCCACAAATCAAAATTGGCACCAAATTTCTATTGTGCCCTATCATCTTAGCAGATTTTGATGCTGTCCAGTTTGAGAAAGTATATTTTAGTGCTTCATTGACTTCGTTTCCTAACGCTACAAGCCTTTTGATTTCCCTTTTAGCTCTTCCATCTTCTGAGAATACACCACCCAAATAGGAGAATTCCTTGATTTGCAAAAACCTTCCATTTTTCACCAAAAATCGCATTTAACTCTCCTTACACACTTTTTCTTCCACTTCTTTGGATTTTGCAGCACTCATTCTCAGATCTTTCTCTTCGTATCTTTCATACAATACAATTTATTTATCAATCACTACAATACATCTTCACTCA
The DNA here is from genome assembly GCA_949825065.1 of Odontocerum albicorne. Taxonomy (NCBI): domain Eukaryota; kingdom Metazoa; phylum Arthropoda; class Insecta; order Trichoptera; family Odontoceridae; genus Odontocerum; species Odontocerum albicorne. The sequence goes on from OX463868.1 coordinate 12,438,141, forward strand.
CCGCCAACACTACCATATCTGCATATACCAATTCGCATTTGTTCCCATTTCACTTAACTGACGTGAATAAATTAATTTCAAACTTTGTCACTTTGTAACCAAGTCCTTCAATGAGGTATCTTTACTGTGTCTTTCATATCTATATGAGAGATGCTCCTTCGAAGAAAAGTTGAACTTTGAGGTCAATTTATTTTACTTCCAAATCAATCTAATAATGCGGAGTTTTATGATAAACCTTTTTCTTTCGCTAGTCCTGTGTTGTGAAATTATCTGCCTCCTAGTGTCAGAGATATGGGTGGTATGTGTAGATTTAGGGAGCATTTAAAGTCAATATTTTGAGGTGAAACTTCTATAAGCGCGGTAGGGCAAATTGGCCTGAACGTCACAAAAAGTGAAACGCTTCCCCTTCTCTGACTTTGATGGTAATATTTCAAATGAACTTTAATATTGATTTATATTTATATAAATAAAGAAATAAATAAATTTAATAAATATTAAATATAAATTTATAATAATTATTAATAATATAAATGAATGATTTAAAAATTTGATAAATAAATAAATTTATTTATTTATTAAATATAAAATATTACATTGTAATAATAAATATTAATATAATTTAATTTATTAATTTATTTTATATATTATAAATTAAATAATTTAATTAATAATTATAATTTTTAATAATAATAATTCTAATTATAAAAAATACTAATAATTTTTAAATTAATAATATTTATGAATATTAATAATTTATGTTACTAATTAATATAATATTAATACTAATTATTATTAATAATAATTAATTAATTCATTCATTATAATATTAATATTATTCATATTTATTTATATTAATTGATTTAAATTATTATTATTTATATTAATAATTAATTATTAATAATGGAAATAATTAATTTATTATAAATTTATTTATTATTAATTAATGATTATACTTTTTATTTATTAATTAATAATTATTTATTGATTAATATAATTATTAATAATAATTAATTGATAATTGATATATGATAAATAATAAATATTTTTGAATAATTTAAATTTTATTTATTTTTAATTAATTTATTAAATTTGTTCATATTAATTAATTAATATAACCATTTCCTAATCCTAAAAAAATCATTAACAAATGGAAAAAAAGCAATGCATAAAATCAACTTTCCCTAGGAGCTAAGAAGTTTCACTTCTACCCCGCGAGAGTCTCACGTATCTGTTTTTTTTTGGAAAGGTTTTATCAAAATTTATGATTGGGTTCGAATCTTGAGTTAGAGTGGCCTTGATAAAAGTTTGCTTTCAAAATGACGCTACATAAATTGTGTTCGTTATACGAGTATACCAGGCAGGTGTCTTCTTCAAGTCTACACCGGCTTAATCGTCCCGAACGGACTGATTTCAAACTTTTCTTTTTATATTTTGATCGTTAACCTTTCCTTCCCTGTGTTGGGTATCTTCTACACGTTGCTTCTAATAACCATCAATATCTCTATAAATGTTATAAATACAAGGTTAAGATTTTAGGTATTCCTCCATAATATATTTACGCATTGATTTAAAAAATAATATTAATAATAATCAGAATTTATCGACTACATCGAGGTGTTTTGTAAAGATCGAAAACAAATTCGAATTTAAACGCAGCGAGTGCCTCGTCTTGACGATAGGTGAATAGTATGCGGGAAGCGCGACACTATATTCGCATCTCACTCTTGCATACTAGACTGAATTGCGAGAACCTGAATTGTCTCAACGTCGCAAGCAAAGGCGTATGCGACTGACGTTCCGCGCCACTAGTTGCCTCTAAGCTTGCAAATAGGTTAGACGTACGCCCGTTCCGTTAGCGTTTTTTAATGTTTTCAAATGGTTTTTTAATGTTTTCAGCAAATTGATCTCAATTATTATAATTTTTAACTTCAATTATAATTAATTAAGGGGATTATCTATGAATGTTCTTATTTTTCCGATTTAAAATCGCTAATTTTTGATTGCGTACTTACTACCCAACACCGTAACACGCGTATTATTTTTATCACCGTAAGGGAAGGGTCTAAAATGTCTCCATTGTGTCTGAGAGATGTTCCTTCGAAGAAAAGAGATACTTTAAAGTTGTATTAATTTCATCTTATAAATTAGTTGTTTCAAATCAATTCAATAGGGCGGGGAATTATGAAATAACGTTTGCCGTTACTGGTCCTTTGATGTGGAATGGTCTGCCTCCTGGTGCTAGAGACAATTATTTTTGTAGGTTCATAAATGGGTGTAAATCCTATGTAAGAGTGTCCACTATGAGTGTTATCAAAGGTGGCCACGGAAAGAAAGAAATTTCTCGCAGGAGGTCCATCATCGCCCTGACAGTATGCGCAGTAGCTCCATCCTGTTGGATCCATACTTTCTGTTTATTTCGACCGCTGGGAATAAAAAATGTTCAAGCATTGTCCTATACAGGGCCCCGTTGATTTTTTATGGCTGACCTTCCTCATTTTTAAAGAAATAGGGGCCGATAACTGTTTCAGCCATAACACAGCACCAAACAGAGTATTTTTGGGAATGCATTTGATGCTGATGTAATTTCCTGGGATTCTCAGTACCCCAAAGTCTTCAGTTTTGTTTGTTGATGTGTTGATGTACCCGTTTAAATGGAAATGGACCTCATCACTCATTATCAAGTTGTTCAAACAGTTGTTGTTATCTCTGACTATGGTAGGTGTTGAAATGGAATGGCGTACTGTAGGCGCTGCTGAGTATTAAAATAGTAAAGTTTGAACCAATTTCAAAAAAAGTTTTATGACTTGTAATAAAAAATAGAAAATGAACAAGTTATGACTTTTTTTAACCCTTCAGTCTTTCAGTGGTAACCGTGTATAAACGACGCCATAAAAAATGTAATGTTATTATTGAGGGAGATTGCCGCATAGCAAAAAATCCACAAGGCTGTGCGTGGAGAAAGTAATGGTAAGTTGAAGGGGAGAGAGGAAGAGAAAGAGATATTAAAAGAGAGATAAGTTCGGTTGATAAAACGAATACCTATAAATTTTAATAAAACTATTGAATTGAATATTTTATTAAGCATGTTTAAGAAGGTTCAACCATATAAAATAAAAGATAATAAATAGCAAATTGGATGCACGTGGATTAACAAACTTAGTCAAATCCTTAACTGTATCCGTACTTATAGGGGTAGCCATATCCGTAAGAAAGATACCCGTGTCTTTATCCGTAGGGATAACCGTAAGATTCATAACCATAAAAAGGATATCCGTATCCATAATAGGGATATCTATATCCGTATCCGATTCATCCTCCCTTAACGGAAACGGACAAAAATTTGTTTATTTCAACTCCGCCAAAAGGGGCTAAACTTACCGATGCAAAAAAAAATTCTCAATTACATTGTAACATTGCAATGAACGGTCGTTGTTGAAAAGGATATGAGGGATCGAATAGATGCTGTAGAAATGGGTCTATAAGAATAATATATTGAATGATATTTATCTGCATTTCCTGGTATACGTTGTCAGACTCGTTCGAGGAGTTGTATTGAGCTGTCCAGCATTACTACAAAGATAAGAGTTAAATGTTCCTAACAACTACACTAGACTGCGCCGGCAGGAACTGTTCTCAATAACATACGCAAGAACGGGGTCTTCCAGCCGCTATGCCTGTTGGAAGGGCCTTAAGTCTTTTAAATGGGACTGCTTCGGATATTGACATATTTCATACAACATTATCAAAAGTAAAAGATAATTTTCTAATACTGCTTAGCAATCTCATTACAAGATATGTAAATATTAACACATTGTATCACGATTCTGCGTTTTAGTTTATGTTAAGTCTCGGTTCCGTGATTAACTGGATTTATGTTAAGTCTCAGTCCCGTGATTAACTGGATTTATGTTAAGTCTCGGTCCCGTGTTTAACTGAATTTATGTCAAGTCTCGGTCCCGTGTTTAACTGGATTTATGTTAAGTCTCGGTCCCGCGTTTACCTGGATTTATGTCAAGTCTCGGTCCCGTGTTTAACTGAATTTATGTCAAGTCTCAGTCCCGTGATTAACTGGATTTATGTAAAGTCTCGGTCCCGTGATTACCTGGATTTATGTTAAGTCTCGGTTCCGCGTTTTCTGGATTTATGTCAAGTCTCGGTCCCGTGATAAACTGGATTTATGTTAAGTCTCGGTCCCGTGTTTAACACGCGTATTGTACCGGACAGGTACAAAGACTGTACCGTCGAATCCGCCAACATTGCCCGCTTTGGACATTAAATTGGCATTTCCGAGAAAAAAATGTACGAAATGTAATTGATATTATTGAACAATTGGGTACATATGACATTATTTTATCTTATAAGTCGTACAAGGGGACGGTTTAGTTGTTTAATCCATGTTTTTTTTAATTTTTTTTGACCGGGCAAAGTTAGGGTCCATTTCCGCCAACATTGCCCACCTTCATTTTTCACTGAAAAATCACTTTTTAATGAATGTATTGAAGGGATATTATATAAATTTAGGTAAAGTTGCCGTTCCATATAACCAATCAAAGGAAAAAACAATAGTTTCACGAAGAACATGGTGGGCAATATTACCGCCCCTTTTATGGGATTTTCCATACTTTGCTGCATTTTTAAGCAGGGATGTCACAAAGTAAAAGCAGTTTTATTTAAAAAAAAGTTTTATTGTTTTCTGAACAGCTTATCATCTAATTAATACCGGCTAGACAATAGGTAATACTCTTACTAAAACTGATTATTGATATAAACTAAAATTAATACCTACCTATGGAATTATTTATTCTAAATTACACAAAAATAAATGGAATTTTTTATTACAAAGTAGTTAGATCCCTAAATATGTACATTTATTAAACAAATTATGCACACATATTAAAGTTTAAAACCCATATTACATAATAACACCTATGTAACATAGAAATTATTATGTAGCTTCTCTTAACATACGTCAAAATTCTTCAAATCGTTACAACCAAATTTCAATAAACCACGTCGAATGTTTCTTGGTTTCAAAATCTTTACAATTTCGTGTATGAAAATAGTAGACTCGTCCTTTACCTGAGGCCAGTAAAATAAGCCATTGCTTTTTTGACGCATAAAATTAATAGTTACCGGAATTTGGTCAAATTCAACAATTTGTCCTACATAAAATTTTGGTTGTTTATTTGTTTCAAATTTAACCAGGATGTATTGCTCAATTTTTAAGTCTGAAAAACTTACATGTTGGTCTGTATCTTTATCATGTTTTTCATCATCATAAACTTTACCAAATATATCCATTTCATCGTGTGATGAATAGTATTCTAGGTCACTCGAATCTCTTAGAGAAAAAGGACCCGATACATCTGAATCGCTACTATCGCTGTAAATGATTTTAGGCCTGTTGTTTTTCATATTTCTTGTATTTAATCCTGATGTGGATGGCTTAGACATTGTTGCATAACGGTCGCTTTCCAAAACTTGTGGATTTAACTTTACTGTCACATCCGATAAGATTTTTATTTTTGCTTTATTCTGTCCTTTATCCGTATTTTTTTGTTCGAGTTTGTTATTATCGTCGGTAGGATAATTCTCCTTTTCAATTATCAAACCAGTTCTTTCATCAAGATACTGTATTCTTTCGGAGGCTGTGGATATAATATCATTGCCTTTTATCTTCATTGTTTTTGCGTTTTTGCGACGACCTGACTTTTTCTTTGGTTGGTGTACTGTGTCTTGGATAACATCAGAAAGGGTAATTGATTTACCGGGCTCCGTTATAATTTTTTTACTTCTTCGCACCGCCATTGGCCTCGGAGCTCTTGTGGTTTTCAAATAATCCAATAATGCCTGGTAGATATTATATGAACTTATTTCTTCATGATATTCTGGAATGTGTTTCAAAACGGTTTGTGGATTTAAGGGGCAAATTCCTGTTGCTTTGAAACCACTTTTTATATTTTTAGCAACATTCAGATGAATTGATTCTATCAAATTGCTTAGGAGTTTAGGGAAATGTTTTTTATTCAGTGAATCTTGTTGTGGATTTTCGAATTTATATTGGAATAAAATTTTTCTCCATTTTTTTTTAAAGGTCCAAAAAAAGAGAAGTCTAATGGTTGAGTTAAATGGGTAGAATTTGGTGGTATAAACACAAACTTGATGTCATTTTTTTCACACAAATCGATTACAGTAGGGCTTAGATGACTAGATAAGTTGTCACAGATGACTGCCTTAGGGCCTGGAATAGATTTAGCCCAGTCTTTGATGATAGTTTTGAAGAAATCTTCAAAAACATTAGAGTCAAACCAACCTGACATTGTACTATTATATCTAGTATTATTTGGGACGCCTCTTACCCATTCTGAATACAAATTTGCAGCTTTATAAACAACATAGATTGGCAAACATGTCCCATCTGCTGTAGCTGAAAACATTAAGGATATAGATCCTTTTGTCGAGTTTGTAATTCTTTCCGGGTATTTTATACCCCTTCTAAATATGGCCTTTGGAGATCCAGGGTTATCTGAGAAATTTGTTTCGTCAAAATTTACTATATTTGTTGCAGGTATATCTTTTAGGGTTTCTTTCAAATTTCTAAAATATTCCATCATTTCATTTACCCCTTTTTGTGCTCGCACTCTTTTAATATTTTGTGTTGCTCTAACGGAAAGTTTTGCAGCATATATCGTCAAGAAATTGCTTACCCAGTGTTTCGAAGGGGGTTTATCATCAAAAATGTGTTGGCGCGAGTTCTTTTTTAGATATTCGAAAACGTCGTCACACAATTGTCCGTGAAATACGACAACTTTCGGGGTTTGGGCCACGCTTACGCCGACTGAACCCGGACCTACCCCCGATCGCACCGCTTTGCAAGTCACATATTTTCAATGCGGTCGCGAATACGATCGGAGTTAAACAGACATATTTTTAACTTGGTAAAATATAGCAGATTTACAAGTAAAATCATATACACTTCAACATATGGGAATACAAGGGTTTAAACATAATTATTCCAGAACATATACATATACAAAACCATATAAGCATATTATTGAAGAATAAAATAGCATAGATTCATAACATACATGTTTAATAATACAGAGTGTCCTTTTCATATCACATACACACACACACACGGGTGACGGTACACGTCCGATACACGTATTTATGATATTTTTTGATATTTTTGCTTATTGTATGCGATATTTTACAATAAAAACCTCAAAATGCATATTTTATAAAAAAATCAGACGTTTTAACCAAAGTTTGAGCAATTATAAACAAAACCATCTATAAGTGTTTTATTCTCTAACAACATTTCAGCGTTCAATGAGATAAAACATGCAATTTTGTAAAGATTCAGTTATTTATGATAACTTTTGATAGTATTTCTGGTTGTTTATGAAATTTTACAAATAAATCGTTGATAATGTCCCAAAAATACATATTTTACGAATAAAGTCATACATTTTAACCACAGTTTGAGCAATTATAGACAGAATCATCTAAAAGTGTTTTATTCTCTGACATTTCAGCGTTAAATGTGATAAAACATGCAATTCTGTAGAAACTCAGTTATTTAACATATGATAACTTTTGAGATTATAACAAATAAATTGATTCAATAATTACAATGGTACTACGATGATAATCGATTTAATAATTTTACTCCATATAATGGTACTACGATGGTAATTAATTCAATAATTTTCCTCCATACAATGGTACTACGATGATAATCCATTCAATAATTTTACTCCATACAATGGTACTACGATGATAATCGATTCAATAATTTTACTCCATACAATGGTACTACGATGATAATCGATTTAATAATTTTACTCCATATAATGGTACTACGATGGTAATTAATTCAATAATTTTCCTCCATACAATGGTACTACGATGATAATCCATTCAATAATTTTACTCCATACAATGGTACTACGATGATAATCGATTCAATAATTTTACTCCATACAATGGTACTACGATGATATTCGATTCAATAATTTAACTCCATAAATGGTACTACGATGATAATCGATTCAATAATTTTACTCCATACAATGGTACTACGATGATAATCGATTCAATAATTTTACTCCATACAATGGTACTACGATGATAATCGATTCAATAATTTAACTCCATACAATGGTACTACGATGATTATCGATTCAATAATTTAATTCCATACAATGGTACTACGATGATAATCGATTCAATAATTTTACTCCATACAATGGTACTACGATGATAATCGACTAAGTCTTGCATGGGTTCACCTTCGGACCGATTGGGTTTCCTAATATTGTGACATCAAAGGATAGTTTTACTGTATTCGAAATTTTATTTAAAAGTAAGTACTGACTGCTTGCTGGGCTGTTTGAACTGGGGGTGATGGGAACAAATTTAAATCCTTAAGACTTCATAAGATAGTCTTTAAGAGTGCAAACAAACCACTCCCACAAAATATAAGCTCATAAATAAATATTGATCCAAGTTGCGAACCAGAAATACAGTCAAATTATTTATAAAACAAAATAAATATTTATTACATGACTGCACTGTTCAATAGAATATATTCCAGTGTATGAACGACTGTATGTAAACCAAGTTGACTGTGTTGCATGTTGATTCAAATATACAAATCCACCTTGTTTCTGGTCGTCAGCCATTCTTCACTGTGTTCTGTTTCAGTTGACTTGAAAAACCTCGTCGTTTTCCACAAATCCTCCCCTTACTAAAGGTCTTAGGACCCCTTTAGAATGCACAATAAAAGCCTCTTATTGACATGCACTTAAGGAATTCTGTGATATACAAATATTTTCGAAACTTCTTACAGACATCAACAGTAAGATGGAGGAGAGGCGGATGGATTGAGATGATATGGGCACGTTGGACGCAGAGCACCCGATCACATTGTGAACCAGGCAATCTCCATGGATCTTCCTCGAATAACAAACAACCAGAGGAAGACCAAAGAATTCATGAGTGGTGCAAAAAAATAACCTGATGCAGAGGCATGGCCTGGAGGACGTAGTCCGGGACAGAAGAGCATACAACCTGAGGACAAGGAGAGCTGACCCCAACAGTCTTCACAGACAGTGAGTTGGAATGGAGCCAGGGAGAAGAAGACCTATAATCATACTATACATTTTTTTTAATTGATATTTTTTTAACCCTTCCTTCCCTGTGATGTGTAACTAGTACACATTGCTTCTAAAAACTTTAATATATCTATAAATGTAATAAATACTGGGTTCAGATTTTAGGTATACCTCCGTTATACATTTTACGCGTTGAATGAAAAAATAATATTAAAAATAATTAGCACTTATCGGCCATATCAGAGATATTTTGTGAAAATCGGGAATAAATTCACCAATACAATCAAACGTGTGCCAGTGTGTGACGTAGGTATATTCATTCTAAAAAAACACTATGAGTGAGGAAGCGACGCTGCTCACGTCTCACTCTACTTCGGTGTATGGGAACGCAAGAAATAGAATCTCAGTTCGCTCGCTTCAGTAGCTCTCCGGCATCCATTTAAGGTGGTCTCTTCGCCTGTTTTGTGAACGCCGGCCGACGTTTTTTTCATGTTTTCCAGGAATTAAATTTCAATTATTATTACTTTTGACATCAAATTTAATTAATTGAAGCGATTGGCTATAAATATTCTTATTTTTCCAATTTTAAATCGCTCATTTTTACATGTGTATTAATGTGTATTAAATACACAGCACCGGAACGCGCGGATTTTTTTAGCACAAGAAGAGAAAGGTTAAATACTACTGGAAAAACACATTTAAACTTTCTTATCAAAATTGTTTAACACAACGGAGATCATTTCTTCGTCAACATTAATTATTTCTCTATGCAAATCGTTTAAAAATACTAAAAATCACTCGTGGCGCGATCCATCACCATGGCAACGTCTATTCAGTTAGAAACGGAAGCTGTGTCATGATTTTTTTAAGTGAGTGAGCCGTTGCACACCAGAAAACTCAGGACACACCGCTGTACTGGATCCGATGGCACACCGAAGTGAAACGATCGGAACGCATCGGCATTTTTTTTTGGTGGAAACTAGATACATGTGTTACCAAAGTTATAGGCTTTCTTAAACCCTCAAATACTGGGCAGAAGAAATACCTGTATCATTCGAGGGGAGTAGCATAGCGCGGGCTTTGAACCGACGATCTTCCGCACGAAAGTTCAGTCCGTTACCGCGCGGCCATGCACCGCACTCGTGGTAAACTTGTCACTATGGAGTAGGTGATTCCATTTTTGGAAATCACTGTATTGAATGGCAACCTTTGGCGTAAGAAGTGTGCACTGGATCATTATCATGCAGTTTACATTAGCTCTCCAAGTTGATGGTTTGCTCGGAGTGTCGGTCCGATTGTCGGACACCTTACTCCTTCATCGGTTGTGTAAAAACGGACTTTGGGAAATTAATTTTGGATTGTTTGGTGGGGTGTTAGAAAAAATGTTTTATAGAGAGGAGGGATAGAGTTTGGTACATACATTAAGGTTATAGATAAATATAGGTTACATAATAATATACTTATATTTTTATATGTCACGAGCGTTGATAAATATGAATACAGAGAAAGAAAGGATAATGATGTATACATAGACATAGATATTTGAATAATTATAAATATATTACGAAGATGGGGGCGGGGGAGAACGCTGTGACTTTAGAATAAATAGTTGTACATATATAAATATGGAGGTAAGATAGATGCCTTATGAAGTGCGGGTATGTGCACTGGACACTATTCGGCGCCTACCGTTCCGAATAGGGGGTCGGGGGGTCGTTCAAAGCATTTGTTTGGGCCTGGGGTGAATGAGATTAGCGTTCACGTCGAAGTCCGTGAGTGAGCTGATTAGGGGGTTCGGGTGAGTCGAGAGAGAGCTGTAGAACCTCTCGGCCAGAGAGATCGCGTATTCTCGGATGGTGGGGAGATCTAGGTCTTCGTGAAGCCGTTTGTTGCTGACAAAGTAGGGCGCATCCATAATGGTGCGCATTGCCTTGTTTTGCAACACCTGGAGTTTGCGCATATGGGTTTCGGCCGCATGGCCCCAGACCGGGATGGCGTACGTCATCTGGGGACGTATGATGGCCTTGTACAAGTTTAACTTGATACGAGGGGACATCTTACTGTGTCTACCCAAGAGTGGTGTGAGGGCTTTCAGAGTGCCGTACGCCCTCCCGGTGATGTTGGTGGTGTGCTTTTTCCAGGACAGCTTCGCGTCGAGAGTGACGCCGAGGTATTTCCTCTCGTCGAACCACGGAACGCTCTGGCCGAAAAGTCTGAGTGGTCGGATGAAGTCCAGACGTCTTCTAGAAAAACGGACTGCTGCACTCTTGGAAGGGTTTATCTTAACCTTCCAATTTCTACACCAGCGTTCCAGTCTTGGAATGAAATGTTGAGTGCGAGAGTGGGAATCGCAAGAGTGTTTCGAGGATGAAAGAAAAGCTGTATCGTCCGCGTATTGTGCGGTGATAGATCGGCTGGTCTGGAGAGAGGGCATATCGCTGGTATATATGTTGTAGAGAGTGGGGGAGAGGAGGGCTCCTTGCGGAACCCCCGGTTGTATGGGGTGGTGGGATGAATTTATACCGCTCACCTTGACGGAGAAGGTGCGGTCTCTGAGAAATGATGCTATGATCTGCACGAGGCGGAGAGAGATTCCGGCCTTGTGTAGTTCGAAGAGCAGTCCGTTGTGCCAGACCGTGTCGAAGGCTTTCGCCACGTCCAGCGAGAGGAGGGTGGTTTGATGTTTTCTGTTGTAACCAGTCACTATGTGTTCTACGTTACATTAGCTCAATCCCATCATCACTCACAGTTTTATGAAGGACAAAATAATAAGTCCCCATTCAGCGCAATCTTTTCTTGTAGGTCGTTCTTTTCTTTATTTTTTTTATGAACACGACATTAAGCACAGCCATAGAAGAAAGTGTAAACAGAAACTCCTTCTCTAATAGCAACAGAAAATAATCTCACGCCTCGTGACAACTATCTTTAGCGTTTGGTTTTTAAGGCATTCTTTAATTAGTAAAGTATTGATGCATACTACTCTCCAGTTACCGCAACGTTTCGCTCTTTGAAGTAAATTACTGAAACTCCCCGGCAATGTTCAAGAAGTAGTCAATAAACATTTTTTATTTATGTGACTTCACAATTTTTAGACCTTGGAGGTCCCGCATGGCGCAACTCTATTGAGAACCGTTTTCAGAAACTCACGGTACAAAACCATAGTATTAAAGCGTATTGGCCAATGTCTATTTAAAAGTATTTGGATATTATGAATAAAACATAACAATGGATTGCAAACATTATTTATTTAACAAGAATGTTTGAACGTAATTTGGGCTTCATCAACAAATAAAATTACAGAGACTCGGTCCTCAATAGAGTCCGTATCCACATCCACCTCCACACCTCCTGCCGCATCCACAACCTCCATATCCTCCCCATCCGTATCCGTCGTTCTCAACTGAGATTGACTGAGAGATGGATACATCCCTGCCACCACAACCTCCGTATCCTCCATATCCTCCTAATCCATATCCTCCATATCCTCCATACCCTCCGTATCCTCCGTAACCTCCCCATCCATATCCGTCGTTCTCAACTGAGATTGACTGAGAGATGGATACATCCCTGCCCCCACAACCTCCGTATCCTCCATATCCTCCTAATCCATATCCTCCATATCCTCCGTATCCTCCGTATCCTCCGTAACCTCCCCATCCGTATCCGTCGTTCTCAACTGAGATTGACTGAGATATGGATACATCCCTGCCACCACAACCTCCGTATCCTCCATATCCTCCTAATCCATATCCTCCATATCCTCCATATCCTCCATATCCTCCGTATCCTCCGTAACCTCCCCATCCATATCCGTCGTTCTCAACTGAAATTGACTGAGAGATGGATACATCCCTGCCACCACAACCTCCGTATCCTCCATATCCTCCTAATCCATACCCTCCATATCCTCCGTATCCACCATATCCTCCGTATCCTCCATATCCTCCCCATCCGTATCCATCGTTTTCAACTGAGATTGATTGAGAGAAGGACACATCCCTGCCACCACATCCTCCTAATCCGTAGCCTCCGTATCCTCCGTATCCTCCTAATCCATATCCACCGTATCCTCCCCATCCGTATCCATTGTTCTCAACTGACATCGAGATTGAGTTAGAGATGGAAACATCCCTGCCACAACCGCACTCACCCCAACCGCCACATCCACCGCAAGCCGAAGCCGCGGACAACTGGAAATACAAATTAATAAAGAAAATATTAGGCGACATATGAAGACACAGGCATAGAAACATACGTTTTGTTGAGAGAAAATCATGGGAATTAAAACGGGTTCATGAATAATACCATCAGGTTTAAAAAATGTCATGTATCACTCCAGGTCTTATTAATGTATTATAACATAAAAGTAATTTGGACCCATGTGGTAATGTCTCCAGATAGAAGCACATGTCCCACATCCCTACGCTTAATTTTCCACTTATTAACAATAACAAAGATGACCTCGGGGGCCTAGGAGATAACACAGGTACCTCCCAGCCCGGACGTTGCGGGTTCAACTCACACTGGAATCCAGACTTTTTTTTAAATATTCAAGTCTGGTTTTCACTCAAGTCCATATTAACATATTTCTGGTTGGTTGGAAGAGATTGCCACATGGCAATAACCCTGCTAGGTTCTGTATATAACAAAGTAAAATACAAACCAACAAATATGAATTATTTGCTTTTATCCCCTTTCATATTTAGTACTACAGTGTACTATATAAAATTTTCGTTGTGTACAATACAACCTAGGGGGTTTATAATGATGCCATAAGTGAAAACTAGACTGGAATCCATTTTGAAAAAATCGAAGTTCCAGCGAGATTCGAACCCGCAACCTCCGGGCTGGGAGACAGGCGTCTTATCAACTAGGCCACAGAGGTCATCTACAGTAGTTTCCCTATAATTTCAACAATCCTTTCATTCTACTTTTTTGCGTCGATGGTATGTCCTCTTTATAGATTGAAATATTTAATTTTTAAATAAGATTTACATCTGTTTTTTTTCAATAAGCAATCCACCCAAAATAGGATTATTTGTGCCACCAAAAAGTGATTGTGCAACAATTTAAGTCAACATTACAAAGCCTTAAAACCTTAATCTATAAATGGAGAAGTTTATGGAAGAAAAAAGAAACGCAACATTCATTGGACGCGGTAAACACATGGTTTTTAGGATATCAAATATGTCTCGCCAAGAACAACCGAAAAAAAAATGGTCAAGAGCTTTATCATCAAGCCCACACTCTTCACAATACCCATTTTGTAAAGGTGACTAGCCACCACGTGGTGGAACGTCTACAAACAAAACACGACTCATACTTATATCTTGTTTATTATTATTATATTAACCCTCCGTCGGGCGAAATACAAATCCTAACACGTTCGGGCGCAACTCATCTGTGAGATTAAAAATTTTAATTTTGCTTAGGCTTAAGGGAAAGCTTATCAAACTGAAATTTCCACTCAAACATTGTTATATAACATTTGTACATTTCTTTGCACTTTTCGATAAAAAAAAAAAAAAATCTCATTTTTTTTTTCTTAAAATAGAATATAATTAGTTTACAACATTCTCAGTATTTTGTTGGCAGCTTATCAACACAACTAATGCGATTCAGTAACATCACAAATTTTTTTCAGTCGTTTAATACCCACAATAGGTTTGTTAAAAAGATTTAGCACAATAAAAAGTATGTGGAATTAACTGTCATATCTTTATAAGGCAGTTGTTCACGTGGCGAAAATAAAAGCAATAACTTAACATTAGAGAACTCTATGCTAGCACTTTTTCAAACATTATTTAGAATGTACTCGTATAATTCAAATTCACTTGTGATCATAAAACTTCACAAAAACAAAATGGAGTAATCAAAATATGATAAGAAAGTTATTCCTGATCAGACTCACGCTGAACATTTTCGAAAACATTCTTATAACAATTTTCACACACAATGCGTGCATGTTTGTATTCATATACAATAGTAAATAGCGATCAATATCATTGAATTAAGGGCTAGAACATTGATTAACGAACTATTGCAGGTATGCTTATTTGGCTCCCATGACGTACAATGGCGTGCCGAATTCAATAAAGATAAAGGAAGGAAAACCATTAAGGCAGTCGATCGGAGCGTGGTTGTTATTGCGACAGGATTTTGAGTACTTGGGCTTTCAGGATGAATGACGTGTGGAAAAGATTTGTGTGGGCTCTTGAGTGTGGGCTTCTTCTTGTTGTTTTGATTTTTGTTGTTTTGTATTTGTGTTTCTGTATATTTTTGTGTTCATTTTGATTCTTATTATTGTGTGCGGTATATTATGGGATGAACATTTTTGGTTTTATTTTTATTTCATTTTGGGTTAATTTTTGGTTTTATTTTTGTTTTTATTCTTATGATTGTGTGCGGTATATTATGGGATGGACAAGTTTGGTCTTTCTGGAGTGATGATGTGTGAAGAGTTTGATTCCACATGATGTTTCAAGTTGTAATTGAGTGTCACTGTTTGTCAGGTTGATGAGAACGTGCAGCGGGGCTTTGTTTTTATGTAATCGGAAAGAAGCATCGATTTATTTTTTCATGCTAAATATCCTAAGTGAGATACAGGCAAACACCTAGTTTACTGGGGATACGACAAATGAAAGGCGACTAACCCAGATCCATTAAAATAATGTGTGTTTAAATTAAATTACCTGTTGTTTATTTCGCTAATTATGTTTATTTCTTGTCATGTGTAATAATAAAATAATAAATAAATAAATAAAATAAAATATAAAAATTATTAGAGAAAAAAACAAAAATACTAACGGTATGGGGAGCAACTCATCCAGCAGATTAAAACGTAAGTCACGAAGACCAACGGTGCACTGGAGAAATAACAAAGATACCTTTGTGTGAGGGGTAGGGAGTCAGGAAGCTACTATAAGCCTCACATCTTTGTCGGTAAACCTCGCACAATGGTACATAAAAACTAGGTACCTCATCTCACAGATTAGATGCGCCCACTCAAGGGTTAAACCGTGGTTTCAAAGGGATAGATTGTTGGATTAATTTATATCTTATTTAATTTAAGAGCCATTACTTAGACCAATTATATCCCAATCTAACACCCATCGGTACCAAGCATCATGTTTAATTGTATTAAAAAGATTAGTTACTGGTTGTGACAAATCTAGTAGGAGACAACAGTTAGGACATGCTACCTAGACTAAATCTAGTAGCAGACAACAGTTAGGACATGCTACCTAGACCAAATCTAGTAGGAGACAACAGTTAAGACATGCTACCTAGACCGAATCTAATAGGAGACAACAGGTAGGACATGCTACCTAGACCAAAGAATCAACGCATTCATAGGAATAAATATTAATTGTAAAATAAACTTACCACCACAAGGCAGAAAAAGAGAGCGAGGAACTTCATTTTGGTTAAGATGAAGCCCAAGGTAACTGAATGACTGTTTTAAAAATATCATACGCTTTTATACCAAGTTTATAAATCACTGTTCAAATTTGCATACGATCATATTGAAAGAGGTGATTTCGATCGAAGAATAATATTTTGTATCGCTAAATTATGCAATAAATAATATATATGCTATAGTCTGTGTGTAACAAGAAATAATTTATTAAACCCACGTAAAATAGTCGCCAATTGATGAAACAACATCATTCTTAAGTATTATAATATATTATGCTCAAGTGATGGATAGCTTGTTCGGAGTTTCGGTCCGATGGTAGGACACCTTACTCCTTCATCGGATAAGTTCTGACTGTTAAGATATTTATTGGAAATTTTTGGATCTTTTTGGGAATCGGGAAAGGATAGGTTTGTGGTAATTGTTTTTATTTTATGAATGATTATGAGAAATTATAAACGATTAAATACATATATAAATATGATGATATATACATAATATTAAATACAAATATACATAAATTTGTGTCGTCACACACTGTTTTATATTGAATGGGTGAAAAAAAAAAAAAAAAAAAAAAAAAAAAAAAAATGAAAAAATGAATTGTGAATAAATTATAAGAATGAATATAGTATATGTAGATAAGTAAATGAGTGGGGAAATGTGTGTGACTTTTATAAATATATTAAGGTGTAGAAAATGTTTATTGAAGGTGAGAAATGCGGTTGCCTATGGGGGTAAACTGTCTGCCGGAGGAATTATCGATGATGGGGTGTTCAGAGTGACAATCGGGGGGTCATTTGGGGGGATGATTAGAGTTAAAGAGGGGGGGGGTCGGAGGGATGATTCGCAATATTGATTTCGGACGAGTGTGTCTGTAACTGGTGTTCGCGTTGTAGTTATCTAAGGCTTTTATGACTGGGTTGGGATGACGGGATATAGAGCTGTAGAACCTTTCGGCCAGAGCGCGCATATGTTCGGGGATAGTATGTAGTTTGGTATCTGCGTGGAGTCTTGAATTACGGACGATGTAGGGTGCTTTTAAAATTATGCGGAGGGCTTTGTTTTGAATGATCTGAATGTGATGTAGCGTTGAATCGTAACCAATTGATGAACCAACATCATTCTTAAGTATTATAATATATTATGCTGAATCGTAACCAATTGATGAACCAACATCATTCTTAAGTATTATAATATATTATGCTGAATCGTAACCAATTGATGAACCAACATCATTCTTAAGTATTATAATATATTATGCTGAATCGTAACCAATTGATGAACCAACATCATTCTTAAGTATTATAATATATTATGCTGAATCGTAACCAATTGATGAACCAACATCATTCTTAAGTATTATAATATATTATGCTGAATCGTAACCAATTGATGAACTAACATCATTCTTAAGTATTATAATATATTATGCTGATACGTAACCAATTGATGAACCAACATCATTCTTAAGTATTATAATATATTATGCTGAATAGTAACCAATTGATGAACCAACATCATTCTTAAGTATTATGATATATTATGCTGAATCGTAACCAATTGATGAACTAACATCATTCTTAAGTATTATAATATATTATGCTGAATAGTAACCAACTGATGAACCAACATCATTCTTAAGTATTATAATATATTATGCTGAATAGTAACCAATTGATGAACCAACATCATTCTTAAGTATTATTATATATTATGCTGAATAGTAACCAATTGATGAACCAACACCATTCTTAAGTATTATGATATATTATGCTGAATCGTAACCAATTGATGAACTAACATCATTCTTAAGTATTATAATATATTATGCTGAATAGTAACCAATTGATGAACCAACATCATTCTTAAGTATTATGATATATTATGCTGAATCGTAACCAATTGATGAACTAACATCATTCTTAAGTATTATAATATATTATGCTGAATAGTAACCAACTGATGAACCAACATCATTCTTAAGTATTATAATATATTATGCTGAATAGTAACCAATTGTTGAACCGACATCATTCTTAAGTATTATACTATATTATGCTGAATAGTAACCAATTGATGAACCGACATCATTCTTAAGTATTATAATATATTATGCTGAATAGTAACCAATTGATGAACCAACATCATTCTTAAGTATTATAATATATTATGCTGAATAGTAACCAATTGATGAACCAACATCATTCTTAAGTATTATAATATATTATGCTGAATAGTAACCAATTGATGAACCAACATCATTCTTAAGTATTATAATATATTATGCTGAATAGTAACCAATTGATGAACCAACATCATTCTTAAGTATTATAATATATTATGCTGAATAGTAACCAATTGATGAACCAACATCATTCTTTAGTATTATAATACATTATGCTGAATCGTTATCCTGAAGGAAAGCGACACTGTACTGTTGAATTTATTTTTTTAAGTGAGTGACAAACAGCAAACTCACCGATCAATGGCACACCGATGTCAGACGATCGGAACACACCGGCATTTTTCCCTCTTTTTAGAAAGAATAGATATGACCGAAGTCATAGTTATCCTTAAATCTCCGAAGTCTAGGCGGAAAAATCTTGTTTTATTGTGCATCTAATATGTAGATTTTTTTTTAATTTACGACAAACGCACATATCGCCTGTTGAGATTCATAGTGGCGAAACTCAAAAAATCGATTTTCGAGTTAAGACTATCAAATGGCACTAAACTGACTCATTTTTTACGTGCATAAATGGCGAAAGTATTTTTCAACTCCTTGAAGTGGCAAAGAGTTTAAATATACTTTCGCCACTTATGCACGTAAAAAAGGAATCATTTTAGTGATATTTGGTAGTCTTAACTCGAAAATCGATTTTTTGAGTTTTGCCACTTTGATTCTTTACAGGCGATATGACAAGTAATTAAGCAAAAAACTTTTCCTTAAACTAACATGTACAGAAGATATATAACTTTTCTTTAAAATAACATGTACTGGAGATAAAAAACTTTACTTTTAACTAACATGTACAGAACATACAAAACTTTTCCTTAAACTAACATGTATATGAAATAAAAAACTTTACATTGAACAAACATGTACAGGAGATACAAAACTTTTCCTTAAACTTACATGTACAGGAGATACAAAACTTTTCCTTAAACTTACATGTACAGGAGATACAAAACTTTTCCTTAAACTAACATGTACAGGAGATACAAAACTTTACCTTAAACCAACATGTACAGAAAATACAACACTTTTCCTTAAACTAACATGTACAGGAGATAAAAAACTTAACCTTGAACTAACATGTACAGGAGATACAAAACTTTTTCTTAAACTAACATGTACAGGAGATAAAAAACTTCTCCTTGAACTAACATGTACAGGATACACAACACTTACCTTAAACTAAATATTGTTGTGATATTCTGCCTAATATTCGTACTACGTAAAATTATATTAAAAATAAACTAATATTAGGTCCTTACATATGAAATTGGCGTTTTGCCGTACTGGCAACTTTGATCTCAAATATCTTCTCTTTGGTTAGGAATTCCAAATTAAAATTTATACAGCTATTTACTCAAGTATTTGTGTTTCGAAAATTATAATTCATTTGTTTTTTCCTCAATTGTTTTTTTTCTTTGCGTCACTCAGTTTACAAAATGGAAAACTTGAAATATCGCGTTATTTACGAGTACGAGTTCCACCGTGGCACCAGTGCTGCAGAAACGGCTCGAAGGATTAATGATGTGTATGGCGACGGTGCCGCAAAAGAAAACACAGTGCGTTTTTGGTTCCAACGTTTTCGTTCTGGAAATTTCGACCTGCAGAAAAAGCCCCGTGGACGGCCGGAGACCAAAGTTGATAATGAAGAATTGAAGGCTATTGTGGAAGCGGATCCATCGCAAACCACGTCCGAGTTAGCTGCAGGCTGCGGTGTTAGTGATAAAACTGTTTTAATCCACTTGAAGCAAATTGGGAAGGTGAAAAAGCTTGAAAGGTGGGTACCTCACGAATTGAGTGAAGCAAATCAACAAACGCGCGTTGACTGCTGCGTTGCATTACTCAACCGGCACAATAATGAAGGGATTTTGAATCGAATCATTACCTATGATGAAAAGTGGATCCTGTATGATAATCGGAAGCGCTCATCGCAATGGCTGAACCCTGCCGAACCAGCCAAACCATGCCCCAAGCGAAAATTGACTCCAAAAAAGTTACTTGTGAGCGTTTGGTGGACTAGTGCTGGTGTCGTTCACTACAGCTTTCTTAAATCTGGCCAGACGATTACGGCAGATGTCTATTGTCAGCAACTGCAAACCATGATGGAAAAGCTAGCTGCTAAACAACCGAGGCTGGTTAATCGCTCTAGGCCACTGCTGCTTCATGATAACGCTAGACCACACACTGCACAACAGACGGCTACCAAATTAGAAGAGCTTCAATTGGAATGTCTAAGACATCCGGACCTTGCCCCAACAGATAACTATTTTTTTCGAAATTTGGATAACTTCTTGCAAGGGAAAAAATTCAACTCCGATGGGGCAGTCCAAACCGACTTCAAAGATTTTATTGATTCCCGTCCGAATGTTTTTTTTAGTAAAGGGATCGATGAACTACCTATGAGATGGCAAAAGTGCATAGATAGCAATGGTACATACTATGATTAAATAAATATATTATATTAAAAAAAAATCAACTTTATGTTCCTCCCAAACAAAACGCCAATTTCATATGTAAGGACCTAATATGTACAGGAGATACAAAACTTTTCCTTAAACAAACACGTACAGGAGATACAAATATTTACCTTAAATCAACATGTACAGGAGATACGAAACTTTTCATTAAACTAACTTGTACAGGAGATATAACACTAACCTTAAACTAAATATTGTTTTGATATTCTGTCAAATGTTCGTACAACGTAAAATTATATAAAAAATATCTAAATTGTTTCGAAATTTGTAAACATGTCTCTAATTACGAATTATTTATTTTATTCATTCAATTTAATTTACGATCAACAGTGTATTTTATATACAAATGCACATATGACAAGTTATACAAGTACTTTACAAAAATACATACATTCACCAGAAACTAATATGTACAAAATATATAAATACTATAGTAATAACAAAGTCATTATTTAAAATAATTTAATATGTATATTTAAATACAATATATGTATGTATTATATATCACAAAATATTATCAAATTTGGACAAGAATACTTACGTAACTGTGGAACACTTATTTTATAATAGAAAAGTAAAGTACTTTGTTATTAGAGGAGCAACGCATACACAGAACAAGAAGAATTTGTTATTAGAGGAGCAACGCCTACATAGAACAAGAAGAATTTGTTATAAGAGGAGCAACGCCTACATAGAACAAGAAGAATTTGTTATTAGAGGAGCAACGCCTACATAGAACAAGAAGAATTTGTTATTAGGGAGCAACGCCTACATAAAACAAGAAGAATTTGTTATAAGAGGAGCAACGCCTACATAGAACAAGAAGAATTTGTTATTAGAGGAGCAACGCCTACATAAAACAAGAAGAATTTGTTATACGAGGAGCAACGCCTACATAGAACAAGAAGAATTTGTTATTAGAGGAGCAACGCCTACATAGAACAAGAAGAATTTGTTATTAGAGGAGCAACGCCTACATAGAACAAGAAGAATTTGTTATTAGAGGAGCAACGCCTACATAGAACAAGAAGAATTTGTTATAAGAGGAGCAACGCCTACATAGAACAAGAAGAATTTGTTATTAGAGGAGCAACGCCTACATAGAACAAGAAGAATTTGTTATAAGAGGAGCAACGCCTACATAGAACAAGAAGAATTTGTTATTAGAGGAGCAACGCCTACATAGAACAAGAAGACTTTGTTATTAGAGGAGCAACGCCTACATAAAACAAGAAGAATTTGTTATAAGAGGAGCAACGCCTACATAGAACAAGAAGAATTTGTTATAAGAGGAGCAACGCCTACATAGAACGAGAAGAATTTGTTATAAAAGGAGCAACGCCTACATAGAACAAGAAGAATTTGTTATAAAAGGAGCAACGCCTACATAGAAAAAGAAGAATTTGTTATAAGAGGAGCAACGCCTACATAGAACAAGAAGACTTTGTTATTAGAGGAGCAACGCCTACATAAAACAAGAAGAATTTGTTATAAGAGGAGCAACGCCTACATAGAACAAGAAGAATTTGTTATAAGAGGAGCAACGCCTACATAGAACGAGAAGAATTTGTTATAAAAGGAGCAACGCCTACATAGAACAAGAAGAATTTGTTATAAAAGGAGCAACGCCTACATAGAAAAAGAAGAATTTGTTATAAGAGGAGCAACGCCTACATAGAACAAGAACAATTTGTTATTAGAGGAGCAACGCCTACATAGAACAAGAAGAATTTGTTATTAGAGGAGCAACGCCTACATAAAACAAGAAGAATTTGTTATAAGAGGAGCAACGCCTACATAGAACAAGAAGAATTTGTTATTAGAGGAGCAACGCCTACATAAAACAAGAAGAATTTGTTATAAGAGGAGCAACGCCTACATAGAACCAGAAGAATTTGTTATTAGAGGAGCAACGCCTACATAGAACAAGAAGAATTTGTTATAAGAGGAGCAACGCCTACATAGAACAAGAAGAATTTGTTATAAGAGGAGCAACGCCTACATAGAACAAGAAGAATTTGTTATTAGAGGAGCAACGCCTACATAAAACAAGAAGAATTTGTTATAAGAGGAGCAACGCCTACATAGAACAAGAAGAATTTGTTATAAGAGGAGCAACGCCTACATAGAACAAGAAGAATTTGTTATAAGAGGAGCAACGCCTACATAGAACAAGAAGAATTTGTTATAAGAGGAGCAACGCCTACATAGAACAAGAAGAATTCGTTATAAGAGGAGCAACGCCTACATAGAACAAGAAGAATTTGTTATAAGAGGAGCAACGCCTACATAAAACAAGAAGAATTTGTTATAAGAGGAGCAACGCCTACATAGAACAAGAAGAATTTGATTTTTCGAGAATTTTACGAATAGATCTTCTTCTCCCTGGCTCCATCCCAACTCACTGTCTGCGAAGACTGTTGGGGTCATCTCTCCTCGTCCTCAGGTTGTATGCTCTTCTGTCCCGGACTATCTGTCCCGGATCTTACTGTTGATATCTGTAACACCTAGGCTTTCACGAATGCATGAGCTTTTATTTTGTCTCTTAGAGATACACCAGCTGACCATCTTAGCATGCGCATTTCAGCAGTTTCTAGTTGCCTAGATTTAGAGTTATACATCGTTCAGCATTCGAAGCCATAGAGGAGTACTGGTCTGACAATCGTTTGGTATACTTTTCCTTTTAACTTAAATGGCATTTTCGGATCACAAAGAACTCCTGTCATTGATCTAAGTTTCATCCACCCCACACTAATTCTATGTGTTACATCTGCTGCACATCCTCCATCGCTATGGATGAGTGACCCAAGACACTGAAAGGAGTCACAAATCGATAATGTTTCTCCATCCATTTGCATAACGGGAGTGACAGCATTTGTGTTCTCGAATGGTAGGTACAGATATTCTATTTTCTTTCTGCTCAGTCTCAATCCATTTTATAGGCCCTAAGTGTTAACCAGGCTGGAATCCTATTTAAACAAAGCAGGGATCGAACCCGCAAGCTCCGGATCGGTAGAAAAGTGTCTTACAACCAGGTCAAAATATTTTTAATTGATTGGAATTATTTTTAAATTGATATTATAAAAATATTTCAATGTTATGTATATGTGTGGCGTTATATTTTGTCTGCCTTCCCCGACAAGGAAAAGACTTGATGGTATGTATATATTTACCGTTTACATATTTAGGTTGTACGAGTTTCATTTACACACCCGTTTCACTAATATTGACATAGTTGGATATAATGAATAAAACAGAAGAGTTGCTAACAAACACAATTTATTTAACGAGAATGTTTGAACATAATGCTGGCTTTGTCAATTTATAAAACTGTTAAATAAGTATAACAATCTCAGAGACTCGGCCCTCAATAGAGTCCGTATCCACATCCACCTCCGCATCTCCTGCCGCATCCACAACCTCTGTATCCGTTGTTCTCGACTGAAACTGAGATTGACTGGGAGATGGACACATCCCTGCCTCTGCAGCCTCCGCAGTTTCCGCAGCCTCCGCAGCCTCCATATCCTCCTAATCCTCCATATCCGTATCCTCCATATCCTCCTAATCCTCCGTATCCGTATCCTCCATAACCTCCCCATCCGTTATTCTCGACTGACACTGACTGAGAGATGGAAACATCTCTGCCGCGACCGCATCCGCCCCATCCGCCCCATCCACCATAACCTCCAGCAGAAGCCACGGACAACTGTTAATAAAAGTTCAAAGAAATATTAAAGAAGATATAAATAAAAATTCACTGGAAAATCCATGTTATTGAGGAAAAGTCACGAGAATAGAAAAGGGGGAAAGATATATAACCCCGAGAGATCAAAGGTTTTGGGCCTGAATGAGTTAAAAGGTGCATGTACAGATAACACGCAAGCCACAAAAGGTGCATGTACAGATAACACGCACGCCACAAAAGGTGCATGTACAGATAACACGCACGCCACAAAAGAAGATGCAGATATGCTCCTTATAATAACTGAAACTCCTTTCACTTAACACATGGACATATCCCCACATAAATTGGCTTCCATAGTCATCTCCAATGAAGCCACAAGTTTCCTATTCCACTTTCAAGATTGCTTTTACTTGGCTTTAACTTTCCCTTCCTGTGCTAAAAAAATCCGCTCGTACCGATGCTGTATATTCAATACACATTTAAAAATGAGCGATTTAAATCCAGAAAAATAAGAATATTCGTAGCCAATCGCTTAAATTAATAAAATTTGAAGGGAAAAGTGATAAAAATCGAAATTTAATTGCTGAAAACATGAAAAAAAAACATCGGTCGACGTTCACAAAACGGGCGAAACGACCACCTCAAACGAAAGCCCGTGAGCTACTGAAGTGAGTGAACTGAGATTCTATTTCTTGCGTTACCATATACCAAAGTAGAATGAGACGTGAAAAGCATCGCTTCCTCACCCATAGCGTTTTTTTTTTGGAATGAATATACTACGTCACACACTGGCACACGTTTGATTGTATTGGTGAATTTATTCCCGATTTTCACAAAATATCTCTGATGTGGCCGATAAGTGCTAATTATTACTAATATTATTTTTTCATTCAATGCGTAAATGTGTTACGGAGGAATACCTAAAATCTGAACCCAGTATTTATTATATTTATAAAGATATTAAAATTTTTATAAGCAATGTGCACTAGTTACACATCGCAGGATAGGAAGGGTAAACCATAATTATCTTAGGCTTTGGCCGCACGTTTCCCGTCCAGATTATACTTCTAAAGTCCAAAAATTTTCAACCTAACCAAGATAGATTGCCTATGAACAAACTCTACGCCAGCCAAACTCATAACATGTTCAGACTATGTTTTTAAAGCCAACTAGAGCAGATAAAAGTCGTGTTGTTTCGTTACGTCCTGAAATATTACAGAAAATAATACTGCGTGGGTATAAAGTTTTTTTTTCTAAGGATGGTTAAAATGTTCTACAGAAAAATATAAATCTGAAGAGTTTTACTTAGGCACATAACCAATTAAAGATGACCTTCGTCAAGGAAGACCAACAGTGAAGGATCATGAAGTAACAGTTGTATTTATGCAATATTTATTCCAAGTACATAGCAACAAAGTATTGACTTTTCAGTGAAAACAAGTGTTTCAACTTTTGCATGACCTTATTCAAGGTACCAGGACTGTTAAATATTGTTGAAATATAAAGACGTGATGAATATAACAATTAATTTTTAATTGTCTGCAATGCAAAAGAAAAAGAATAGTTTGAGTCAATTATCAAAGAACGTCCTCTGTTGTAAAGGAACTCGATAAAGTGGCGCCGTATGGGATCTCCACGGCTT
The DNA here is from genome assembly GCA_949825065.1 of Odontocerum albicorne. Lineage (NCBI taxonomy): Eukaryota > Metazoa > Arthropoda > Insecta > Trichoptera > Odontoceridae > Odontocerum > Odontocerum albicorne. The sequence goes on from OX463868.1 coordinate 12,464,720, forward strand.
AAAAAAAATTAAGGGGAACACGATATGTCCCATATCATCTATATTATTTTTCCACTAACTTACATCAATAAAGGTAAAGGTAGAAAAACCATTTAGAAAGTCGATCGGAGCATGGTTGTTATTTCAACAGGATTTTGAGTACTTGGGCTTTCAGGATGAATGACGAGTGGAAAAGATTTGTGTGGGCTCGTGAGTGTGGGTTTCTTCTTGTTGTTTTTGTGTTTCTGTATATTTTTTATTTTTATTCTTATGATTGTGTGCGGTATATTGTAGGATGAATATTTTCGCTCTTTCTGGAGTGATGATGTGTGAGGAGTTTAATTTCGCAAGATGTTTCCAGTTATAATTGAGTGTCACTGTTTGTCAGGTTGATGAGAACGTGCAACGGGGTTTTGTTTTTGTGATAAAAAAATCGGAAAGAAGTATCGATTAATTTTTTCATGCTAAATATCCTCAGTGAGATACAGGCAAAAGCCTAGTTTACAGGGGATACGACAAATGAAAGGCGACAAACCCAGATCCATTAAAATTGTATGTCCAAATTAAATAACCTGTTGTTTTTTCACAAATTATGTATATGTCTTGTCATAGGTAATAATAAATAAATAAATTGTACATATTACAATTTGGATTTACTGTAAGGTACTTCTTCTGTATAATAAAATATGTATGAAACAAGTCTTAGATGAAAATCAGATTGATATAATTTAAAAAAAAAATTCGGTTCTCATAGAAGTCATACCCGCGAAACCCGAATTGGTTCTAAGAGGAATCAAACCCGTAACGCAGATAGAAGACATGCGTCTTATCAATTAGGCTACAGACGTCTTCAGTAGTAAAAAATCTGGATTTGTTGTGCAAACCACTTGAAATACTTAGAAATACAAAAGTTTCTCTATAATTTTTACACTCCTTCCTATTTCCTTTAAAGTATCGATGGTACAAATAACCATCATTATAGATTGGAATATCTACAATTTAAATTTGAAACAATTAATAAATGTTTATTTATAAAGAAACTTACCATAGCGACGCAGACAAAGAGAACGAGGAACTTCATGTTGGTTTTAGATGATGCCCACGGAAAGTGAATGATAATTTTAAGAATATCATAGGCTTTTATACTAAATTTAAGAAACACTGTTCAAATTTGCTAACCATACCTCTTATTGAAAGAGGTGATTTCGCTAGTTAAACAATATTTTTTATCGCTCAGTTATTCAATAAATAAATCATTTATAGTATGTACCAAAAAATCTACATTAAACACGCGTTAAAGGGTAACAGATTGATGATCGTCATCATCGTTTTTATTATTGCGACAGTAGTTTAAGTACTATTTAAAGCAGGAAGATAAGGAATTTTTAATATGGTCTTGAATTATTTAAAATTTATGTAAAAGGAAAAAGAAAAATAATTTTATATTTTTGTGTTCACCAAAGGTTTATTTTGATTTACAACCGGTTTTGAACACCACCGTCTTCAACGCCAGGTGAAGGTAAACAAAATAATACAATATGAGAGGGATAAGGTAGGGGAAGAGAAGTGGGGAGAGATGTGATACAATGGTGAATGGAGCAGGGAAAAAATGTCAAAGTGAATGTGAATCTTTAAGGCAGGGGGGGATTTTAAATTGGAAACATATCTCTCCCCACTTCTCTTCCCCTAATTCATCCCTCTTATATTATATTATTTAAGAGGGATGCATTAGGGGAATGAATTATATTATATTATTTAAGAGGGATGAATTAGGTAGAAGGTAGAAGACGTTATACAGATGTGCAAAAGAATGAAGTGTCAATGGGCCGGACATGTAGCCAGAATGTCAGACTCCCGATGGACATCCGAAATAATCCAATGGTATTCAAGAGGCATAAAAAGGCCTAGAAGAAGACCGAAGGTACGCTGAATGGACGAAATCAGGAAGCATGGCAGCATCACATGGCATCGGCGAGCAAAGGACCGAACTGTTTGGAGTCAACTTGGGGAGACCTTCATCCAGCAGTGGATCGACCCTGGTTGACAATGATGATATTATATTATTTACACTTGTAGAGGAAATATGTTTTTTAACAATTTAGTTTATCTTCACCTGATGATGAAGATGGTGGTCTTCGAAACCGGTTGTAAACCAAAATAAACCTCTGGTGAACACAAAAATATAAAATAAGTTTTTTATTAATTTATTTTCATTTTACGTAAAACGTGGCACAACGAATTGAAACTATACTATTTTCGAAGATTCAAGAAATATTTAACATGTGTTTATTTTTTTTTCAGGACCTAGGCACATTACATCTGTACCTGCCATTTGAAGACCCAAATGCCACAACTCCCTCGCTGCAACTGGATGGGGAAATATTGTGACTCTTTTAAGTATCTGGGCTCACCCATTCACAAAGATGGAGGGTGCGCCGTGGATGTTGACCATATAATAGGTGTGGGATGTATGGAATTCAGATCAGTATCAGGAGTATTGTGGGGCCCAAAAATGCCTTTAAAACTAAAAAGAAAAATATACCAGACTATTGTTAGACCCACGACTATATATGGCTCAGAATTCTGCACTATGTACAGCTCCTACTCTAGGCAACTTGAAACAGCAGAAATTCGAATGCTCAGGTGGTCGGCAGGAGTATCACTGAAATATAAAATTAAGAGGTCACGCATTTGTGGTAGCTTGGGAGTCACTGACATAAATAGTAAGCGGGAAGAGCGAAAGCTGAGATGATACAGGCACATAAAGTGGAGACCGCCGGACCGTACTGTAAATCAGGTAATGTCTGTGGATCTTCCTCGACAGCCGTCCAGAGGAAGACTAAAGAACTCCTGGATGACTCAATGCTCCAAAATCCTGCAGAAAAACGCCCTGGATGAAAGCGACTCTCAGAACCGAAGAACATACAGCCTGAGAACGAGAAGAGCCGACCCCAACAGCCTACCTAGGCAATGAGTTGGGACAGTGCTAGGAAGGAGAAAAAGAGACCTTTGGACATAACAGTTTTCTCTATTTCGTACAAAGATGAAACATAACAACTACAAAAAAAACATGTATTTAACAATTCAACATTTAAAGACTTATTTGATAAGGGCAACAGTCAAAATGTGTATGTTACACCAAAACATTATGACAAAATGTAGCATGCTAGAAAATATGAAAAAATTATTTCAAGTATGTTGCTGCACTAAATTTAAGAGACTTTTCTTGAAACAGCTGAGCGACACATGAAACACGACACACAAGGTCAGTGTTTGGACATGTGGAGAGAATGAATGATGAAAGAATGACATAACTAATATACAAATTAGAAGTGAAAGGTGTATACAACCTCGTTGAAAGATTAAAAATCAAATAGAGATTGTCTATTGGCCTTCCCAGTTCCCGCTCTTATATTTGCACGTCGTCCTTAACTGTCCATGCAGTGAGACTCTGGAACCAGTTACAAACCAATTTTTGGCGTGCTTTGATAAGCGATTAAAAAAACTCTTAATTCAGGTCAATAATATAACGTGTTTCTTTCTTATTTTTTCCTCTCAACCATCCCTTCATTTTTCTTTGATTGATGATATTTCACGTTTTCCCCTCTCAACCATCCTTTCCTTTTCCTTTGATTGATGATTTTTTGTTAATTTATTTGATATCTCACGTGTTTTCCTCTCAACCATCCCTTCCTATTCCTTTGATTGATGATATCTCACGTTTTCCCCTCTCAACCATCCTTTCCTTTTCCTTTGATTGATGATTTTTTGTTAATTTATTTGATATCTCACGTGTTTTCCTCTCAACCATCCCTTCCTATTCCTTTGATTGATGATATCTCACGTTTTCCCCTCTCAACCATCCTTTCCTTTTCCTTTGATTGATGATTTTTTGTTAATTTATTTGATATCTCACGTGTTTTCCTCTCAACCATCCCTTCCTATTCCTTTGATTGATGATATCTCACGTTTTCCCCTCTCAACCATCCTTTCCTTTTCCTTTGATTGATGATTTTTTGTTAATTTATTTGATATCTCACGTGTTTTCCTCTCAACCATCCCTTCCTATTCCTTTGATTGATGATATCTCACGTTTTCCCCTCTCAACCATCCTTTCCTTTTCCTTTGATTGATAATTTTTTGTTAATTTATTTGATATCTCACGTGTTTTCCTCTCAACCATCCCTTCCTATTCCTTTGATTGATGATATCTCACGTTTTCCCCTCTCAACCATCCTTTCCTTTTCCTTTGATTGATGATTTTTTGTTAATTTATTTGATATCTCACGTGTTTTCCTCTCAACCATCCCTTCCTATTCCTTTGATTGATGATATCTCACGTTTTCCCCTCTCAACCATCCTTTCCTTTTCCTTTGATTGATGATTTTTTGTTAATTTATTTGATATCTCACGTGTTTTCCTCTCAACCATCCCTTCCTATTCCTTTGATTGATGATATCTCACGTTTTCCCCTCTCAACCATCCTTTCCTTTTCCTTTGATTGATGATTTTTTGTTAATTTATTTGATATCTCACGTGTTTTCCTCTCAACCATCCCTTCCTATTCCTTTGATTGATGATATCTCACGTTTTCCCCTCTCAACCATCCTTTCCTTTTCCTTTGATTGATGATTTTTTGTTTATTTATTTGATATCTCACGTGTTTTCCTCTCAACCATCCCTTCCTATTCCTTTGATTGATGATATCTCACGTTTTCCCCTCTCAACCATCCTTTCCTTTTCCTTTGATTGATGATTTTTTGTTAATTTATTTGATATCTCACGTGTTTTCCTCTCAACCATCCCTTCCTATTCCTTTGATTGATGATATCTCACGTTTTCCCCTCTCAACCATCCTTTCCTTTTCCTTTGATTGATGATTTTTTGTTTATTTATTTGATATCTCACGTGTTTTCATCTCAACCATCCCTTCCTATTCCTTTGATTGATGATATCTCACGTTTTCCCCTCTCAACCATCCTTTCCTTTTCCTTTAATTGATGATTTTTTAATTTTTGTTTATTTATTTGATATCTGACGTGTTTCCCTCTCAACCATCCCTTCCTATTCCTTTGATTGATGATATCTCACGTGTTTTCCTCTCAACCATCCCTTCCTATTCCTTTGATTGATGATATCTCACGTTTTCCCCTCTCAACCATCCTTTCCTTTTCCTTTGATTGATGATTTTTTGTTTATTTATTTGATATCTCACGTGTTTTCCTCTCAACCATCCCTTCCTATTCCTTTGATTGATGATATCTCACGTTTTCCCCTCTCAACCATCCTTTCCTTTTCCTTTGATTGATGATTTTTTGTTTATTTATTTGATATCTCACGTGTTTTCCTCTCAACCATCCCTTCCTATTCCTTTGATTGATGATATCTCACGTTTTCCTCTCTCAACCATTCTTTCCTTTTCCTTTGATTGATGATTTTTTGTTTATTTATTTAATATCTCACGTGTTTTCCTCTCAACCATCCCTTCCTATTCTTTGATTGATGATATCTCATGTTTTCCCTTCTCAACCATCCTTTCCTTTTCCTTTGATTGATGATTTTTTGTTTATTTATTTGATATCTCACGTGTTTTCCTCTCAACCATCCCTTCCTATTCCTTTGATTGATGATATCTCACGTTTTCCCCTCTCAACCATCCTTTCCTTTTCCTTTGATTGATGATTTTTTGTTTATTTATTTGATATCTCACGTGTTTTCCTCTCAACCATCCCTTCCTATTCCTTTGATTGATGATATCTCACGTTTTCCCCTCTCAACTATCCTTTCCTTTTCCTTTGATTGATGATTTTTTTGTTTATTTATTTGATATCTCACGTGTTTTCCTCTCAACCATCCCTTCCTATTCCTTTGATTGATGATATCTCACGTTTTCCTCTCTCAACCATCCTTTCCTTTTCCTTTGATTGATGATTTTTTGTTTATTTATTTGATATCTCACGTGTTTTCCTCTCAACCATCCCTTCCTATTCCTTTGATTGATGATATCTCACTTTTTCCCCTCTCAACCATCCTTTCCTTTTCCTTTGATTGATGATTTTTTAATTTTTGTTTATTTATTTGATATCTGACGTGTTTCCCTCTCAACCATCCCTTCCTATTCCTTTGATTGATGATATCTCACGTTTTTTCCTCTCAACCATCCCTTCTTTTTCCATTGATTGATGATATCTCACGTGTTTCCCTCTCATCAACCATCCTTTCCTTTTCCTTTGATTGATGATGTCTCCCGTTTAATTTAATTTCATTATGTTTAATTTCATTATGCGTATTGTTGATGACCTCCGGGTCTCGTAAGTAAAACACCTGTCTCCCAGCTCAGAGGTTGCGTACTCAAACCTCTCTAGAACCCAGTTTTTATTATAAAGATTCCAGTATGTATACAACTAAATATTTATTTAATATATTACATATAAATAATAATGTATTGCAGTTAAAATTTGTGGAAATTCTTAAATGTGACGTGTCTTGATTTATCTTAGTATATTACACAATACATAAATAATTATTTGTTTTAGTTAAAATTTGTGGAAATTACGGAATAGAGACTAGAGCAGACACATCTAGAACAAAATCTCTCCAGAAAACCTCGGAAATGGAAACACTGAGATGTATAACCGGAAACACACTAAGAGATAGAATCAGAAACACCCGAAATGAGGAGAAAGTGTAGTAAGAAAGACATCATCAGGTGGGGAAGACAATGGAGGTGAAACTGGAATGAACATGTAAACAGAATGCAATACGACAGACTTCTACGTGTCGCCCTTCGAGGGAACTCAAGCCGGAAGAAGATTACCGGGAAGACATCCGAAGAGATGGCGTGACAGCTGGCAGTCCACGTCACAAGAAGGGGAACAAGTGTAACAAACAGATCATGATCTATCGGAAGAGGAAGAAGAGGGGAAGGAGAGTAGTGGGCAATAAGGGCAGGACAGTAGGAATGCACCAAAAGGATGACTTTATAACGGGAAACATATTTAGCAGAAGGCTATCATTGTAATTAACTTAATTGTCTTATGTGTTGAGACTTAATTTAACGCTTGAATAATTCTAAATTATCCAACTGCCATCCCTCCCGTCTCGTGTGCAGATTTTGCAAACAACGATCGATACCAAAGGAATGGTTTTTATTTTGATTAAGTGTTGAGCGAACTCCGAAAAACTGTTGTTATTTTGAAATCACAATGGTCTATTTGTAACTATCTTGTATATATCTAGGTAATCTGAGTTACATTTACATACCCAGTATTTGAATATAATATTGACATATTTGGATGAAATAAATACAAAAGAATTGATAACGAACGTAATGTATTTAACAAAAATGTTGAATCATAAAGTGGGCTTTATCCATTAATAAAACTGTTAGATAAGAATAACAATCACAGAGACTCGGTCCTCAATGGAGTCCGTATCCACATCCACCTCCGCATCTCCTGCCGCATCCACAACCTCCATATCCGCCTCTGTATCCGTTGTTCTCGACTGAAACTGAGATTGACTTGGAGATGGACACACCCTTGCCTCCACATCCTCCCAATCCGTATCCTCCTAATCCTCCATATCCTCCGAGCCCTAATCCGTATCCTCCTAATCCTCCGTATCCTCCTAATCCATATCCTCCTAACCCTCCGTATCCTCCCAATCCGTATCCTCCACATCCGTTACGCTCGACTGATACTGAGACTGACTTGGAGATGGAAACACCTCTGCCGCGACCGCATCCACCATAACCGCCCCATCCACCATAACCGCCTCCAGCGGAAGCCACAGACAACTATAGTAGAAATACAAATTTATTAATAAAATATTAAACGAGATATGAAAAGAAAAATTCATAGGAACATCTATATAATTAAGGGAGTTCTTAACGTATATACGGACAGATATAACGCCAGCTACGTTCATCGCATCTTCAGTTGATGAAATGTTAAAATACATTCTGCCTTCTGTTGTAAGTCAATTAGAGCATAACATAGAATATTGTTCGCCATATTCTACAGCAAATGATGGAACTTAGCAATACTACTTAGGGATTATATATTAGAGATGTCCCTCCTTAAGGTAGACCAGGAAACACTGAGATGTATACCGGAAACACACTAAGAGATAGAATCAGAAACACCGAAATAAGGAGAAAGTGTGGTACGGAAGACATCCTCAGGTGGGGAAGACAACAGAGGCGATACTGAAACGAACATGTAAACAGAATGCAAGACGACAGACTTCCACGTGTCGCCCTTCGAGGGACCCTAGCCGGAAAAAGATTACCGGGAAGACCTGCGAAGAGATGGCGTGACAACTGGCAATCCACGTTACAAGAAAGGGAACAAGCAGAACCAACAGATCATGATTTATAGGAAGAGGAAGAAGGGATGTCTACAATTTTAATTTGAAACTATATATTATTTACAGTAAAGTTAACATTGTGGAGGTTTAAAGAAATTGTAATTTGTTTTATCAAACACTGTTTATTCCAATTTTTGTAACGGTATAACCCTACCAGTTTCAAGGCTTTCACCTCATCATCTGGCTAGGTGAAAGCTTAAAAACGGTAGGGTTATACCGTTACAAAAAGTTGAATAAACGGTGTTTGATAAAAACAAATTACAATGAATAAATGTTTATAAATTATGTAACTTACCATCGCGATGCAGACAAAGAGAACGAGGAACTTCATGTTGGGTTTAGATGATGGCCACGGAAAGTGAATGATTTTTTCTAAGGATATTACACGCTTTTATACTAAATTTAGGAAATACTGTTTAAATATGCAAACGATACCTTGTATTGAAATAGGTGATTTTGTAAGTGCAATTGTGTTTTTATCGCTGCATAAGTGACATTGATTTGTTTGCACTTGAATCCCAGTTTAGGTAAACTGCATATTAAAAAAAATGTGTTTTTTTGCCAACGTCCCACATTTCATGACTTTATAATAAATATATATGTTTTTAATGATGAATTTTGATATTTCTCGGATATTCTAAAATACGAGAATAACTTATTTTGTTAAAAGAGGGCCCCGATGCAAAATAAATTTATTAAAAAAAAATATCTTATTTATTTATTTAACACTTTTATTGCAAATACAATTTGGCCGGATTATTGCCAGGCGGCAATCTTTACCAACCAACCAGACAAAAGTAAATGAAGCAAGTTACGTGGTCGCAAAAATCATCCAAATGACTATCCATGCCCATGAAATCCATAAACATATACGTGAGCATATGCCCCCGAACCCCAATTTTGTAAATATTAATATTGGGCGGTTATTGTTGATAACAATAAATGCTCCACGTACCCTGTTATTTGTCTCTCCCTTTCTACTTTCGCATCCCGCGTCAACATATAGTACTGCCCAGATAACAGAACCCATCAACCTGCTCCAGTTTCTCTGAGTTAACCCGTACATCGCACACACTTTCTACCACACTCCTTTCTATAACAATTATCTTTCTTTTCGCAACATTCATTGTCAAACCTTTTTTTTTTATTTATTTAACACTTTTATTGCAAATACAGTCTGGCAGGCTTATTGTCAGGGGGCAATCTCATCTAACCATCCAGATAAAAGTAAATGAAGCAAGTTACGTGGTCGCATAAATCATCCAAATGAATATCCATCCCTACGAAATCCATAAACATATACGTGAGCACATGCCCACGAACCCCACAAAGACGGACAATTACCCAAAAATTCTTTTTCACATAAAGTGAGATATCTCAGAGGAAGATCAAAGAAAGTATGGTTGGATTATTTTTCATATAAAGTGAGATATCATCAATCAAAAGGAAAGGAAGGGATGGTGGAGAGGAAAGGAAAAGAAAAATCAGGAATGAAACACGTTATTTTACTGACTAGAAATTAAGAAATTTTTCAGTCGCTTTTTAAAGCGTGCCAAGGACGGAGCGAGTCTTGTATTGGTTTGTAACTGATTCCATAGTCTCACTGCATGGACAGTTAAGGACGACGTAAAGAAAGAGGAGCGGTGAACTGGAAAAACCAATAAACAATCTCTGTTTGAGCGTAGCGCTAATCCATGATTGGAAAGACGCTGAAAATTCTTGGCGAGATAAGATGGCGTGGCGGGACAGTTAAGGATATTATACAATAGAGACAGTATGTGAATTTGGCGTCTATTTCTAACATTCAACCAGTTCAATGCCTTCTGGTATGAAGTTATATGATCGTACTTACGTGGGTTGGAAATGAATCTTAGACACACATTTTGAAGACGCTGTAATTTGTCCAGCTGTTCCTCTGTAACATCCAAGTAACATACGTCCGCATAGTCAAGAATCGGAAAGAGCAGAGATTGTACGAGTAAAATTTTGGTTTTGGCTGGAAGGAATCTTTGCAACACTTTAAGGGATAGAAGTCTGAAGAAGATCCTTCGGCTTATCTCATGTATTTGATCTCGCCATGAGAGAGTGTTATCTATTAGCACTCCAAAGTTTTTAACAGTTTTATGTAATGGTATGATAGAGCCATCAAGTAATATTGGAGGGAGTAAGTCAGTGTTGAATTTACCTAGAAGCTGAGGGCTGCCAATGAGGCTCACTTGAGACTACGTAGGATTTATGAGTAAGCCATGCTCCGCAGCCCAATCTTAAGACTGATTTAGGAGAATGAAGTAAGTCGTTATGCATTAAAAACTGCGCAATATCAACAGTAATAAAAACAACAGTACATAATGTTGTGCGGGGAAGTGGTGGGCTAGCGAAGAGTTGGTAGGCAGAGGAAGCGCTATAAGGACAGTCTGCGAGAGTCGCTGACTTTGTGAGGGGCGTCTGAGGACTGAGAACGGGTGGCTCGGGACCGTGGAGAATGGAGAGCCGTATGCTCTCGGGCTGATGCGTCTCAGTGGCTAGACATGTGAGAAACAGTCAGTGCGCTGCGAACATGCGTCAACATGGCCAGGCGGCTCAGCAGGGTCCAGTGCGCATCCAGCATCGGGCTGTTCTCTCACAGAAGATCACGACGTGGAAGAACGGTTCAAGACTGACGTTGACTGCAAGGCCCGGCAACGACGACGTATGGATTAAAGTGATGCATGGCCGCGCGATAATGCACTGGACTTTAATGCGGTAGATCATCGTTTCGAATCCCGCGCTACGCTAATCTCTTCGAATGACATAGGCTTATTTGTTAACGGGTAATATTCGTAGGATATAAAAAAGATACCGATGATTTCGGTCATATCTATTTTTTCAAAAAGAGGAACATAAAAAACATGCCCAATGTTAACATAAAACACACAAAGATTAAAAATAAAATAGAGACTGTCTATTGGCCTTCCCAGTTCCCGCTCTTATATTTGCACGTCGTCCTTTACTGTCCATGCAGTGTGACTTTGGAACCAGTTACAAATCAGTTTTTGGCGTGCTTTGATAAGTGATTGAAAAAACTCTTAATTCAAGTCAATTAACGTGTTTATTTCCTATTTTTTCCTCTCAACTATCCCTTCATTTTCCTTTGATTGATGATATCTCATGTTTTTTTCTCTCAACCATCCCTTCCTTTTCCTTTGATTTATGATATCTTACGTTTTTGTCTCTCAACCATCCCTTCCTTTTCTTTTGATTGATGATATCTCCCGTTTTTCCCTCTCAACCATCCCTTCTTTTTCCTTCGATTGATGATATCTCACGTTTTTTCTCTCAACCATCCCTTCTTTTTCCATTGATTGATGATATCTCACGTGTTTCCCTCTCATCAACCATCCCTTCCTTTTCTTTTGATTGATGATATCTCCCGTTTAATTTAATTTCATTATGCGTATTGTTGATGACCTCCGGGTCTCGTAAGTAAAACACCAGTCTCCCAGCTCAGAGGTTGCGTACTCAAATCCCTCTAGAACCCAGTTTTTATTATAAAGATTCCAGTATGTATACAACTAAATATTTATTTAATATATAATATATAATTAATTATTTGTTGTAGTTAAAATTTGTGGAAATTATTTAATTTGATGTGTTTTGATTTATCTTAATATATCATACATTTATAATTATTTGTTGTAGTTAAAATTTCTAGAAATGTTTTAATGTGATATGTTTTGATTTATCTCAATATACTTTACATAATTTTTTACACTGACTTTTGATTTATCTTAATATATTATACATAAATAATTATTTGTTGTAGTTAAAATTTCTAAATTTTTTTTAATGTGATATGTTTTGATTTATCTTAATATACTATACATAATTTTTTACACTGACTTTTGATTTATCTTAATATATTATACATAAATAAACATTTGTTGCAGATGTGTTTTGATTTATCTTAATATATTATACATACATTTTCACACTGACTTTTGATTTATCTTAGCATATAATACATAAATAATTATTTGTTGTAGTTAAAATTTGTAGAAATTCTTTAATGTGATGTGTTTTGATTTATCTTAATATAGTATGCATAAATTTTTACACTGACTTTTGATTTATCTTAATATGCTATACATAAATAATAATTGGTTGTAGTTAAAATTTGTGGAAATTCTAAAATGTGATGTGTTTTGATATATCTTAATATATTATACATACATTTTTACACTGACTTTTGATTTATCTTAGCATATAATACATAAATAATTATTTGTTGTAGTTAAAATTTGTGAAAATTCTTTTTTATGGTGTGTTTTGATTTATCTTAATATATAAAACATAAATTTTTACACTGACTTTTGATTTATCTTAATATATAATACATAAATAATTATTTGTTGTAGTTAAATTTTTTTAATGTGATATGTTTTGATTTATCTTAATATATATATTCCTAAATAATTATTTGTTGTAGTTAAAATTTCGAGAATTTTTTTAATGTGATGGGTTTTGATTTATCTTAATATCTTATGCATACATTTTTACACTGACTTTTGATTTATCTTAATATATTATACATAAATAATTATTTGTTGTAGTTAATTTTTTTTAATGTGATATGTTTTGATTTATCTTAATATATATTCCTAAATAATTATTTGTTGTAGTTAAAATTTCGAGAATTTTTTTAATGTGATGGGTTTTGATTTATCTTAATATCTTATGCATACATTTTTACACTGACTTTTGATTTACATATCTCAATATATTATACATAAATAAGTATTTGTTGTAGTTAAAATTTAAGATTTTTTTTTATATATGGATGTACGGATGCATATATAGATATATGGATGCATTGGTTCCCTGAAGACTTTATTTTTGTTGACTTTGTCTCAAACTTTTCGCAATATCTATTAATATTTCAAAATATCAATAAGCGTTTTTTTTGTGTTCAGTGGATTTTTTATATTAATGCATATTTTATATTGCTTCCTAATTTTTTTTTGTTTATTAGTGCTTTTGATTACCTGAGCCTTGACCTGTCTAAAATTGGCATTTAATGTTTTGTTAGGTATGCATGTGAATATATTTTTACCTTATCGTGTAATATATAATACATTTATTATTATTCCACTTTTTTATGACGGTATAACCCTACCGGTTTCAAGGCTTTCACCTCATCTTCAGGGGAGTACAGGGAAGGGAGTACAGGGGAGAATAACCAAAAATATACCAAGTCACATAAAGCCAGCTTTTTACACTAACTTTAATCTCCGGAAACTCTTATTTAATGGGAAAGGCAAAAATGGAATACTTAGCAACAGTGCTGTGTGTATACACTTTTATGTGCTGACTGTGATAATTTCTATATAGGAAAGACAGGAAGATCTTTTGAAAAGAGATTTCGTTAACACCAATCTGCCTTAACAAATCCTCTAATTTATTCTGAAATGGCTAATCATTGTCACCGTGAGAATCATACTTTTTCTATCGATGATGCCAAATTCTTACATATTAGCGGCAACGGAAATAAATTGGACAGATTAGAGGCCCTAGAAGTTTCTAAGTCAGTATACCGATCGGAGCATCTGTTGAATAGTTATTTCCCCAAAATCTCCCCGCTCCTGGCCGAAATTATACCTAGCCTTCTCCTCACCCCTCCCGCCTCCTACCGTTGAAGTGTCTATGTCGGTGCCAATTCGAACAGCATTTAGTCTTGTTTGTACTCCCCTGAAGATGAAGTGAAAGCCTTGAAACCGGTAGGGTTATACCGTCATAAAAAAGTGGAATAAACAGTGTTTGTTAAAAATAAATTACAATGTCTTTAAACCTCCACAACGTTAATGCCTGAACTATAAACAACATAATATACATTTATAACACAAAAATACAATACTTATGTTTTATTTTGTATTCACCACAATTTGTTTAGTTCACTACCGGTTTCGAAGGCCTTTGTCTTCTTCGTCAGGTGAAGATGAACTTTATTATATTTAAAATATGTTTTTTTTTGTAAATTCAAAAAGTAAAGAAGAAGGGGAGAGGAGTAGTGGCCAATAAGGGTACATATAATATATGGATGTATGGAACGCATCAAATGGATGACTTGTACGGACGATGAGGACAGTAGGAATGCATCAAAAGGATGACTTAATAACGGGAAATATATTTAGCCGAGGGTTATTATTGTAATTAACTTGATTGTCTTATTTGTTGAGATTTAATTTAACGCTTGAATAATTCTTAATTATCCAACTGCCATCCCTGCCGTCTCGTGTGCAGATTTCGCAAACAACGATCGATACCAAAGGAATGGTTTTTATTTTGATTAAGTGTTGAGCGAACTCCGAAAAATTGTTGTTATTTAGAAATCACAATGGTCTATTTGTAACTATCTTGTATATATCTAGGTAATCCGAGTTACATTTACATATCCAGTAGAAATCACAATGGCATATTTGTAACTATCTTGTATATATCTAGGTAATCCGAGTTACATTTACATATCCAGTAGAAATCACAATGGTATATTTGTAACTATCTTGTATATATCTAGGTAATCCGAGTTACATTAACATATCCAGTAGAAATCACAATGGTCTATTTGTAACTATCTTGTATATATCTAGGTAATCCGAGTTACATTTACATATCCAGTAGAAATCACAATGGCATATTTGTAACTATCTTGTAAATATCTAGGTAATCCGAGTTACATTTACATATCCAGTATTTGAATATAATATTGACATATTTGGATGAAATAAATACAAAAGTATTGACAACAAACGTAATTTATTTAACAAAATTGTTGAATCATAAATTGGACTTTGTCCATTAATAAAACTGTTAGATAAGAATATCAATCACAGAGACTCGGTCCTCAATAGAGTCCGTATCCACATCCACCTCCGCATCTCCTGCCGCATCCACAACCTCCATATCCGCCTCTGTATCCGTTGTTCTCGACTGAAACTGAGATTGACTTGGAGATGGACACACCCTTGCCTCCACATCCTCCCAATCCGTAACCTCCGTATCCTCCTAATCTTCCAAGTCCTCCTAATCCTCCGAGTCCTCCTAATCCTCCGAGTCCTCCTAATCCTCCGAGTCCTTCTAATCCTCCGAGTCCTCCTAATCCGTATCCTCCTAACCCTCCGTATCCTCCCAATCCGTATCCTCCATATCCTCCGCATCCGTTACGCTCGACTGATACTGAGATTGATTTGGAGATGGAAACACCTCTGCCGCGACCGCATCCACCATATCCGCCCCATCCACCATAACCGCCTCCAGCGGATGCCACAGACAACTAGAAATACAAATTTATTAATAAAATATTAAACAAGATATGGAAAGAAAAATTCATAGGAACATCTATATAATTGAGGGAGTTCTTAACGTATATACGGACAGATATAACGCCAGCTACGTTCATCGCATCTTCAGTTGATGAAATATTAAAATACATTCTGCCTTCTGTTATAAGTCAATTAGAGCATAACATAGAATATTCTTCGCCATATTCTACAACAAATGATGGAACTTAGCAATACTACTTAGGGATTATATATTGGAGATGTCCCTCCTAAAGGTAGACCAGGAAACACTGAGATGTACAACCGGAAACACACTTAGAGATAGAATCAGAAACACCGAAATAAGGAGAAAGTGTGGTACGGAAGACATCGTCAGGTGGGGAAGACAACGAAGGCGATACTGAAACGAACGTGGAAACAGAATGCCAGACGACAGACTTCCACGTGTCACCCTTCGAGGGAACCCAGCCGAAAGAATATTGCCGGGAAGACCTCCGAAGAGATGGCGTGACAGCTGGCAATCCACTTCACAAGAAGGGGAACAAGCGGAACAAACAGATCATGATTCATAGGAAGAATAAGAAGGAACTTCTACAATTTTAATTTGAAACAATATCTTTTTTACAGTAAAGTTCACATTGTGGAAGTTTAAAGATATTGTAATTTGTTTTATCAAACAATGATTATTCCACTTTTTGTAACGGTATAACCTTACCATTTTCAAAAACTTCTCCTCATCGTCAGGTAAGGCGAAAGCCTTAAAGTCGGTAGGGTTATACCGTTAAAAAAAGTAGAATAAATAGTGTTTGATAAAACAAATTACAATGAATAAATGTTTATGAATTATGTAACTTACCATCGCGATGCAGACAAAGAGAACGAGGAACTTCATGTTGGTTTTAGATGATGCCCACGGAAAGTGAATGATTTTTTCTAAGAATATCATACGCTTTTATACTAAATTTAGGAAATACTGTTTAAATATGGATACGATACCTTGTATTTCAAGAGGTGCTTTTGTAGGTGCAGTTGTGTTTTTGTCGCTGCATAAGTGACTTTGATTTGTTAGCACTTTAATCCCAGTTTGGGTAAATTGCATATTAAAAAAAAGTCATTAATACGATATCGTCTGCAAATGGTAGGATCTTTAGGAGACTGTTAATTTCCTGGTTAGTTAAATAGTCCATGACTACGATGAACAGTAGCGGACTGAGTACCGATCCTTGATGTACGCCCACCTTTATAGCAAATAGTGGGATCTTTAGGAGACAGTCCATTTCCTGGTTAATTAAATAGTCCATGACTACGATGAACAGTAGCGGACTGAGTACCGATCCTTGATGTACCCCCATCTTTACAGGAAATAGTAGGATCTTTAGGAGACTGTTACTTTCCTGGTTAGTTAAATAGTCCATGACTAAGATGAACAGTAGCGGACTGAGTACCGATCCTTGATGTACCCCCACCTTTACAGGAAACAGTAGGATCTTTAGGAGACTGCCCATTTCCTGGTTAGTTAAATAGTCCATGACTAAGATGAACAGTAGCGGACTGAGTACCGATCCTTGATGTACCCCCACCTTTACAGCAAATAGTAGGATCTTTAGGAGACTGTCCATTTCCTGGTTAGTTAAATAGTCCATGACTAAAATGAACAGTAGCGGACTGAGTACCGATCTTTGTTGTACCCCCACCTTTACAGCAAATAATAGGATCTTTAGGAGACTGTCCATTTCCTGGTTAGTTAAATAGTCCATGACTAAGATGAACGGTAACGGACTGAGTACCGATCCTTGATGTAATCTGAAATAAACTCGACACTCTGAAATTAAACATTCAGTCGATGAAAATCGATATCGTGACATGATTCAAACTTTTTTGTGACATCAATGAAATGGTTTTTGGCGTGAAAAATATGCGGTACCAGCAGGATGGGGCTACTTGTCATACTGCAGACGAAACAATGGCTTATTTGCAGGAAAAGTTCTCCTAGTGTGGTATAACCCCATTATTATTTTTTTTATCTAGGGTTATGTTAAATATCAAGTGTACGCCGAGAATCCAAGAACCATCGATGACCTCTTAAATCCAACATCACTCGTGTCATCGTAGATATACGTATTCATTTGTGTGAATCCGTTGTTTGACATTTTGCTCAAAGAATCGTCATCTGTAACAGGAACCGAGGTGGACATTCAGCCGATATGATTTTTTAAACATAATTCTTATATGCACTCATTACATTAATACCAATGAACATGAACATTGAGAGAAAAACTAACTTTTTTTCGTTGATTTAAAATTGCAGTTCTTGTTCACCACCCTATAGTCTTGTTCACAACCCTATAGTCTTGTTCACCCCCATAAAGTCTTGATCACCACCCTATAGTATTGTTTACCACCATATAGTCTTGTTCACCACCATATAGTCTTGATCCCCACCATTTAGTCTTGTTCACCAACATAGTCGTGTCACCACCATATTCTTTTTCACCACCATATATAGTAGTGTTGTTCACCACCATATAGTCTTGTTCACCACCATAGTCTTGTTCACCACCCTATAGTCTTGTTCCCCACCATATATAGTAGTCCTGTGCACCACCATATAGTCTTGTTTCTCATCCCTATAGTCTTGTTCACCACCATATAGTCTTGTTCACCAGCCTTTAGTCTTGTTCACCCCCATTTAGTATTGTTCATCACCATAAAGTCTTGTTCCCCACCATATAGTCTTGTTCACCACCATAGTCTTGTACACCACCATATTCTTGTTCACCACCATATAAAGTAGTCTTGTTCATCACCATGCAGACTTCTTCACCACCAAATAGTCTTGTTCCTTATCCCTATAGTCTTTTTCACCACCGTATAGTCTTGTTCACCACCATATATAGTAGTCTTGTTCATCATCATATAGTCTTGTTCACCACCATATAGTCTTGTTCCTCATCCCTATAGTCTTGTTCACCTCCATATAGTCTTGTTCACCACCATATAGTCTTGTTCACTACCATAGTCTTGTTCACCACAATATATAGTAGTCTTGTTCACCACCCGTTAGTCGTGTTCACCACCATATTGTCTTGTTCCTCATCCCTATAGTCTTGTTCAACACCATATAGTCTTGTTCACCAGCCTTTAGTCTTGTTCACCCCCATTTAGTCTTGTTCACCACCATAAAGTCTTGTTCCCCACCATATAGTCTTGTTCACCACCATAGTCTTGTACACCACCATATTCTTGTACACCACCATATATAGTAGTCTTGTTCATCACCATATAGTCTTGTTCACCACCAAATAGTCTTGTTCCTCATCCCTATAGTCTTGTTCACCACCGTATAGTCTTGTTCAACACCATTTATAGTAGTCTTGTTCCCCAACATATAAAGTAGTCTTGTTCACCAGCCTTTAGTCTTGTTCACCACCATATAGTCTTGTTCTTCATCCCTATAGTCTTTTTCTCCACCATATTGTCTTGGTCATCATCCCTTTAGTCTTGTTAATCACCATATAGTCTTGTTCACCACCTTGTAGTCTTGTTCACCACCATTTAGTCTTGATCACCACCATATAGGCTCTTTCACCACCATATAGTCTTGTTCACGACCCTGTAGACTTGTTCACCAGCATTTAGTCTCCTTCACCACCCTATAGTCTTGTTCACCACCATGTGTGCTGAAAAGGGTGTGGATTGAAAAACATCTAGTTTCCCCGTGGCTGGTCTCGCCCTATATTGGTGAGGTGTATCTTGGCCGGGGGGATGTTATTAGATGAGCCCAGACATTTTGATAACTTCTGTTGTTTAATGTATTCTCTTTTTAATGTGTCCTTGAAATGTGTCTAAATGTATTATGTACATACCATGTTGCTATCAATAAACCTGTATTTATTTATTTAAGAGCTTTTTCTGCAATAAAGCCATTATTTCCTAAGCAATATGACGAGTAGCGCCTTCCTGCTAGAATCACATATTTTTCATGTTCAAATCGTTCAATTGATGCCACAAAAGAGTTTTAATCATGTCATTATATCGATTTCCGTCCACCAAAGGTGTTTTAAACCAAAGAGTTGCGCAGCAAACATTGCAATTCTTAATTTGTCGCCAGTTTTTACCTGGCAAACGTTTTTTTATTTATAATGGCCATACGTCATTTACATTATTTATTAATTGATCACGCAGCTGTACACGTTTGGAAAATTTAATTTAAATTAAAAATTGCAGTTCTTATTGCGCAGCTCTATAGTTAATATTTTTATAAACAGTTCAATCTTTAAATGAAAGATTCCTATTTGCATGGAAAATAACGACGATAGTAAAAAAACGTATGCATTGATTCATTTATTTCTCAAGACCTACCAATTCATTCCACATTCGTGAAACGTTCAACTTAAAATTTTTGACTAGAGAACAACTAGTCTCCGGGACCAAATAGAAGTTTTTCGCAGTATTCTTGAAACAAATTGTCAAAAAGCATGTGTTGATATGTATTCTATCAACTAAAAAATATACTCAGTACTAGAAGAGAAGTGAGACCCGGTACATGTGTAAGGAGTGTGATATAGCTCTATACAAAAAAGACTGTGAGCGAATTTGTTAAGTTTACCTAAACTATCAAATTGCAGTCAATTCCGTTTAATTGGGACACCTGTTAATTGGGGCAGCCGCTTATTTGGGCCAAATTTCAAAGAACGGAAACTAAACCAAGGAACTAATAGTTGTGTACATCGTTTAATTGGGATCCTATTATTTGCAGACGATATTGCATTAATAAGTGAAAAACATGAAGAGTTGCAAAATAGTCTGGAAAGGTGGACAAGAATCTTGGAGGACAATGGATTGAGACTGAGCAGAAAGAAAACAGAGTATCTGTACCTACCATTCGAGAACATAAATGCTGTCACTCCCGTAATGCAAATGGGTGGAGAAACATTACCAAATTGTGACTCCTTTAAGTATCTCGGGTCACTCATCCATAGCGATGGAGGACGTGCAGCAGATGTAACACATAGAATTAGTGTGGGATGGATGAAGTTTAGATTAATGACGGGAGTTCTATGTGATCCGAAAATGCCAGTAAAGTTAAAAGGAAAAGTATACTAAACGATTGTCAGACCCGCACTCATCTATGGCTTCAAATGCTGAACGATGTATAACTCTTACTCAAGGCAACTAGAAACTGTTGAAATGCGCATGCTAAGATGGTCAACTGGTGTATCCCTAAGAGACAAAATAAAAATCTCACGCATTCGTGGAAGCCTAGCTGTTACAGACATCAACAGCAAGATGGAGGAGAGGCGATTGAGATGGTATGGGCACGTTGGACGCAGAGCACCCGATCACATTATGAACCAGGCAATCTCCATGGATCGTCCTCGAATAACAACCAGAGGAAGACGAAAGAATTTGTGGGTGGTGCAAAAAGATAACCTGATGCAGAGACACGGTCTGGGGGACGTAGTCCGGGACAGAAGAGCATACAGCCTGAGGACGAGGAGAGCTGACCCCAACAGTCTTCGCAGACAGTGAGTTGGGATAGAGCCAGGGAGAAGAAAACTTATTTGGGCCAAATCTCAAGGAACGGAAACTAAACCTAAGTTCTAATTGTTATGTACATCGCTTAGTTGGGATAATATTCCGTATAATTGGGACATTTAATTTAAGATCACAATGTATATTATACGCATAATTCGCCTCGCAAATGCGACGTAACTTTTAGGTTAATTGTATTCATCGCGTGCGCGTTGTGACCCTTTGAGAAATGTGTATACTTGCATATTGTTAACATTATTAAAAAAAATGTGAATGCTCTTTTCAAAATGCCAAGAAATTATTTGACACTTTCAAGTAAAAACGCTTTTAAATAAATATACTTTTGACCAATTTACAAAGTCGGACACTAAGAAACGTTGTCATAATTTTGATCAGGTCTTTCAACGTTAACACTTGCCACCCTGTGATGTATAGTGAGTGACCAGGACTTATATTTTATTTGATTATTCGACGTTTTAATACATAATTAAATTATTTATATAGCTAATTACAAAAAATAATCTAGCAGATTTTGCATAATTCTTATTTAAAATATACATTTTTCACTGGACGCTTATCGTCCAGCACCGTGGCTGGCGGAATTTTTCAGCACAGTAAGGCAAGGTTAATGTCACATGGTATCAGAATTCGAATAGACACTATAGTGTTTAGAAAGAAAACAATCAAAGACTTGATAGAAATATGTTGTTTATAGTTAAGGCATTAACGTTGTGGAGGTTTAAAGGCATTGTAATTTATTTATAACAAACACTGTTTATTCCACTTTTTTATGACGGTATAACCCTACCGGTTTCAAGGCTTTCACCTCATCTTCAGGGGAGCGCAAACAAGACTAAATGCTGTTCGGACTGGCACCGACATAGACACTTCAACGGTTGGAGGCGGGAGGGGTGAGGGGAAGGCTAGGTATAATTTCGGCCAGGAGCGGGGAGATTTTGGGGAAATAACTATTCAACAGATGCTCCGATCGGTATACTGACTTAGAAATTTCTAGGGCCTCTAATCTGTCCAATTTATTTCCGTTGCCGCTAATATGTAAGAATTTGGCATCATCGTTAGAAAAAGTATGATTCTCACGGTGACAATGATTAGCCATTTCAGAATAAATTAGAGGATTTGTTAAGGCGGATTGGTGTTCACGAAATCTCTTTTCAAAAGATCTTCCTGTCTTTCCTATATAGAAATTATCACAGTCAGCACATAAAAGTTTATACACACAGCACTGTTGCTAAGTATTCCATTTTTGCCTTTCCCATTAAATAAGAGTTTCCGGAGATTAAAGTTAGTGTAAAAAGCTGGCTTTATGTGACTTGGAATATTTTTGGTTATTTCATTTGATATATTTTTTTATAAATAGGACTTTGCTCCATTTATAGGTATGCTTATAGGTGTCGTTAAATATATAATCTTTTATAAGTTTCTTTTTTGTTTTGTTTTTTAAAAGTGAATCAATGAGGCTTCCAGGATAGCCATTATTTGTAGCAATTTTTTTTATGGTTATTAATTCATTTTTAAAATTGTCGTCGGTTAATGGGACACTGAGCAATCTATGAAGCATACAGTTAAAGGCGGCGAATTTATGATTATTAGGATGGTTGGAAGTTGCTGGAATTATAGAGTCTGAATAAGTATTTTTCCTATATATATCAAAGTCAAATGTGCCTTTTTTCCGAGATAATGTTAGGTCCAAGAAATTTAATTTTCCTTGATAGAAATCTTTGATGGTAAATACACAGTTCGAACATAACAACAATCTGATAGTGAATCGCGCCTCATATAGATCCAACGGTCTTCTTTAGCGAATTTCCATTCACCTTTCTAGCGTGCAGACATTTCCACAAGCACGTGTCCATCCTCAACAGAAGTATGTGTATATATGTGAAAGAAGCCAAAGATGTGTGTCAATAGCAAAGTCTGGCTTATTGTCATCTTTGTCTACCCCAACTAAGAAACGTTTTGGTAATAGGTAAGTTAATATTTCTTGAATTTTAAAAAACGTTTGTTTCAATTGCGCTGTTATGTTAAAAAATTAAAAATTAAACACATTTTTTTTATTTATTATTTGAGTTCACTACCGGTTTCAAAGATCTGTGCTTTCCTCGTCAGATGAATATGAACTGAATTATGTCTAAAATACAATATATTTTTTCTAAAAACAATAATAGGTATAGGAGAGGAGGAGGGGAGGGGAGAAGTGGCTAATAACGGAAGGGAAGTAGGTAACGTCAAAAAGATGCCTTTTGAATGGGAAACATATTTCTTCTTCTTCTTCTTCTTCTTCCTGGCGCTGTCCCAACTCATTGCCTGTTGGGGTCTGCTCTTTTCGTTCTCAGGCTGTATGTTCTTCGGTTCTGGGTGTCGCATTCATCTAGGCCGTTTCTCTGCAGGATTTTAGAGCATTGAGTCATCCAGGAGTTCTTTGGTCTTCCTCTGAACGGCTGTCGAGGAAGATTCACAGATATTACCTGATTTACCGAATGGTCTGGTGGTCTCCGTTTTATGTGCCCGTACCATCTCAGCTGTCGCTCTTCCAGATTACTGTTTATATCAGTGACGCTCAGGCTACCACGAATGCGTGACCTCTTAATTTAATATTTCAGTGATACTGCTGCCGACCACCTCAGCATTCGCATTTCTGCTGTTTCAAGTTGCCTAGAGTAGGAGCCGTACATAGTCCAGCATTCTGAGTCATACATAATTGCGGGTCTAACGATAGTCTGGTAATATTAAAGATCTGGGTGTCTTGTTCCACAGCAAACTCGCGTTTGGTCCTCACATAGAAGTTATGTGCAACTCAGCTTATAAAACTCAAGGATTTGTAATGAGAATCTCTAAGTCGTTTGAAAACCAAATGGTGCTCAAAACGTTGTTTAATTCATTGATCCGTCGCAAACTAGAAAGCAATGCTTTCATTTGGAGTCCGATGGAGGTGCAGAACTCACTCATGGTGGAGAAAGTACAAAAAAATATCTACGATATCTCTATATGAGAGAGTTCGGTGTCTATTCATGGCTTTATCCTATTCAGTTTCTGCTGGGCATGCTCGGTTATACCATACATCCTTGAGCGTAAGGAGAGATCTGCGTCTCCTGGTATACGTTGTCAGACTCGTTCGAGGAGTTGTGATGAGCTGTCCAGTATTACTACAAAGATTAGCGTTAAATGTTCCTTAAAAAGTTACACTAGACTGCGCCGGTAAGAACTGTTCTCAATAACATACGCAAGAACGGGTCTTCCAGCCGCTATGCCTGTTGGAAGGGCCTTAACTCTTCTGAACGGGACTGCTCCGGATATTGACATATTTCATATCACATTACCAAAAGCCAAAGTAAATTATCTTCTTAGATTGAGCGCGTTAGAAAGCACTCATCAACATACTTAAGTGACTGAATATACGAGTATGCATATGCATTATTTTTTATTTTATATAATTTTTTTTTTCCATGCAATTTTTTTTCTTTTTTAATGTCTTGTATTTTTCAAAGTAATTATACTGAGCCTGTTTTGAAAAAATAAATAAATACCAAGACTAAACGGGAAACATATTTAGTCGATGACTATTATTGAAATTATTTGGTCGATGACTATTATTGAAATCATTTTTTGGTCGATGACTATTATTGAAATCATTTGGTCGATGACTATTATTGATTCTATTATTGAAATCATTTGGTTGATGGCTATTATTGAGTCTTTGTAATGTTGAACCTTGAATTACGCTTTTTTTTAATCTTGAGAATTTAAAGTTATCCAGTTGTGATCCTCCCCCAATTCGTATGCAGAATCCGCAAACCATGATCGATATCAAGCGAATGTTTTTTTTTTTTTTTTTTCGGCTAAGCGATTAGCAAGATCCAAAAAAATGTTGTTGTTTTGACATCGCAATATTCTGTCAGTTTTAATATCTAGGCAGTCCGAGTTACATTTACATGCCCAGTATTCGAATATAATATATGTATACTTGGATATGATAAATAATAAAGAAAAATTGATAACAAACATAATTTATTTAACAAGAATGTTTGATCATAATGTGGACATTGTCAATTAGTTAGATAAGAATAACAATCACAGAGACTCGGTCCTCAATAGAGTCCGTATCCACATCCACCTCCGCATCTCCTGCCGCATCCACAACCTCCATATCCGCCTCTGTATCCGTTGTTCTCGACTGAAACTGAGATTGACTGGGAGATGGACACATCCCTGCCTCCGCAGCCTCCGTATCCTCCTAATCCTCCATATCCGTATCCTCCATATCCTCCGATTCCTCCCAATCCGTATCCTCCTAATCCTCCATATCCTCCCAATCCGTATCCTCCATATCCGTTATTCTCGACTGATACTGAGACTGACTTGGAGATTGAAACACCTCTGCCGCGACCGCATCCACCATAACCTCCCCATCCACCATAACCGCCTCCAGCGGAAACCACAGACAACTGGAAATAAAAAATAAATAATAAAATATTAAACAAGATATGTCACGAAAGGATCATATGAATATTCGTGTAATTGAGAGAGCTCTTAACCCTTCCCTTATGGTGATAAAAATGAAACGCGTGTTCCGGTGTTGGGTAGTGAGTACGCGATCAAAAATTAGCGATTTTAAATCGGAAAAATAAGAACATTCATAGATAATCCCCTTAATTAATTATAATTGAAGTTAAAAATTATAATAATTGAGATTTATTTGCTAAAAACCATCTGGCACCGCTCACGGAACGGGCGTAGATCTAGTCTCGTTGCCAGCTCAACAGCTACTGCAGCGCGGCAGGGTTGGGGGCTAACTCGGACGTGGCTTACACTTGCGAGGTGGAGACAATTGCGCTCCTTGCTATTCAGTGACGTATGCAAAAGTGAGATGCGAATATAGTGTCGCGCTTCCCGCATACTATTCACATATCGTCAAGACCCAAGATCGAGGCACTCACAGCGTTTAAATGCGAATTTGTTTCCGATATTCAGAAAATACTTACGATGTAGTCGATAAATTCTGATTATTATTAATATTATTTTTTTAAATCAATGCGTAAATATATTATGGAGGAATACCTAGAATCTTAACCTTGTATTTATTATATTTATAGAGATATTGATGGTTATTTGAAGCAACGTGTAGAAGATACCCAACACCGGGAAGGAAAGGTTAACGAGTAAGATAATACTCGTATATGAATAGATATAACGCCAGCTGCGTCCATCACATCTTCAGTTGATGAACTATCAAAATTGCATATTTCTACTCTCAGTTGTATGTCAACTTAAAGCAAAGCACAGATTCTTCGCCATATTGCACAGCAAACGATAGGGTTTGACAGTTTCACTTAGTGATTATCGATTGGGCATATTCCTCTTTATTATAAACGAGCAGAAACAATTACTCCAGAAACAGTGACATTAGTGCAAGAGCAAGTGTGACAAGAAAAAAATACTAAATTAAGAAACATGATAACAAGATGTGGGATTTGAAAAATAGCAATGTCTCGAATTGCAAATGATCATCGTGAGATAAACAAGGTGAGCGCACAATGGTTTCCAGAACTCTTAAGTTCTGTCCAAAACCTAGTCGAAAGCTACAATGAATTTTACAAAAACTAGTCGAAAGCCACAATGAATTTTACTAAAAAAAACTAGTCGAAAGCTACAATGAATTTTGAATTACCTGATATGCAAAAGACACTAAAAATAATTGAGTCAATTGGCACAAAAGGTGTTTTCATGACTGTGACTTTTTATATTCCATTAAAGGAGGAATCGATGGAGTGGCGCCGTCCGGGACCACCACGGCCCAAAAACTGCATGGTGACACGAAATGTCTCATACCCTCGCTCATATTTTTCCACTTACTTACGTCATGGTTTTATAACACTTTTATTGTATACATTATATTATAATCTGACAGGTTTATTGCCAGGTGGCGATTACTTTCAACTAACTAAATAAATTTTTAAAGTGACCTTAGATTAGATTAAAATCTTTTTTTTTAATTCGGTTCTAAGGGGAATCATACCGGCAACATTGATGGAAGACAGACGTCTTACCGACTAGGTCGCAAAGGTCTTTGGTTGCAACAAATCTGTATTTATTGTCCAAAACACTTGAAATATTTAGAAGTACAGTAGTTTCTCTATAATTGTTACACTCCTTCCTATTTCCTTTAAAGTGTCGATGGCACAAATAACCACCATTATAGATTGGAATATCTACAATTTAAATTTGAAACAATTAATAAATGTTTATTTATAAATAAACTTACCATAGCGACGCAGACAAAGAGAACGAGGAACTTCATGTTGGATTTAGATGATGCCCACGGAAAGTGAATGATTTTTTCTAAGAATATCATACGCTTTTATACTAAATTAAAAAAACACTGTTCAAATTTACATACGAGACCTCGTATTGAAAGAGGTGATTTAGCTAGTACAAAAATATTTTTATCGCTAAATTATTCAATAAATAAATACAACATAAATATATCATGTCCCAAAAAATACATATAAAACCCACATAAAGATGTTACCCGATTCTCTCTTATTCGTTTTCGTTTGTTTGATTATTAAGCCTTTAAGTGCTGGAAGTTATTAGTATGGCCGCAGGCCGGGATTTTTTCAACAAAAATAAAACCTTAAAAAAATATATTTTTTGTATACAGATATAAAGGATATTATGAAAACTTACCAAATATATACACCGTGGTGCGTTTGAGCTGCCGTTCACTCAGAAAAACACAGTTTAAATATTCACAAAATGTCAGAGTTGTCACAACTTGACTACTGCCAATAACAAAAGAATACATGAAAACACACTTTGTAAATAAATACTTTGAAAAATAAACAAAAATAACGCACAAAAGTTAAAAATCAACCATTGAACAACACAACAAACGAAGTCGTTATAATTCATCGCAATTACGACAAAAAACTGCAGTCGTTAATCCTGTATCAGAGACACGTATTGACTGTCAGTGAAAGCTTTTAGAAAGATGACTGTAACTTTGATAATATCGGTAAATTGTAATATTTAAGTATTTCTTGACCATTTCAATAGATGTCTCTATGTGTTATAATAAATAAATTATTACAATTAGATTTGATGTTGGCTTGCGACAAGCACAAAGGAGAGCGCGATTACGCGTTCATTTTGTATGACCGGCCTGGCGAGCACTGAATCGGAGAGCGCGTCAACTCGCTCGTGGCAGTGAACCCGTTAAATTTGTTGTCAACTCTATTGTTCCTCCTTACTGAAAGTGGTGATTTGGTGGTGAAAGTTGAAACGACGAGTTTCCATTCTTCTCGTTGTTTTGTCATGTTATCCCAGTCAATTCTTTCATTTTATAATTCCAGCTTGATTGTTTAACCCTTCCTTCCCTGTGATGTGTAGCTAGTACACATTAAAACTTGAATATCTCTATAAATATAATAAATACTGGGTTCAGATTTTAGGTATTCCTTCGTTATACATTTACGCATTGAATGAAAAAACAATATTTTAATAATTTGCATTTATCGGCCACATCAGAGATATTTTGTGAAAATCGGGAATAAATTCACCAATACAATAAAACGTGTTCTTATAAACGTATTCTGTCATACAAATCCATATAAACCAACTTTATTCATGTAAACTTATTAATATAAACGTATTCTTATAAACGTATTCTGTCCATATAAACGTATTTCTTTATCCATATAAACGTATTCTTAAAAACGTATTCTCTCATACAAATCCATATACACCAACTTTATCCATATAAACGTATTCTGTCATACAAATCCACATGAACGTATTCTTTTAAACATATTCTGTCATACAAATGCTGTCACTTTCATCCATATAAATGTATTCTGTCATACAAATCTTCTTCCTTTTCTTTTAGGCCTGTTGGCCTGTTATGGTCCTGCATCATTGTTTCTTTCTTGTGTCGTCGACTGCCAGCTGTCTTTTCATCTTTTAGGATGTCGTCCTGGAGGTCTGCTCGCTTGGGGGATACTGTCCCTGGCTATTCTCACGACTATTGGTTCCGCCTTTCTGGATACATGTTCGTTCCAGAACCTTCTTCTCTGTCGCCCTCCATCTTACAATATCTTCAACTTTGTACGTCCTTCGGATTTCTGTATTTCGTACTCTATCACGAAGGGGTTTGCCAGCGATACTCCCGAGTACCTTCATTTCGCTGGTTCGAAGGAGATTTTTGGTTCTGACAGTGTCGGCTCTGGACTCTATGCTGTATGTTATTATGGGGCGGACACAGGTCTTGTATATCCTCACCTTGCTTTGGATGTTCATATATGTGTTTTTCCAAATAGTGTTCTTTAAATAAAATATAAATATAAATTAAACATACAAATCCTACTTATTAAAATCCATATAAACCAACTTTATAAAATCCATATTAACTAAATCCAACTTTATAAAATCCATATAAACCAACTTGATAAAATCCATATATAATAAACGAAAGCCCTGCACGAGTATCCTCTGCATACAAACTTGACTCAATTATAAATGTGTCAATACGTCCCACCTTCTCGAATTCAATTCTCAATTAATTTAAATCCACACAAATGCATGTATCTTCTTCAACTCTATGAATATCTAAGAACTACAGTAGTTCTTACATATTCTCACACTGTCTTCTTTTTTTTCAAATAGTAATTATCAATAATGATAACTAATTAACTTATAATTATTAAAAAACAATTTTGGGACAACCTGTACATATTATTTATTCATTATATAATTAAGTGACATTTTTTTTTGTTGGCATAGCAAATCACCTCATTTAATACAAATTTGAACAGTGTTTTCTTTACCGAGTATATAAAGATTCATTTAAGAAAAATCATTCGTTTTCTGTGGGCGTTGTCCTAGAAAGCATGAACTAAGTTTCTCATTGCTTGATGAGGCGAATAGACAAAATTGTCTATGTCAATCTACCGATTAAGCAGTGATTGAATGACTGAGTTCTCGTGATCAATAAAATAGATTGTACAGTTAAAATAGTAGACTAGAGTACTTGTCGTTACTGCCACTAGATAATAAATATCGTGGAGTTTCCATTCAGAAATGGCGTAGAGCTGTTGCATAAATGGTGTAAAGTTTCAGTTCATATAACCAATTTAAGAAACTCTGTGATTTATCTTTATTTTCAACCAATGTAACCAATCTTGTTTGTGTTCTCTTGATCATAGATGAAAACCTGTAAACCGATGGGTTTATATCGTTATACTCGTATAAAGTTGAATAGACAGTGTTTGATAAAACAAATGGCAACGTCTTTTAACCTCCACAGCATTAATGCCTTAACTATAAATAATATCGATTATACATTGCTGGAAATCAAAGATTCTAACGTAAATTCAGTTAGAAAGTGAAGCTGTGCTGTAGATTGCTTCTTTTTTTTAATTGAGTGGGCCGTTGCACACCAGCAAACTAACTGTCCACAACGTTGTACTGGGTCCGATGGCACACTAAAGTGGGACGATCGGAGCACACCGGCATGTGTTTTTATTTTTCTCTTTTTTGAAATAGTAGATTTGACCGAAGTCATAGGTGTTCATGTACCCCCGAATACTAGGCGGAAAAAATACCTATGTCATTCGAAGGAAGTAGCACAACGTGGGGTTCGAACCGACGACTTTCCACATAAAAATCCACTGTGTTACCACGTGGCCATACATCTCTGATATATTCAGAGCATTGTGAGACAGAGTATTGTCAATATGGTGAATACAAAATGTACCTACATATCAACATATACAACCATTTTATCAGCATACAGCAATCCGCATTCATTCCTGTTTGAAATTTGTATGCCACCTACTGACCTTTGTCGTTCGGTTAACATACATACCAAAACCATCACGTTATATCTCTTATGGGGTAGGCAGAGAGGTATTTCCTATCTCAACATACATATCATACATTGCCTCTTCTTCGTCCATAAACCTTTTAATACAACTCATACTATTTCTGTGACTTTCTAGCTCATTGTTTCAATATATCATTTACTTGATCCAACTACACTCTCCTTTATCTTCCTATCACATTTGCACTATTGTAATCATTGTTGGGTCTCGCAGTTGAGTATCTTTTTTCCATTCTTTTGTCAATTCAGTTGGAAAGCGAAGTCATGCTGCTTTTTTATTTCCGCTAATCGGCCACACTATTGGATCCGATGACATACTAAAATAAGATGGTTGTAGCACACCAGCATGTGTTACCTGTTTTTTTTTTTTAAGAATATATATTACTGAAGTCATAGGTATCTTGTGCTCTAATCGTCTTACTTCGATAAGCCATCGGATCAAATACAGCGATGTGGTCGTTAAGTGTGCTGGTGTGCAAAGACATACAAAAAAAAAGAGATGCGTGACTCTCGCGCGGTAGAAGTGAAACTTCTTAGTTCCTAGGAAAAGTTTATTTTATGCATCGCTTTTTTCCATTAGTTAACGATATTTTTTTATGATTAGAAAATTGTTATATTAATTAATTAATATAAATAAATTTTATTGATTAATTCATTAAAAATAATTCATAATTATTTGTTATTATAAATTATTAAAAATTATTTATTAATAATTATAATTATAAATGAATAATTCATTAATTAGTTAACAACGTTCGACAATTTTTATTGTTTTCACTCAAAACATATGGAACCCAAGCGCCGAACTTCTGGACTTTTCCCATTGATTTAAGATGGCGGTATACAGTCACGTGACTACAATTCATCTGCTCAGCCAATTCTACGGTTGTTTGAAGGGGATTTTCATGAATAATATGGTTTAAACGGTCCTCATCGAAGTTCACTGGTCGTCCGGAACGCTCCATGTCTTTCAGGTCGAAATTACCGTCTGTGAAACCCAAAAACCATCGATGAGCTGTCCTTACATTCATAGCATCTTCACCGTATACTTCGCAAATATCACGAGCAGTTTTGGCAGCTTTATTCCCTCGATTAAACGCGAACAGAAGGAGGTGTCGAAAATGCTCACTTTCGTCTACTTGACATTTCATTTTAAAGGCTTGTAATTGAATAAAATGATATATATATATAACGTAAAAGCAAATACAACATCTTGTAGAACAGAAAATTTTCTTTCGAATGACGTATAACCTTTACCATTTTGTTTTACTTTTGGTGCTCATTTTTATATTTCAAAGAAAAACGGACACAACTTATGTTAACACCAATTTGTTTGATCAAACACCGTTTATTCCACTTTTTGTTATGGTATAACCCTGCAGGTTTCAAGGTGCACACCTCATCATCAGGGAGTACAAACAAGACTTTGATGATGAGGTGTGCACCTTGAAACCGCTAGGGTTATACCGTAACAAAAAGAGGAATAAACAGTGTTTGATAATTACAGATAATATATTGTTATTTATATTTAAGGCATTAACTCTGTGCAAGTTTAAAGAGATTATAATTTATTCAGTCCAACACTGATTATTCAACTTTATATAGTGCTCCCTTGATGACGAGGTGAAAACCTTGAAACCAGTAGGATTATACCGTTATATAAAGTGGAATAATCAGTATTGGACTAAACAAATAACGATAAGTCTTAACATTTCTGATTCTTGATTTATTACAAAGGACTATTAATTTAGAATTTGATTTATTACAAAGGACTATTAATTTAGAATTTGATTTATTACAAAGGACTATTAATTAAGAACTTAATTTATTACAAAGGGCTATTAATTAAGGACTTGATTTATTACAAAGGACTATTAATTAACGACTTGATTTATTACGAAGGACTATTTATTACCAAGGACGAAATTACCCTAAATGATGAAAATATGTATGAATAAATTTGTGATGGACACATATGTGTAATTTTACTAACATTTTAGCGTTAAATGTGATAAAACGTCGATTATTACAGAAACTTCAAAATCTCCGTACACTTCTGATAGTTTTTCTGATTGATTACTATAAGAAACCATTTTAACATTGATTTTATAAAAAAAATACATGGACAAAACCATATTAAAATTATTGTTTTACAACACATGATGCTTAAAATAACTAGTTTACTTAAAAAAACATTTATTTCCACCACAATTTGAGTAATTATAGACGGAATCATCAAAATGTGCGATAGGACATTCATTTCTGCGAGAACTATGGTATTTAACATGGTTAAATAACACCACGCCATTTCAAAGCGCCAGATTTTCACACATGGAGTGACGCAACAAAAACTACAATTTTAAATTAATGAAAAAAGCATCGTAATAGAGCATAGGCAGTTAAATAACACCACGCCATTTAAAAGCACCAGACTTTCACACATGGGGTGACGCAAGAAGAACTACAATTTTTAATTAATGAAAAAAACATCGTCATAGAGCATAGTTAAATAACACCACGCCATTACAAAGCGCCAAACTTTCACACATAGGGTGACGCAATAAAAACTACAATTTTAAATTAATGAAACAAACATCGTCATAGTGCATAGTTAAATAACACCACGCCATTTCAAAGCGCCAAACTTTCACACATGGGGTGACGCAATAAAAACTACAATTTTAAATTAATGAAAAAAACATCGTCATAGAGCATAGTTAAATAACACCACGCCATTTCAAAGCGCCAAACTTTCACACATAGGGTGACGCAATAAAAACTACAATTTTAAATTCATGAAAAACACATCGTCATAGAGCATAGTTAAATAAAACCACGCCATTTCAAAGCGCCACACTTTCACACATGGGGTGACGCAATGAGAACTACAATACAATTTTAAATTAATGAAAAAAACATTGTAATAGAGCGAAGATAGTTAAATAACGCAGCAGTACACGATTACTGAACTTAATTTAAATCTAAAATTGCAGTTATTGTTGCGCAGCCCTATATTTGGACTTGTACATACGTATATCTCTAAACACAAACTGTACCTCTTCTGTATCTCTTCACTTTCTCATACTGATCCAACGATTAATTTCACTTTTAATTTCTTTTCCTTTAAAAGACCATTATTTCCATCCACCATAGTTTCCTTGATTGTCTTCTAGCAAGTTTACTTAGTGTATTAGATGTTAACGTAAGTTGTGTACGTTTTTTACAAATTTTAAAATGAGCACCAAAAGTCAAACAAAATGGTAAAGGTTAAACGTCATTCGAAAGAAAATTTTCTGCTCTTCAAGATATTGTGTTTCCTTTTACGTTATATATATTATTTTATTTGATTACAAGCCTTCAAAATGGAATGTCAAGTAGACGAAAGTGAGCATTTTCGACACCTCCTTCTGTTCGCGTTCAATCGAGGGAATAAAGCTGCCAAAGCTGCTCGCGATATTTGCGAAGTGTACAGTGAAGATGATATGAATGAAAGGATAGCTCGTCGTTGGTTTTTGGGTTTCAAAGATGGCAATTTCTGCGTGAGACATGGAGCCTTCCGGACGACCAGTGGCTTCGATGAGAACCGCTTAAACCATATTATTCATGAAGATCCCCTTCAAACCACCGTATCGGTCTGATCAGATGAATTGTAGTCACATGACTGTATACCGCCATCTTAAATCAATGGGAAAAGTCCAGAAGTTCGGAGTTTGGGTTCCACACGTTTTGAGTGAAAACAACAAAAATCAACAGTCGAACGTTAATTTTTGTTGTTAAATAATATATGTAACGTAAAAGCAAACACAATATCTTGTAGGACAGAAATTTTTCTTTCGAATGACGTATAAACTTTACCATTTTGTTTTACTTTTGGTGCTCATTTTATTTGGAAAAAAAACGGACACAACTTATGCTAACACTTAATACAATAGCGTTGTTTATTTATTCCGTCAATCTTCTTTTACTTGTTACACGTGCTCAAACCATTTCATAGTGTTCTTCTTCATGTAACTGAACACATCACTCTTTAGTTCACATTCATTGCTAATTTCATAGTGCTCTTCTTCATGTAACTGAACACATCACTCTTTAGTTCACATTCATTGCTAATTTCATAGTGCTCTTCTTCATGTTACTGAACACATCACTCTTTAGTTCACATTCATTGCTAATTTCATAGTGCTCTTCTTCATGTAACTGAACACATCAGTCTTTAGTTCACATTCATTGCTAATTTCATAGTGCTCTTCTTCATGTAACTGAACACATCACTCTTTAGTTCACATTCATTGCTAATTACGTCATTATGTATGCCTCACCCATGATCACCTCATGTATGATCTCATTGCATGATTTTTTTCAAGTATTTAATCATGTTTTCTTTCACGTCAACGCATCAACAATATAATACATAATGTCCTTAGTAAGATACAGGCGTTATTTACTAGGAACAAATACTAGAAATAAAACAAATACACAAATAAATACAAATACTACAAATAAATACAAATACTACAAATAAATACAAATACAAATAGAACAAATACAAATACTAGTTTACTAAAAACACTAAATAAAAAATTCATCAAAAGTATTGTGCCAACATCAAATAATTTGTTATTTTTTTGCAAATTATGTATAAATAAAATTTCTTATCATATACCGGATGGCCCATAAAAGGCTGAAGGATGCACATCGTTGTACTGCGCACACTGCCATCGTCGCCCTGGCAGTGTGCGCAGTAGCTCCACCCTGTTGGAACCGTACGTTACCTTCTGATTATCTACGACCGCTGGGCGTAAAAAAAATTCAAGCATTGTCCTATCCTACCCTCATAAGTAAAAACGCAGCTAACGGGAAAAAATAAGAAATTTATTGTAACTTAGTATGAGGCAATATCCCACATCGAATTTTGAACCATCATCTATGAAAAAAATACAGAAAACCATTTATTACAATACAATACAAAAATCGACATTATGTCTTCTTTAATTCAAAATGCTGGGTGTTTCTAAGCAAAAAACAGTAAAATGTGATTCACAAGCAAAAAAAAGCAAGTGCCTATACGTTTGCTGCGTTTTTGCTTATAAATCACATTTTACTGCTTTTTAGTTTATGAATCACGACATTTGTAAGCAGCAATGAAAAACATGAAAGTACAGTTTTTTTCAAAACTTAACTTTTGCCATTAGCTGCGTTTTTGCTTATGAGGTTAGTATACAGGTCCCCGTTGATTCTTTCTAGCTGATCTTCCTCATTTCCAAAGAAATAGGGGCCGATAACTCTTTCGGCCTTAACACCGCACCAAACAGTGCATTTTTGGGGGTGCAATTGATGCATGTGGTATTCCCTGGGATTCTCAGTACCCCAAAATCTGCAGTTTTTTTTGTTGATGTATTCATAACTCATTATTAGGTTTTTCAAAAAGTTGTTGTTACCTCTGGCTAGGTGTCGAAATCGAATGGAGTACTACAGGCGCTGCTGAGTATCTTGGGGTACTAAAGAAATCAAATCAATCAAATCAAAATCACCTATGAAAAATGAACAAGTTATGACTTTTTCAAACCTTTCCTTTGAGTGGCCACTTTATAAATAAATTAATATATTAACAGTTTTGCTGTTAACTATACAACCTGGTTTACTATTCCAACCAGAAATATATTAAAAAAACAATTTGTCTAAACTAGAATGGGACATTTTTAAAAGAAAATCTGGGTTCCAACAAAAATCAAACTTAATATCCTCAGATCCAGTTGAGAAAATTATTCGTTGACCCGCCTTAACTAATATATGAGTGTGGTAATTTATTTTATTTATTTTTTATTTATTTATTATTACACATGACAAGAAATATACACAATTTGAGAAAAAACAACCGGTAATTTGATTTGGACATATAATTTTAATGGATCTGGGTTTGTTGCCTTTCATTTGTCGTATCCCCAGTAAACTAGGCTTTTGCCTGTATCTCCCGTTGCACCGCGAAAAAACCCCGTTGAACGCTCTCATCAACCTGACAAACAGTGACACTCAACTACAACTGGAAACATCTTGCGAAACTCAACTCCTCACACATTATCACTCCAGAAAGACCAAAAATATTCATCCCACAATATACCGCACACAATCATAAGAATAAAAATCAAAACAAATTTAAAACAAAAAAAAAAAAGAAAAAACACACAGAAACACAAATACAAAAACAACCAAAATCAAAACAACAAGAAAA
The DNA here is from genome assembly GCA_949825065.1 of Odontocerum albicorne. Taxonomy (NCBI): domain Eukaryota; kingdom Metazoa; phylum Arthropoda; class Insecta; order Trichoptera; family Odontoceridae; genus Odontocerum; species Odontocerum albicorne. The sequence continues at coordinate 12,502,041 of OX463868.1, forward strand.
GACCCACACTCACGAGCTCACATAAATTCTTTCCACTCGTCATTCATCCTGAAAGCCCAAATACTCAAAATCCTGTCGCAAAAACAACCACGCTCCGATCGACTGTCTAAATGGTTTTCCTACCTTTACCTTTATTGTAGTCGGCACGCCATTGTATGTAATGTGAGCCAAATAAGCATATTGCCTTTGGGCAAGAGAGGTTTTAACTCTAGGGATGGTGAACATTTCATTAATGATTTTAAAAAACATCAGCTTACGGTCATAAGGGGGACGAAAAGGGTGAAAAATTTCATGTTGAATGTCTTTACTAAAGTATGAATGCTGACCTGACCATCTGAGACTTGTATTATATTTTACACACAGGTGCAGCAGCACTGTTTAAATATGCATAACAAATCAGAACACATTTTATTGCTTGAGTTGGATGTGAAATCAATAAATCAATCACTATAATTAAAACATACATTGATAACTAATATCTTAATTATTACCATTTCAGTGTGTTAAGAATAAAAATAACGTGTACACAAAATTTTCATTGTTTAAAAATATGTTAGTTTGTGAAAGTGAAAGAAAAAATATGTTACCTTGTGAAAGTGAAAGTAAAATATGCTAATTACCTTGTGAAAGTGAAAGAAAAATATGTTACCTTGTGAAAGTGAAAGCAAAAATATGTTACCTTGTCAAAGTGAAAGAAAAAATATGTTACCTTGTGCAAGTGAAAGAAAAAATATGTTACCTTTTGCAAGTGAAAGAAAAATATGTTTCCTTGTTAAAGTTAAAGAAAAAGTGTTACCTTGTGAAAGTGAAAGAAAAAATGTTACCTTGTGAAAGTGAAAGAAAAAATATGTTACCTCGTGAAAGTGAAAGAAAAAATATGTTACCTTGTGGAAGTGAAAGAAAAATATGTTAACTCGTGAAAGTGAAATAAAATATATGTTACCTTGTGAAAGTGAAAGAAAAAAATTTAACATTGTGAAAGTGAAAGAAAAATATGATACCTCGTGAAAGTGAAATAAAAAATATGTTACCTTGTAAAAGTGAAAGACAAATATGTTACCTCGTGAAAGTGAAATAAAAAATATATTATCTTGTGAAAGTGATAGAAAAATATGTAACCTTGTGAAAGCGAAAGAAAAATATGTTACCTCGTGAAAGTGAAATAAAAAATATGTTACCTTGTGAAAGTGAGAGAAAAAAAATATTACATTGTGAAAGTGAAATAAAAAATATATTACCTTGTAAAAGGGAAATAAAAAAATATATTACATTGTGAAAGTGAAAGAATAATATGTTAGCTCGTGAAAGTGAAAGAAAAAATATGTTACCTTGAAGTTGTAGCGATGGTCGTTATCAATGTAGCGTGTGTCCTATTAGGACGTGCTGATGATTTTGATATCGACATCGTTGTCTTCGTTTTAGTTGATTCTGCGTTACTTCTCGTACAGAGTCATCAATATAGCGGATTGCTTGTTTTTATAAGTCATGATGATCTTGATTTATATTCAATAAATATAGACTCAGGAATGCGGATATAAATCGATAAGTGGACAGCAGGTAAATAAATAACAAAGTCTTGACAGTTGACTGAATGACAATAAAAGTATGTTTATTTCGCAGAGTGCGGACAATTTATACCAGTGAATGAATACATGGGGTATATATATCTGCCTTGCTCTATCACATGAACGGGCGGTAGGTTAATTATTTGTATTTGGAGATGGCTAGCCAATTTGCGCGCTGTAAATAGTAAATATTGTCGTTGTTCGTAGTGTGTAACAATCATTGAATTCTTGATCGGTCAATGACCCTGTATGTTTATGATCAACAATAATTAATTTAATTTATTTGTGTTTTAACAATTCACTCGTTATTTTTGACAATTCATTTAGGTAGGTATACAGGCAGGTACATAGCTCCCTTCCTAGTGAACGCAGAGGGCGCGCGCCTTGCGTGAACGATAGGTTCCGGTGCATTTGACGTCGGGCTGGTCGTCCGTTCCCCGTGTCGAAGTAGGTACGTGGATAACAACAGCGCGTGGCGTTTTTTCCCAGATCTGTCGGTCAGATGGGTGATGCGGAAACAGGGGGTAGGCTTGGTCGTCTCTCACTAAATTTGAATTGTCTGCGGTGCTTGGTTGGTCGTTGCGTTGCTCGTCGATGATTGGTTGTGTGGATCAAGGTGCAGATGGCGTCCGCGGTGGAAGGTGGATCTGCAATTACTTGATGATGGTGGTGATTGTGTAGATCAAGTTGCAGATGGCTTCCGATGTGGAAGGTTGATCTGCGGTGGCTTGATGATGATGATGATGGCGGAGATCAAGTTGCAGATGGCGTCCGATGTGGACGGTTGATCTGCAGATGCTTGATGATGGTGGAGTCTGCGGTGCTCGTTGCTGCAGCGTGGTTGTAGCGTGGTTGTAGCGTGGTTGTAACGGGGTTGTATCGTGGTTGTATCGATGTCCGTGGTTGTATCGATGTTGTAGCGATGCTTGTCTGCTCCAGCATTTTGTCGGTCAGTAGTTCGTCGATGGAGGCAATCCTGTAAATCGTGTGGCTGATCGCCAGGACTGACCTGAGTGACGGCTCTGGTGTCCTTGCTGGCGTCGTGCTTGGCCATTTCGCCGGGGAGTAGAATCTTGACGGTGGTCTGGATCTCTCTGCTGGTGATGATGATCATCTTGTTGTAGTGGGCGAGGCGGTTGGCGTTGGCGGCGGTGCGCTCGAAAATCTTGTTGACGAAACTGTTCATGATGCTCATTGCGTTGCTGCTGATGATGGCGGTGTCGAGTTGCACTTGTTATTTGTTACATTTAGGTAGGTATACAGGCAGGTACAAAGTGAAAGAAAAGTACGTTACCTTGTGAAAGTGAAAGAAAAATATGTTTCCTTGTGAAAGTGAAAGGAAAAATATGTTACCTTGGGAAAATGAAATAAAAATATGTTACCTTGTGAAAGCGAAAGAAAAACATGCTACCTCGTGAAAGTAAAAAAAAAATGTTACCTTGCGAAAGTGAGAGAAAAAAAATATTACATTGTGAAAGTGAAAGAAAAATATGTTTCCTTGTAAAAGTGAAATAAAAAAAATATTAAATTGTGAAAGTGAAAGAAAAATATGTTAGCTCGTGAAAGTGTAAGAAAAAATGTGTTACCTTGTGAAAGTGAAAGAAAAAATGTGTTACCTTGTGAAAGTGAAAGAAAAAATATGTTACCTTGTGAAAGTGAAAGAAAAAATATAATACATTGTGAAAGTGAAAGAAAAATATGTTACCTTGTGAAAGTAAAATGAGTCGAATTAATGGTGGAGGAATGTGTTTGTGTGTAAGATAATACGTGGGTTGACAATGTTTAATAGAAAACGAAAGGAAGTGAAATTTTCACAGTTATCCAAACATCTTTAAAATGACTTAAAACAAAAAAAAACATTTTTATTCGAAAAAGGTAATTGCAAACAACAGTTAACACTGACATGATGCTATGGTAATCATATTAATTCAATAAAGAATAATACTAGAGATGTTTTAAGAGTACAAAAATATTCATGAAAAATGGGGGAAATGTACGGTAACAGATCCATTAAATCTTTTTTTAAAGCTATCCAATACTAGCATAAAGTGGAAATATTGTATTTGCCAGATGTTTACTAATCTGTCCAATTTATTTCCGTTACTACTGATGTGTAAGAAGCATCGATAGAAAATGAATGGTTTTCACGGTGACAATGATTAGCCATTTCAGAATAAATAAATTAGAGGTCCTGAAAATTTCTTTTGCATCATGGTGAACGTCTGGCAAGCAAATATATACCAAGAATCTCACCACTGCTCTCTGAGGTTATCTCCTCCCTCACTCCACGCACAGTCTCCAACACAAATGTTTACCGTTAGTAGCATGTATGTCGGTACCAGTTTGAAGATAATTTAGTATTTTTGTGCTCCCCAGATGATGAGGTGTGCACCTTGAAACCGGTAGGGTTATACCGTTACAACAAGTAGAATAAACAGTGTTTGATAAAACAAATTACAATTCAAAATACACTCCTTGTGAGTCAATACAATACTGAAAGGGGTTGTAACATCTTCTGAAGCACTCCTGAAACTTATTCTTAGGAATTGCCTCCAAAAGCACTGTCAAATCTTCTTTTATTTATTTTCCTTTCATCGCCAATTTCAGTTTCAGCAATGACCAAAAGTCGCATGAATCCAAATTAGGTCCAAATTAGGTGAATATGGGGGATGATCGATACTTGTTGTGGCCAAGAAATCGCGTACAACCTTGATTTAAAGCGCCCAAGTACATATCAACGTTCATTATTTGATCTTTTGGCGTCAATTTTTTATGAATTTGGAGTCAAAAAAAACGGTTCGAGTCTTGATTTGGCTATTTTGCTTGCGCACTTTTTTCGGTTTCGGAGATTATTGACCCTTCAATTCTGAACTTTAGCGCGTTGTAAGTGACTCTTTCTAAAAGCATTATGTTTCATCACCTGGTATAATGCTTGACATGAAGTCTGGATCCATATCAGCCACTCTTTTCATGTCTCTGCAGTGCTCCACTCTGCAAACTACAGATATTTCGTTGGCCCAAATGTTATGTTAAAATGACATGGACAGTGGATTTAGGAATTCCAGTGAGCTCCTCGATGAGCCTTGTAGACGCACAATAATCATTTTAAAGAATTTCAGCCACTTTTTGAACATTTTCTTCAATTCGAACTGTCAATGATGGTCCAGGCCGTTGACCATTTTCAATGCTCTCTCTACCATCACGAAATCTTGCATACCACTTAAAAACGTTCTTACGACTCATTGCTTCACTACCATAAACAGTTTGAATCATTTCAAAAGTTTCTGTGGTTACTAACGCAAGCAATAAGGGCACTCAAAAGGCTTAACACGAGTGAAATCTAAATTCTCAAATTCATCAAATTCAATGTGAAATTATTCTACAACAAAAATCAGTCCTGAAAGTTAACGAACCTGGTATGCCCGCTTGCTTAGAGTAAAAACTAACCGCACGGTCAATGAATTATGAAGAAGGAATGTTGACTTAGTATAATTGTGTAAATTAGGATGAAAAACATGATGTTGAGATTGTATGGAAACGTAAATGAGATGATTAACAAAATACTGAAATTATTAATAAAGATAGAAAAGTATAGTTGAACAAAGTGAATTAAATTTTGAACGAATAAAAGGTAAAGAAGGAGACATATAAAAGCAAGTATACGAGAGGACAAACAATATCCCTTCATCGACAGCTCCTCCGCAAGACAGTTTACCCCCTTAGGCAACCGCATTTACCACCTTCAATAAACATTATTTACATTTTTAATATATTTATATAAGTCACACACGTCTCCTTATCCACTTAATTACCTATATATATTTACATACTATATTCACTTTCGTACTATATTTTATTCATAACCATTATTTTTCACCCATTCAATATATTCGTGTGTGACGACACAACTAAATGTATATTCTTATGTAATATTATGTATATACTATCACATTTATTTATGTATTTAATCGTTTTATAATTTCTCATAATCATTCATAAAATCAAAACATTTACCACAAACCTATCCTTTCCCGACTCCTAAAAAGATCCAAAATTTCCAAAATATCTTAACAGTCAGAACTTATCCGATGAAGGAGTAAGGTGTCCTACCATCGGACCGAAACTCCGAACAAGTTATCAATCACTAGGAGGACAAACAATGTGGATGAAGCGAAAGAAAGTTGTCATAGGATAGTTTGGCGTATAAAATCAAGTATTGCACATTGTTCGTCTTCTCGTATACTTGCTTTTATACGCCAAATAATCAAATCACAACTTTCCTTCGCTTCATCTACATTGTTCGTCTTCTCGTATACTTGCTTTTATATGCCGAACTATCATATCACAACTGTCCTTCGCTTCATCTACATTGTTCATCTTCTCGTTTACTTGCTTTTATACGCCAAACTATCCTATCACAACTTTCCTTCGCTTCATCTACATTGTTCGTCTTCTCGTATACTTGCTTTTATATGCCAAACTATCATATCACAACTGTCCTTCGCTTAATCCACATTGTTCGTCTTCTCTTATACTTGCTTTTATACGCCAAACTATCCTATCATAACTGTCTTTCGCTTCATCCACATTGTTCGTCTTCTCGTATACTTGCTTTTATAAGCCAAACTATCCTATCACAACTTTCCTTCGCTTCATCCACATTGTTCGTCTTCTCTTGTACTTGCTTTTATATGCCAAACTATCCTATCCCAACAGTCCTTCGCTTCATCTACATTGTTCGTCTTCTCGTATACTTGCTTTTATACGCCAAACTATCCTATCACAACTGTCCTTAGCTTCATCCACATTATTCGTCTTCTCGTATGCTTTTATACGCCAAACTATCCTATCACAACTTTCCTTTGCTTCATCCACATTGTTCGTCTTCTCTTATACTTGTTTTAATACGCCAAACTATCCTATCACAACTGTCTTTCGCTTCATCTACATTGTTCGTCTTCTCGTATACTTGCTTTTATACGCCAAACTATCCTATCACAACTGTCCTTAGCTTCATCCACATTGTTCGTCTTCTCTTATACTTGCTTTTATACGCCAAACTATCCTATCACAACTGTCTTTCGCTTCATCTACATTGTTCGTCTTCTCGTATACTTGCTTTTATACGCCAAACTATCCTATCACAACTTTCCTTCGCTTCATCCACATTGTTCGTCTTCTCTTATAGTTGCTTTTATATGCCAAACTATCCTATCCCAACTGTCCTTCGCTTCATCTACATTGTTCGTCTTCTCGTATACTTGCTTTTATACGCCAAACTATCCAATCACAACTTTCCTTCGCTTCATCTACATTGTTCGTCTTCTCGTATACTTGCTTTTATATGCCGAACTATCATATCACAACTGTCCTTAGCTTCATCCACATTGTTCGTCTTCTCGTATACTTGCTTTTATATGCCAAACTATCATATCACAACTGTCCTTCGCTTCATCTACATTGTTCATCTTCTCGTTTACTTGCTTTTATACGCCAAACTATCCTATCACAACTGTCCTTAGCTTCATCCACATTGTTCGTCTTCTCGTATACTTGCTTTTATATGCCAAACTATCCTATCACAACTTTCCTTCGCTTCATCTACATTGTTCGTCTTCTCGTATACTTGCTTTTATATGCCAAACTATCATATCACAACTGTCCTTCGCTTAATCCACATTGTTCGTCTTCTCTTATACTTGCTTTTATACGCCAAACTATCCTATCACAACTGTCTTTCGCTTCATCCACATTGTTCGTCTTCTCGTATACTTGCTTTTATACGCCAAACTATCCTATCACAACTTTCCTTCGCTTCATCCACATTGTTCGTCTTCTCGTATACTTGCTTTTATATGCCAAACTATCCTATCCCAACTGTCCTTCGCTTCATCTACATTGTTCGTCTTCTCGTATACTTGCTTTTATACGCCAAACTATCCTATCACAACTGTCCTTAGCTTCATCCACATTATTCGTCTTCTCGTATGCTTTTATACGCCAAACTATCCTATCACAACTTTCCTTTGCTTCATCCACATTGTTCGTCTTCTCTTATACTTGCTTTTATACGCCAAACTATCCTATCACAACTGTCTTTCGCTTCATCTACATTGTTCGTCTTCTCGTATACTTGCTTTTATACGCCAAACTATCCTATCACAACTGTCCTTAGCTTCATCCACATTGTTCGTCTTCTCTTATACTTGCTTTTATACGCCAAACTATCCTATCACAACTGTCTTTCGCTTCATCTACATTGTTCGTCTTCTCGTATACTTGCTTTTATACGCCAAACTATCCTATCACAACTTTCCTTCGCTTCATCCACATTGTTCGTCTTCTCTTATTGTTGCTTTTATATGCCAAACTATCCTATCCCAACTGTCCTTCGCTTCATCTACATTGTTCGTCTTCTCGTATACTTGCTTTTATACGCCAAACTATCCAATCACAACTTTCCTTCGCTTCATTTACATTGTTCGTCTTCTCGTATACTTGCTTTTATATGCCGAACAATCATATCACAACTGTCCTTAGCTTCATCCACATTGTTCGTCTTCTCGTATACTTGCTTTTATATGCCAAACTATCATATCACAACTGTCCTTCGCTTCATCTACATTGTTCATCTTCTCGTTTACTTGCTTTTATACGCCAAACTATCCTATCACAACTGTCCTTAGCTTCATCCACATTGTTCGTCTTCTCGTATACTTGCTTTTATATGCCAAACTATCCTATCACAACTTTCCTTCGCTTCATCTACATTGTTCGTCTTCTCGTATACTTGCTTTTATATGCCAAACTATCATATCACAACTGTCCTTCGCTTAATCCACATTGTTCGTCTTCTCTTATACTTGCTTTTATACGCCAAACTATCCTATCACAACTGTCTTTCGCTTCATCCACATTGTTCGTCTTCTCGTATACTTGCTTTTATACGCCAAACTATCCTATCACAACTTTCCTTCGCTTCATCCACATTGTTCGTCTTCTCTTATACTTGCTTTTATATGCCAAACTATCCTATCCCAACTGTCCTTCGCTTCATCTACATTGTTCGTCTTCTCGTATACTTGCTTTTATACGCCAAACTATCCTATCACAACTGTCCTTAGCTTCATCCACATTATTCGTCTTCTCGTATGCTTTTATACGCCAAACTATCCTATCACAACTTTCCTTTGCTTCATCCACATTGTTCGTCTTCTCTTATACTTGCTTTTTTACGCCAAACTATCCTATCACAACTGTCTTTCGCTTCATCTACATTGTTCGTTTTCTCGTATACTTGCTTTTATACGCCAAACTATCCTATCACAACTGTCCTTAGCTTCATCCACATTGTTCGTCTTCTCTTATACTTGCTTTTATACGCCAAACTATCCTATCACAACTGTCTTTCGCTTCATCTACATTGTTCGTCTTCTCGTATACTTGCTTTTATACGCCAAACTATCCTATCACAACTTTCCTTCGCTTCATCCACATTGTTCGTCTTCTCTTATAGTTGCTTTTATATGCCAAACTATCCTATCCCAACTGTCCTTCGCTTCATCTACATTGTTCGTCTTCTCGTATACTTGCTTTTATACGCCAAACTATCCTATCACAACTGTCCTTAGCTTCATCCACATTGTTCGTCTTCTCGTATACTTGCTTTAATACGCCAAACTATCCTATCACAACTGTCCTTAGCTTCATCCACATTGTTCGTCTTCTTGTATACTTGCTTTTATATGCCAAACTATCCTATCCCAACTGTCCTTCGCTTCATCTACATTGGTCGTCTTCTCGTATACTTGCTTTTATACGCCAAACTATCCTATCACAACTGTCCTTAGCTTCATCCACATTGTTCGTCTTCTCGTTTACTTGCTTTTATATGCCAAACTATCCTATCCCAACTGTCCTTCGCTTCATCTACATTGTTCGTTTCTCGTATACTTGCTTTTATACGCCAAACTATCCTATCACAACTTTCCTTCGCTTCATCCACATTGTTCGTCTTCTCTTGTACTTGCTTTTATATGCCAAACTATCCTATCCCAACTGTCCTTCGCTTCATCTACATTGTTCGTCTTCTCGTATACTTGCTTTTATACGCCAAACTATCCTATCACAACTGTCCTTAGCTTCATCCACATTATTCGTCTTCTCGTATGCTTTTATACGCCAAACTATCCTATCACAACTTTCCTTTGCTTCATCCACATTGTTCGTCTTCTCTTATACTTGTTTTAATACGCCAAACTATCCTATCACAACTGTCTTTCGCTTCATCTACATTGTTCGTCTTCTCGTATACTTGCTTTTATACGCCAAACTATCCTATCACAACTGTCCTTAGCTTCATCCACATTGTTCGTCTTCTCTTATACTTGCTTTTATACGCCAAACTATCCTATCACAACTGTCTTTCGCTTCATCTACATTGTTCGTCTTCTCGTATACTTGCTTTTATACGCCAAACTATCCTATCACAACTTTCCTTCGCTTCATCCACATTGTTCGTCTTCTCTTATAGTTGCTTTTATATGCCAAACTATCCTATCCCAACTGTCCTTCGCTTCATCTACATTGTTCGTCTTCTCGTATACTTGCTTTTATACGCCAAACTATCCAATCACAACTTTCCTTCGCTTCATCTACATTGTTCGTCTTCTCGTATACTTGCTTTTATATGCCGAACTATCATATCACAACTGTCCTTAGCTTCATCCACATTGTTCGTCTTCTCGTATACTTGCTTTTATATGCCAAACTATCATATCACAACTGTCCTTCGCTTCATCTACATTGTTCATCTTCTCGTTTACTTGCTTTTATACGCCAAACTATCCTATCACAACTGTCCTTAGCTTCATCCACATTGTTCGTCTTCTCGTATACTTGCTTTTATATGCCAAACTATCCTATCACAACTTTCCTTCGCTTCATCTACATTGTTCGTCTTCTCGTATACTTGCTTTTATATGCCAAACTATCATATCACAACTGTCCTTCGCTTAATCCACATTGTTCGTCTTCTCTTATACTTGCTTTTATACGCCAAACTATCCTATCACAACTGTCTTTCGCTTCATCCACATTGTTCGTCTTCTCGTATACTTGCTTTTATACGCCAAACTATCCTATCACAACTTTCCTTCGCTTCATCCACATTGTTCGTCTTCTCGTATACTTGCTTTTATATGCCAAACTATCCTATCCCAACTGTCCTTCGCTTCATCTACATTGTTCGTCTTCTCGTATACTTGCTTTTATACGCCAAACTATCCTATCACAACTGTCCTTAGCTTCATCCACATTATTCGTCTTCTCGTATGCTTTTATACGCCAAACTATCCTATCACAACTTTCCTTTGCTTCATCCACATTGTTCGTCTTCTCTTATACTTGCTTTTATACGCCAAACTATCCTATCACAACTGTCTTTCGCTTCATCTACATTGTTCGTCTTCTCGTATACTTGCTTTTATACGCCAAACTATCCTATCACAACTGTCCTTAGCTTCATCCACATTGTTCGTCTTCTCTTATACTTGCTTTTATACGCCAAACTATCCTATCACAACTGTCTTTCGCTTCATCTACATTGTTCGTCTTCTCGTATACTTGCTTTTATACGCCAAACTATCCTATCACAACTTTCCTTCGCTTCATCCACATTGTTCGTCTTCTCTTATTGTTGCTTTTATATGCCAAACTATCCTATCCCAACTGTCCTTCGCTTCATCTACATTGTTCGTCTTCTCGTATACTTGCTTTTATACGCCAAACTATCCAATCACAACTTTCCTTCGCTTCATTTACATTGTTCGTCTTCTCGTATACTTGCTTTTATATGCCGAACAATCATATCACAACTGTCCTTAGCTTCATCCACATTGTTCGTCTTCTCGTATACTTGCTTTTATATGCCAAACTATCATATCACAACTGTCCTTCGCTTCATCTACATTGTTCATCTTCTCGTTTACTTGCTTTTATACGCCAAACTATCCTATCACAACTGTCCTTAGCTTCATCCACATTGTTCGTCTTCTCGTATACTTGCTTTTATATGCCAAACTATCCTATCACAACTTTCCTTCGCTTCATCTACATTGTTCGTCTTCTCGTATACTTGCTTTTATATGCCAAACTATCATATCACAACTGTCCTTCGCTTAATCCACATTGTTCGTCTTCTCTTATACTTGCTTTTATACGCCAAACTATCCTATCACAACTGTCTTTCGCTTCATCCACATTGTTCGTCTTCTCGTATACTTGCTTTTATACGCCAAACTATCCTATCACAACTTTCCTTCGCTTCATCCACATTGTTCGTCTTCTCTTATACTTGCTTTTATATGCCAAACTATCCTATCCCAACTGTCCTTCGCTTCATCTACATTGTTCGTCTTCTCGTATACTTGCTTTTATACGCCAAACTATCCTATCACAACTGTCCTTAGCTTCATCCACATTATTCGTCTTCTCGTATGCTTTTATACGCCAAACTATCCTATCACAACTTTCCTTTGCTTCATCCACATTGTTCGTCTTCTCTTATACTTGCTTTTTTACGCCAAACTATCCTATCACAACTGTCTTTCGCTTCATCTACATTGTTCGTTTTCTCGTATACTTGCTTTTATACGCCAAACTATCCTATCACAACTGTCCTTAGCTTCATCCACATTGTTCGTCTTCTCTTATACTTGCTTTTATACGCCAAACTATCCTATCACAACTGTCTTTCGCTTCATCTACATTGTTCGTCTTCTCGTATACTTGCTTTTATACGCCAAACTATCCTATCACAACTTTCCTTCGCTTCATCCACATTGTTCGTCTTCTCTTATAGTTGCTTTTATATGCCAAACTATCCTATCCCAACTGTCCTTCGCTTCATCTACATTGTTCGTCTTCTCGTATACTTGCTTTTATACGCCAAACTATCCTATCACAACTGTCCTTAGCTTCATCCACATTGTTCGTCTTCTCGTATACTTGCTTTAATACGCCAAACTATCCTATCACAACTGTCCTTAGCTTCATCCACATTGTTCGTCTTCTCGTATACTTGCTTTTATATGCCAAACTATCCTATCCCAACTGTCCTTCGCTTCATCTACATTGGTCGTCTTCTCGTATACTTGCTTTTATACGCCAAACTATCCTATCACAACTGTCCTTAGCTTCATCCACATTGTTCGTCTTCTCGTTTACTTGCTTTTATATGCCAAACTATCCTATCCCAACTGTCCTTCGCTTCATCTACATTGTTCGTTTCTCGTATACTTGCTTTTATACGCCAAACTATCCTATCACAACTTTCCTTCGCTTCATCCACATTGTTCGTCTTCTCTTGTACTTGCTTTTATATGCCAAACTATCCTATCCCAACTGTCCTTCGCTTCATCTACATTGTTCGTCTTCTCGTATACTTGCTTTTATACGCCAAACTATCCTATCACAACTGTCCTTAGCTTCATCCACATTATTCGTCTTCTCGTATGCTTTTATACGCCAAACTATCCTATCACAACTTTCCTTTGCTTCATCCACATTGTTCGTCTTCTCTTATACTTGTTTTAATACGCCAAACTATCCTATCACAACTGTCTTTCGCTTCATCTACATTGTTCGTCTTCTCGTATACTTGCTTTTATACGCCAAACTATCCTATCACAACTGTCCTTAGCTTCATCCACATTGTTCGTCTTCTCTTATACTTGCTTTTATACGCCAAACTATCCTATCACAACTGTCTTTCGCTTCATCTACATTGTTCGTCTTCTCGTATACTTGCTTTTATACGCCAAACTATCCTATCACAACTTTCCTTCGCTTCATCCACATTGTTCGTCTTCTCTTATAGTTGCTTTTATATGCCAAACTATCCTATCCCAACTGTCCTTCGCTTCATCTACATTGTTCGTCTTCTCGTATACTTGCTTTTATACGCCAAACTATCCAATCACAACTTTCCTTCGCTTCATCTACATTGTTCGTCTTCTCGTATACTTGCTTTTATATGCCGAACTATCATATCACAACTGTCCTTAGCTTCATCCACATTGTTCGTCTTCTCGTATACTTGCTTTTATATGCCAAACTATCATATCACAACTGTCCTTCGCTTCATCTACATTGTTCATCTTCTCGTTTACTTGCTTTTATACTCCAAACTATCCTATCACAACTGTCCTTAGCTTCATCCACATTGTTCGTCTTCTCGTATACTTGCTTTTATATGCCAAACTATCCTATCACAACTTTCCTTCGCTTCATCTACATTGTTCGTCTTCTCGTATACTTGCTTTTATATGCCAAACTATCATATCACAACTGTCCTTCGCTTAATCCACATTGTTCGTCTTCTCTTATACTTGCTTTTATACGCCAAACTATCCTATCACAACTGTCTTTCGCTTCATCCACATTGTTCGTCTTCTCGTATACTTGCTTTTATACGCCAAACTACCCTATCACAACTTTCCTTCGCTTCATCCACATTGTTCGTCTTCTCTTATACTTGCTTTTATATGCCAAACTATCCTATCCCAACTATCCTTCGCTTCATCTACATTGTTCGTCTTCTCGTATACTTGCTTTTATACGCCAAACTATCCTATCACAACTGTCCTTAGCTTCATCCACATTATTCGTCTTCTCGTATGCTTTTATACGCCAAACTATCCTATCACAACTTTCCTTTGCTTCATCCACATTGTTCGTCTTCTCTTATACTTGCTTTTATACGCCAAACTATTCTATCACAACTGTCTTTCGCTTCATCTACATTGTTCGTCTTCTCGTATACTTGCTTTTATACGCCAAACTATCCTATCACAACTGTCCTTAGCTTCATCCACATTGTTCGTCTTCTCGTATACTTGCTTTTATATGCCAAACTATCCTATCCCAACTGTCCTTCGCTTCATCTACATTGGTCGTCTTCTCGTATACTTGCTTTTATACGCCAAACTATCCTATCACAACTGTCCTTAGCTTCATCCACATTGTTCGTCTTCTCGTTTACTTGCTTTTATATGCCAAACTATCCTATCCCAACTGTCCTTCGCTTCATCTACATTGTTCGTTTCTCGTATACTTGCTTTTATACGCCAAACTATCCTATCACAACTTTCCTTCGCTTCATCCACATTGTTCGTCTTCTCTTGTACTTGCTTTTATATGCCAAACTATCCTATCCCAACTGTCCTTCGCTTCATCTACATTGTTCGTCTTCTCGTATACTTGCTTTTATACGCCAAACTATCCTATCACAACTGTCCTTAGCTTCATCCACATTGTTCGTCTTCTCTTATACTTGCTTTTATACGCCAAACTATCCTATCACAACTGTCTTTCGCTTCATCTACATTGTTCGTCTTCTCGTATACTTGCTTTTATACGCCAAACTATCCTATCACAACTTTCCTTCGCTTCATCCACATTGTTCGTCTTCTCTTATAGTTGCTTTTATATGCCAAACTATCCTATCCCAACTGTCCTTCGCTTCATCTACATTGTTCGTCTTCTCGTATACTTGCTTTTATACGCCAAACTATCCTATCACAACTGTCCTTAGCTTCATCCACATTGTTCGTCTTCTCGTATACTTGCTTTAATACGCCAAACTATCCTATCACAACTGTCCTTAGCTTCATCCACATTGTTCGTCTTCTCTTGTACTTGCTTTTATATGCCAAACTATCCTATCCCAACTGTCCTTCGCTTCATCTACATTGTTCGTCTTCTCGTATACTTGCTTTTATACGCCAAACTATCCTATCACAACTGTCCTTAGCTTCATCCACATTGTTCGTCTTCTCTTATACTTGCTTTTATACGCCAAACTATCCTATCACAACTGTCTTTCGCTTCATCTACATTGTTCGTCTTCTCGTATACTTGCTTTTATACGCCAAACTATCCTATCACAACTTTCCTTCGCTTCATCCACATTGTTCGTCTTCTCTTATAGTTGCTTTTATATGCCAAACTATCCTATCCCAACTGTCCTTCGCTTCATCTACATTGTTCGTCTTCTCGTATACTTGCTTTTATACGCCAAA
This sequence comes from Odontocerum albicorne, assembly GCA_949825065.1. Lineage (NCBI taxonomy): Eukaryota > Metazoa > Arthropoda > Insecta > Trichoptera > Odontoceridae > Odontocerum > Odontocerum albicorne. The sequence continues at coordinate 12,517,687 of OX463868.1, forward strand.
CTATCCAATCACAACTTTCCTTCGCTTCATCTACATTGTTCGTCTTCTCGTATACTTGCTTTTATATGCCGAACTATCATATCACAACTGTCCTTAGCTTCATCCACATTGTTCGTCTTCTCGTATACTTGCTTTTATATGCCAAACTATCATATCACAACTGTCCTTCGCTTCATCTACATTGTTCATCTTCTCGTTTACTTGCTTTTATACTCCAAACTATCCTATCACAACTGTCCTTAGCTTCATCCACATTGTTCGTCTTCTCGTATACTTGCTTTTATATGCCAAACTATCCTATCACAACTTTCCTTCGCTTCATCTACATTGTTCGTCTTCTCGTATACTTGCTTTTATATGCCAAACTATCATATCACAACTGTCCTTCGCTTAATCCACATTGTTCGTCTTCTCTTATACTTGCTTTTATACGCCAAACTATCCTATCACAACTGTCTTTCGCTTCATCCACATTGTTCGTCTTCTCGTATACTTGCTTTTATACGCCAAACTACCCTATCACAACTTTCCTTCGCTTCATCCACATTGTTCGTCTTCTCTTATACTTGCTTTTATATGCCAAACTATCCTATCCCAACTATCCTTCGCTTCATCTACATTGTTCGTCTTCTCGTATACTTGCTTTTATACGCCAAACTATCCTATCACAACTGTCCTTAGCTTCATCCACATTATTCGTCTTCTCGTATGCTTTTATACGCCAAACTATCCTATCACAACTTTCCTTTGCTTCATCCACATTGTTCGTCTTCTCTTATACTTGCTTTTATACGCCAAACTATTCTATCACAACTGTCTTTCGCTTCATCTACATTGTTCGTCTTCTCGTATACTTGCTTTTATACGCCAAACTATCCTATCACAACTGTCCTTAGCTTCATCCACATTGTTCGTCTTCTCGTATACTTGCTTTTATATGCCAAACTATCCTATCCCAACTGTCCTTCGCTTCATCTACATTGGTCGTCTTCTCGTATACTTGCTTTTATACGCCAAACTATCCTATCACAACTGTCCTTAGCTTCATCCACATTGTTCGTCTTCTCGTTTACTTGCTTTTATATGCCAAACTATCCTATCCCAACTGTCCTTCGCTTCATCTACATTGTTCGTTTCTCGTATACTTGCTTTTATACGCCAAACTATCCTATCACAACTTTCCTTCGCTTCATCCACATTGTTCGTCTTCTCTTGTACTTGCTTTTATATGCCAAACTATCCTATCCCAACTGTCCTTCGCTTCATCTACATTGTTCGTCTTCTCGTATACTTGCTTTTATACGCCAAACTATCCTATCACAACTGTCCTTAGCTTCATCCACATTATTCATCTTCTCGTATGCTTTTATACGCCAAACTATCCTATCACAACTTTCCTTTGCTTCATCCACATTGTTCGTCTTCTCTTATACTTGCTTTTATACGCCAAACTATCCTATCACAACTGTCTTTCGCTTCATCTACATTGTTCGTCTTCTCGTATACTTGCTTTTATACGCCAAACTATCCTATCACAACTGTCCTTAGCTTCATCCACATTGTTCGTCTTCTCTTATACTTGCTTTTATACGCCAAACTATCCTATCACAACTGTCTTTCGCTTCATCTACATTGTTCGTCTTCTCGTATACTTGCTTTTATACGCCAAACTATCCTATCACAACTTTCCTTCGCTTCATCCACATTGTTCGTCTTCTCTTATAGTTGCTTTTATATGCCAAACTATCCTATCCCAACTGTCCTTCGCTTCATCTACATTGTTCGTCTTCTCGTATACTTGCTTTTATACGCCAAACTATCCAATCACAACTTTCCTTCGCTTCATCTACATTGTTCGTCTTCTCGTATACTTGCTTTTATATGCCGAACTATCATATCACAACTGTCCTTAGCTTCATCCACATTGTTCGTCTTCTCGTATACTTGCTTTTATATGCCAAACTATCATATCACAACTGTCCTTCGCTTCATCTACATTGTTCATCTTCTCGTTTACTTGCTTTTATACTCCAAACTATCCTATCACAACTGTCCTTAGCTTCATCCACATTGTTCGTCTTCTCGTATACTTGCTTTTATATGCCAAACTATCCTATCACAACTTTCCTTCGCTTCATCTACATTGTTCGTCTTCTCGTATACTTGCTTTTATATGCCAAACTATCATATCACAACTGTCCTTCGCTTAATCCACATTGTTCGTCTTCTCTTATACTTGCTTTTATACGCCAAACTATCCTATCACAACTGTCTTTCGCTTCATCCACATTGTTCGTCTTCTCGTATACTTGCTTTTATACGCCAAACTACCCTATCACAACTTTCCTTCGCTTCATCCACATTGTTCGTCTTCTCTTATACTTGCTTTTATATGCCAAACTATCCTATCCCAACTATCCTTCGCTTCATCTACATTGTTCGTCTTCTCGTATACTTGCTTTTATACGCCAAACTATCCTATCACAACTGTCCTTAGCTTCATCCACATTATTCGTCTTCTCGTATGCTTTTATACGCCAAACTATCCTATCACAACTTTCCTTTGCTTCATCCACATTGTTCGTCTTCTCTTATACTTGCTTTTATACGCCAAACTATTCTATCACAACTGTCTTTCGCTTCATCTACATTGTTCGTCTTCTCGTATACTTGCTTTTATACGCCAAACTATCCTATCACAACTGTCCTTAGCTTCATCCACATTGTTCGTCTTCTCTTATACTTGCTTTTATACGCCAAACTATCCTATCACAACTGTCTTTCGCTTCATCATTGTTCGTCTTCTCGTATACTTGCTTTTATACGCCAAACTATCCTATCACAACTTTCCTTCGCTTCATCCACATTGTTCGTCTTCTCTTATAGTTGCTTTAATATGCCAAACTATCATATCACAACTGTCCTTCGCTTCATCTACATTGTTCATCTTCTCGTTTACTTGCTTTTATACGCCAAACTATCCTATTACAACTTTACTTCAAAGTCGAACAATGTGGATAGTTTGGCGTGTTTGTATTGTCTGTCAATCATAAAAGGGGTTATAGCTGATAGAAGGGAAGGTATGGGATAGAAGGGAAGGTATGGGAAGATATATTTTAACACAATATTTTAATACATTACTCAAACGCTATAACGTTACAAAATCATGAGTAAGGGTGATAGAAAAGTGTGAAAGAAAAAGGAAACACAATTTATGGGTGAATAGTGAGGATTGGAGAATATTGAGGAATTCTGCTATTTGGGAAGATCTTTTTCATATGATGGAAAAGTTAAGAGGGATATCGAACGGCGTGTAGCGATAATTTAGTAAGTCAATATTTATATTTGAATCGGACAGCATCAACATCTGCTTAGATTATAGTAGTATTCTTGCAGTGAGACTCTGGAATCAGTTACAAACCAATATAAGACTTGGCATGCTTTAAGAAACGACTGAAAAAAACTCTTAATTTCTAGTCAGTAAAATAACGTGTTTCATTCCTGATTTTTCTTAACCTTTCCTCTCCACCATCCCTTCCTTTCCTTTTGATTGATGATATCTTACTTTATATGAAATATGAAAAAGAATGTTCGGGTGATTATCCGTCTTTGTTGGGTTCGTGGGTATATGCTCACGTATGTGTTTATGGATTTCGTGGGGATGGATAGCCATTTGAATGATTTATGCGACCACGTTTCTTGCTTCGTTTACTTTCGTCTGGTTGGCTGGAAGAGATTGCCAGCTGACAATTAACCCGCCAGATGGTTTTTTTTCAATAAAAGTGTTAAATAAAAATAAATACATAAAGGGCTGTAGAAATGCGTGTTTTGAGGCGACCATTTATGATAAAATACGATATAAAGTGATAAGGAATTAATGTGAACTTAAGGCTGATGTGTTGAGTAAGGTGGAGAAGGAGCACGCTGAGATGGTTTGGCCATGTGGAACGAACGACCAAAGAAATACTAACAAAACAGATATATGAGTATATTGTAAATGTGAGTGGAAGACGTGTGAAAGAACACCAAGTTAAGTATGGTTGGATCAAGTAAGATTTAATCGTAGAAGTTGCATAAAAAGATAAATGGATGTAGAAGAAGTAAAAGAAGTGTATCGAGATAGAAAAGCCTAGCGTTCTGTCATATCTACCTACAACGATATGGCATAATAATTTATATTTATCAAACACTGTTTATTCCACTTTTTTTGTAACGGTATAACCCTACCGGTTCCAAGGTGCACACCTCATCTTCAGGGGGAGCACCAACAAGACTTGTGCTCCCCTGAAGATGAGGTGAAAGCCTTGAAACCGGTAGGGTTATACCGTTACAAAAAAAGTGGAATAAACAGTATTTGATAAAAATTAATTACAATGTCTTTAAACCTCCACAACGTTAACGCCTTAACTATCAACAACATAAATGGCATGATGATCTGTTTTTTTATACTTAAACGGTTTATTCAATAAAGGTTAGATAAATAAGATACAATTAATTTATTGAAAGAATTTAATAAAGTCCATATCCTCCATATCCGCCATATCCGTATCCGTTGGACTCAACGGAGACTGAGTGAGAGATTGAGACGTCTCTGCCGACACGTCCGCATCCGCATCCGAGACCTCTGTATCCGAGTCCACCGTATCCGAGTCCGCCGTATCCGAGTCCGCCGTATCCGAGTCCGCCGTATCCGAGACCGCCATATCCGTATCCGTTGTGCTCAACGGACACTGACATTGAGACGGATCTGTCGACTCCACCACATCCACATCCGCGGTATGGCAGATAGCCAGCTGATGTCACAGCCACCTAAAATAAAATGTTTTTTTATTAGTATTCAAATTAATTGTGTACTTGATTAAAAGTTAACTTAAAACTATAGAAGGAGCATAAAAAACAGACTTGACAATGTCTGTTCAAAAAACACAATTCAGTTATTGGACACATAAGTCCGGAGACCTAGATTTTGGAGGGGTGAGAGAAACAGATCACTTAACAATTCAGTTATTAGTCTGGAGACGTTGATTTTAGAGATACAAGAAAAACAGATCACTGGCCAATTCAGTTATTGGGCCTGTAAGTCTGGAGACGTTGATTTTGGGGGGAACGAGAGAAACAAATGACTTTTAAATTCAGTTATTTTCCTTGCAAGTCCGCATACTTTGATTTTGAGGGAAAGAGAGAAACATATCACTAGGTTATTAAATTTGAGAGAAACAGATCACTTAGTTATTATATTTGAGGGAAAGAGAGAAACATATCACTAGGTTATTAAATTTGAGAGAAACAGATCACTTAGTTATTATATTTGAGGGAAAGAGAGAAACATATCACTAGGTTATTAAATTTGAGAGAAACAGATCACTTAGTTATTATATTTGAGGGAAAGAGAGAAACATATCACTAGGTTATTAAATTTGAGAGAAACAGATCACTTAGTTATTATATTTGAGGGAAAGAGAGAAACATATCACTAGGTTATTAAATTTGAGAGAAACAGATCACTTAGTTATTATATTTGAGGGAAAGAGAGAAACATATCACTAGGTTATTAAATTTGAGAGAAACAGATCACTAAGTTATTATATTTGAAAGAAAGAGAGAAACAGATCACAAGGCTATTATATTTGAGGGAAAGAGAGAAACATATCACTAGGTAATTAAATTTGAGAGAAACAGATCACTAAGTTATTATATTTGAAAGAAAGAGAGAAACAGATCACTAAGTTATTATATTTGAGGGAAAGAGAGAAACAGATCACTAGGTTATTAAATTTTTGAGCATGAAAATCTGAATACATCGATTTTGATGGGACGAGAAATGAACGGACTTGCGTAACAATCAACATACATGCATAGATCTCTATATACGCATCATAGATGTCATAGATGCATCACGCCGTGTCTCTTATGGGGTAAGCAGAGATAATATATCTCCAAACTTTTCCACCCAAGCACACAACTTTTGCATCCTCCGAATTCTTCGCAGTGCACGCATTTCTTCAGCATTTATTCGGCTCTTTTCCCTCCCAAAGTTATTACTAAAATATTGTTGTGTTCCAAATTTTGATACTTCTAATTGAGTATATATTATAACTTATGTGTTGACATTATTTCCTATCGCTACATGCAATTTTAGATCTCTCTTAACTCTTCTATCATATGATAAAATACTAGAATTCGACAACTTTCTCCAATATTTTTTTTTTCATCTAAATTTTCATAGCATTTACTTTTACTTTAAAACATTTCTACAGTCATGACTTTGAATTTCACGAACAAATAAAACACATAACAAATATATTTGTAAGGCACTAGATTTCCGTGCGGAAGGTCGTCGATTCGAGCCCCACGCTGTGCCTCGAACGACACAGGCACTTTTTTCGCCTAGTGTTCGAGGGTCGGTCAAATTTATTATTTTCGTTTTAAAATATATATAATAATAATAAAACGCTTTTTACGAAACGAATTCTCCTCAAGAGCGCTCTAATCGGGATTCGAACCCAACTACACTAGCCCCGACAGAATAAAAACTAACAAAGTTCATAAAAAAAGAGTTCAAATAGGAAGCTAGTGGCTGCGGTCACTGATGAAGTACATTCACTCGTATGCACATGTTATGCACGAAAATTGCCGAGGGAAAATGAACTACAAATAAAGTTCTGTAGATCTTCCGATTGTCTTAAATAAATAGATACAGGTTAATTGTTAGCAACATAGTATGTACATAATTCATTTAGACATATTTCAAGAACACATTAAGAAACAGAAGCTATCAAAAGGTCTGGGCTCATCTTATAGCATCCCCCCGGCCAAGATTCACTCCACCAATATAAGGCGAGCCCAGCCACGGGGACACCAGATGTTTTTAAGCCCACACCCTTGAACACGCAGAACAAGAAGATTAAAAAAACACAGAAAATAAATAGATGACAAAAAAATACATTGAAGAGAGAAGATATTAAAAGGTCCGGGCTAATCCCACAAACATTCCTCCGGCCGAGATACACCGCGCCAATGTAGGGCGAGCCCGACCGCAAGGGCATCGGGGTGCTTCCATACCCCACCCCCGCATATTAAGATTAAATAATAAATAAAAAAAAAACAAAAACGTATGGCAGACAACAAAATAATGCAGTAAACCCACATACTATATACGATCTCAGGTTACTACTAACTGTCAGCAAGAACGGAAAAAAGAAAAGTCTCAAAGGAGACCAAATTTTACAAATTGACAAATGGGAAATGAAATAGTTGAAACAACGTTGAAATAGTTAGACAGTAATACATTGAAATAGTTAAGCAGTTTTAAAAGAATGAATGAGAAGATAACGCAGAAACACGTACGCACAATCCACGATTCACCACCAGCGAAAAGAGAGAAAAGAAAGAAAAAGAAAAAGTCTTCAAGTATTTCCTAAAACTGCATACTCCACCCATATATCTAATTAAAATAATTTAAACTTACGAGCATAAGGCCAAAGAACAGTGTGAAGAACTTCATGTTGTGTTCGGTAGAGTCCACAGAGCAGAATGAACATTGACCAAATTGTCTCAGCTTATATACCGAATTGGACAGTGTTCAAATTCTGAACAGATTTATTTACTAAGCTGAGTTGAACCAATTTATCAACGAAGTTTGCAAATACACTTTTCTACTTGTCGTTAACAAATAATTAATCATTGTCTATTGTATGCCCATTCCTCACGTAGTCGTTACCTGATGCCCATATTCTTCAACAAACATCTGTTCTAATTATTATCAATGAGTGTTTTCTTTTGAACCTTGACAATATATTTTTTAATCTGTATATTTTCAATAAAGTAAATAAAACAGTTTTTTAATTTTTTATTTACCATTATTTTATTTGAGTTCACTACCGGTTTCGAAGATCTGCATCTTCCTCGTCAGGTAAAGATGAACTAAATTATGCCTTAAATATTTTTTTTCGGATTGTAATTAATACAGGAAAGGGGCAAGAAAGAAGTTTATAATAAGGAGTAGGTAGACATAAGAAGACTTTTGAATGTTTACAATGTTGAGAATTCATTTGAATGTTTATAATGTTGAGAATTCAGTTGCTTGCAGCAGAGAAATTTAGATATCTAGTATGTAAAACAGAGAGTGATTCCTTGCATGGTTATATTTATTTGAGTCATGTAAACTTAGTGTTTCGTGGAAGCCTGGGTGTTACAGACATCAACAGTAAGATGGAGGAGAGGCGGATGGATTGAGATGGTATGGGCACGTTGGACGCAGAGCACCCAATCACATTGTGAACCAGGCAATCTCCATGGATCTTCCTCGAATAACAACCAGAAAAAGACCAAAGAATTCATGGATAGTGCAAAAAGATAACTTGATACAGAGGCACGGCCTAGGGGACGTAGTCCGGAACAGAAGAGCATACAACCTGAGAACGAGGAGAGCTGACCCCAACAGTCTTCGCAGACAATGAGTTGGGATGGACCCAGGGAGAAGATGTAAACTTAGTGTTTCTTTAGGGTGGCCACTGAAAGACTGAAGGGTTTGAAAAATTCATAACTTGTTCATTTTAAATTTTTATTTACATGTTATAGAGCTTTACTACCCCGAGATACTCAGCAGCGCCTGCAGTACGCCATTCCATTTCAACACCTACCATAGTCAGAGATAGCAACAACTGTTTGAACAACTTGATAATGAGTGATGAGGTCCATTGCCATTTAAACGGGTACATCAACACATCAACAAACAAAACTGCAGACTTTGGGGTACTGAGAATCCCAGGGAATTACATCTGCATCAATTGCATCCCCAAAAATGCACTGTTTGGTGCGGTGTTATGGCTGAAAGAGTTATCGGCCCCTATTTCTTTGAAAATTAGGAAGGTCAGTCAGAAAGAATCAACAAGACCCTGCAAAGCACAATGCTTGATATTTAATTACGCGCAGTGGTTGAAGATAATCAGGAGGTAACGTTTGGTCCCAACAGAATGGAACTATTGCGCACACTGCCAGGGCGACGATGGCAGTGTGCGCAGTACAGCGAAGTACATCCTTCTGCATTTTATGGGCTTGCCTGTAGTATCGCGGAACAGTTCACTGCGATATGTTTTTATAGAATAGTGTAGAGGTACTGAAAAAAATCATATTTTCGAAACCTTAAAATCTTAAAATATTCGGTACCATACTGTAGGAATTACGGTCGTCCCTGAATATTGTCAACACGCACGGTCAACGACCGACGAAACGACCTTCGGATATGTCTAAAGGTTGCATACCAGAACATTAATATTGTTTACCCGCAAATACTATTTACGTTACATTCCACAGTAGAAAGATAACGCATCGCGCTGTCTCACCGTTTTCGTCAACAAATTATCTACCCACTATATTATTCGCAACGTCTGCAACCACCTCTGCACGCGCAGGAGTGAGACATAAATATATTGCGGGCGCACTCACGCATATGTATAAATACCTACTTATCGATAAATAAAGATTATTAATCACTTGACCATTCATCGCTGTTTACTATTCATTGATTATTCACTCTCACTTTCCGCATTGCTAATCGAGTAATTTTATTTAAATACCAAACAACAGTCATAATTATCAGCACGTCCTACTAGGACATCCGCTAAAATACAAACAAAGAGAGTTGAATGACGCGAAACGGGCGTCATCAGCGTCTCTACAAAAAATGTGTTGACGCCCCAGGGGCGTCTTTAGCAGCGAACGTGTTAAAGCGATCTGGAAAAACCTTCAGTATCGCGATGGGTTCTTACCTTCTTGTTTCGAGGATTCTACAGTTACACACCGTGAGAAGTTCGACGTGGTGTGCATATTTTGGGTAATCACCATTTGAATCATATATTCTTGGTTTTAGTTTGTCTATCTACAAGAAATTTTCTGCATGTTTCTTACTAAACATGCAGGTGCAGGGATGAACTTCATCCAATAGCCGCAGCCCCCACCTTCCAGTTTATATACTCAGATTATGTGTATCCTCTCCCTGGTTCCATCCTAACTTATGATTGTGTGCGGTATATTGTGGGATGAATATTTTTGGTCTTTCTGGAGTGATGATGTGTGAGGAGTTGAATTTCGCATGATGTTTCCAGTTGTAATTGAGTGTCACTGTTTGTCAGGTTGATGAGAACGTGCAACGGGGTTTTGTTTTTGTGTAATCAAAAATCGGATGGAAGTATCGATTTATTTTTTCATGCTAAATATCCTCAGTGAGATACAGGCAAAAGCCTAGTTTACTGGGGATACGACAAATGAAAGGTGACAAACCCAGATAGGGTGTGGGCTGAAAAACATCTGGTGTCCCCGTGGCTGAGTTCGCCCTATATTGGTGGGGTGTATCTTGGCCGAGGGGGTGCTAGTAGATGAGCCCAGACCTTTTGATAGCTTCTGTATTTCATGTATTATCTGCAATTTATGTGTTTTAGAAGTGCTATTTAAGCATTATCTGTACATACTATGTTGCTATCAATAAACCTATCATTAATTTATTTATTTATTTAAGATCATTATAATTGTATGTCCAAATTAAATAACCTGTTGTTTTTTCACAAATTATGTATATTTCTTGTCCTGTGAAATAATAAATAATAAAAAAAATCTTGTATAACTTGTCATATGTGCATTTGTATGTAAAAAACACTGTCGAGTCGAAAATTATCCAAAATGACATCAAACCTTGAGAAGTAGGCAGAAAAAACTGATCTTTCAACTATTCTATTCATGCCCCATGTTCATTCACCTCATACGTCGTGCACAATCTGTAAGGACAGTCTGCGAGAGTCGCTTACTTTGTGTGGGGCGCCTGAGGATTGGGAGCAGGTGGCTTAAGACCATGAAGGGTGGAGAGCTGCATGCTCTCGGGCTGATGTCTTTTCAGCGGCTAGACCTGTGAGAAACAGTCAGCGCGCTGCGAACATGTGTCAGCATGGCCAGGCGGCGCAGCAGGGCCCACATGTCTGTGACATTTGCGGGAGGAAGTGCGCATCTAGGATCGGAGTGTTTTCTCACAGAAGATCACATGATCAACGTGGAAGAGCAGATCAAGTCTGACGTTGGAGTTGCGAGGGGATCCTCGACTGCGAGGCTCGGCAACGAAGTGCGCAGTCATATAGTATTCATACTTATTAATTTACCTTTTTTTTAATATTGCCTACTTGGTCAAGTCACGTTTTCCTTGCTCTACTTCTTCCGCAAATACCTATCGCACTTCTGACTTGTGTACTTGCTTAATCATTCTTTCATTATTCATTATCTCCACATGTTCAGACTATCTTAATGTTAAATTATTTATAGTTAAGGCATTAACATTGCGGGAGGTTTAAAGACATTGTAATTTGTTTTATCAAACACTGTTTATTCTACTTTTTGTAACGGTATAACCCCACCGGTTTTAAGACTATCGTCTTTGCAAACGAGACTATCGTCTGTGCTCCCCTGATGATGAGGTGTAAACCTTAAAACCGGTAGGGTTATACCGTTACAAAAAGTGGAATAAACAGTTTTTGATAAAACAAATTTCAATATCTTAACGTTTTTTTTTCTTTAACTTAGTCGAAAAATTTATTTAATCCATGCTTTCATTTCTGACGTCTTCGTTCCACCTTTTTTCCTACATCGACACTGCACAAATATTCCTTTGTGCGAGCGTTCATTTTGTTATATTTTAGGTCTTACGACCATTTGTTATTCTTTATGAAAGAAGATGGTTCATTTATTTATGTCAATTCTAAATTATGCAACGTGTTTCCAGTAGAAAACAGAGTCCAATCTTACAACCAGCCATTATGTCATGGGGGACAAAATTAGTCCCCATCCACCTCAATCTATTATGTGGTAACATAAGTTGTGTCACTTTTTTTTTTAATTTAAAAATGAGCACCAAAAGTAAAACAAAATGATAAAGGTTATACGACATTCGATTGAAAATTTTCTGCTCTACAAGATATTGTGTTTGCTTTTACGTTACATTTATTATTTTATTTGATTACAAACCTTCAAAATGTAATGTCAAGTAGACGAGAGTATTTGTAGACACTGTCAAGTAGACACCTCCTTATGTTCGCGTTCAATCGAGGGAATAAAGTTGCCAAAGCTGCTCGCGGTATTTGCGCAGTGTACGGTGAAGATGTTATAAATGTAAGGACAGCTCGTCGATGGTTTTTGCGTTTCAAAGACGGTAATTTCGACCTGAAAGACATGGAGCGTTCCGGACGACCAGTGGACTTCGATGAGGACCGCTTAAATTATATTATTCATGAAGATCCCCTTCAAACCACCGTAGGATTAAACCTACTTAAGATTCTTGAAGTATTTTTAACATACGTGTTTGAAATGGTGACACTGGTATCTTCGCTTTTCAGAATTCTGTATAGACAAAGTTTTGAGGTACTGAACCATCGCAATAACTGTAAACATGATGAAAGGTTCAAAGGGAAAAGTTAAAAAAAATAAGTTTTAATAAACGAAACATTTATTAAAAAAAAATACGATATACTATGATAAAATCAGATTTATTTTCTGTTAAAACTTAATAAAGTCCATATCCGCCATAACCGTATCCGTTGTGCTCAACGGAGACTGAATGAGAGACTGAAACGTCTCTGCCGACACGGCCGCATCCGCATCCGAGACCTCTGTATCCGAGTCCGCCGTATCCGAGTCCACCGTATCCGAGTCCGCCGTATCCGAGTCCGCCGTATCCGAGTCCACCGTATCCGAGACCGCCGTATCCGAGTCCACCGTATCCGAGACCGCCATATCCGTATCCGTTGTGCTCAACGGACACTGACACTGAGACGGATCTGTCGACTCCACCACATCCACATCCGCGGTATGGCAAGTAGCCAGCGGATGCCAAAGCCACCTGGAAATTTGATCAAAAACTATAAGATATCTGTACCCATTAAATATACTGGAATGCAAATTACTGAGTTTAATTGGGTCTAGGATATAAATATTTATTTTGAGTTATCGATTTAAAGCGCAGCCTTTCCTGTATGTATGTACATATTTATGATTAAATGTTTAGCTAGGGTTTATCTGTATGTCTGTGTTATCGATTTAAAGCGCAGCCTTTCCTGTATGTATGTACATATTAATGATTAAATGTTTAGCTAGGGTTTATCTGTATGTCTGTGTTATCGATTTAAAGCGCAGCCTTTCCTGTATGTATGTACATATTTATGATCGCTGTAGTGTTTTGTGCATGCACACAATAGAGCAATACACGCAAAAGCGTCATTCCACCACCTGATAAATAGACAATATAAATGTTTAACTAGGGTTCGTCTGTATGTTTGTGTATATGTATGCTCGCTGTAATGTTATGTACATGCACACAATAGAGCAATACACGCAAAGGCGTCATTCCACCACATGATAAATAGACAATATAAATGTTTAGCTAGGGTTTGTCTGTATGTTTGTGTATATGTATGCTCGCTGTAGTGTTATGTGCATGCACACAATAGAGCAATACACGCACAGGTGTCATCCCACTACATGACGAACAGACAATCAAAATGTTTAGCTAGGGTTTATCTGTTTGTTTGTGTATGGTACATGTATGCTCGCTGTAGAGTTATGTGCATGCACACAAAAGAGCAGTATACGCACAGGTGTCATCCCACCACATGATGAACAGACAATTTAAATGTTTAGCTAGGGTTTATCTGTATGTCTGTGTATGGTACATGTATGCTTGCTGTAGAGTTATGTGCATGCACACAATAGAGCAATACACGCACCGGTGTCATCCCATCAAATTATGAACAGACAATCTAAATGTTTAGCTAGGGTTTGTCTGTATGTTTATGTATGGTATATGTATGCTTGCTGTAGAGTTATGTGCATGCACACAATAGAGTAATACACGCACCGGTGTCATCCCACCAAATTATGAACAGACAATCTAAATGTTTAGCTAGGGTTTGTTTGTATGTTTATGTATTGTACATGTACGAGTATGCTCGCTGAAGAGCTATGTATAGTACATGCACACAAATGAACAATACACGCACATGCGTCAACCTCACACAGAATGGACTGACAATCTTATTGTTAACTCTTCAAATTGTGACTCCTTTAAGAATCTTGAGTCACTCATCCATAGCGATGGAGGATATGCAGCAGATGTAACACATAGAATAAGTGTGGGATGGATGAAGTTTATATCAATGACGGGAGTTCTATGTGATCCGAAAATGCCAGTAAAGTTAAATGGAAAAGTATACCAAATGATCATCAGACCCGCACCCTCTATGACCCAGAATGCTGGACGATGTATAACTCTCACTCTAGGCAACTAGAAACTGCTGAAATGCGCATGCTAAGATGGTCAGTTGGTGTGTCCCGAAGAGAAAAAATAAAAAACTCACGCATTCGTGGAAGCCTAGGTGTTACAGAAATCAACAGCAAGATGAAAGAGAGGCGATTGAGATGGTATGGGCACGTTGGACGCAAATCACCTGATCACATTGTGAACCAAGCAATCTTCATGGATCTTCCTCGAATAACAACCAGAGGAAGACCAAAAAATTTATGGGTGGTTCAAAAAGATAACATGATGCAGAGGCACGGCCTGGGGGACCTAGTCCGGGACAGAAGAGCATACAACCTGAGGACGAGGAGAGCTGACCCCAACAGTCTTTGTAGACAATGAGTTGGGATGGAGCCAAGGAGAATAAGACATATGTATGCTCGCAAGGGATCTTTTTACTAAGAGTACGAATAAATACAGTCAAATTTTAGATCAACAAATCAACTTACGAGCATGAGGCCAACAAACAGTGAGAAGAACTTCATGTTGTATTTGGTTGAGTCCACAGAACAGAATGAACACTGACCAAATTGTCTCAGCTTATATACGAAATTGGGCTCTGTACAAATACTCGTATCTCGTCTAAATCAGAACGTTCTTAATTTACTTAGCTGATTTTCATAAGTTGCAATATGTCATTAATCACGTATACACCTGGCAACTGTCTTTTATTGGTTTAATTGTTGTTTTTAAAGTAAAGTTTTATTTAAATAGAATATGATAGACCTTTGATTTGTTTATTGATAGTTAAATTTTGTTTAAAAGATTAGTGTTTTGAACAACAGAACTGAAAAACGTAGAAATGTGCCATTGTATACATAAGGAAAATACTCAAAAAAATATTCGGACCCTTACAGAAAAATGGATCTTGGAGAGTGAGATATAATGAGGAATTATACAGCATATACAAAGAGACCAACATTATAAGATATATCAAAATTGGGAGGCTACGTTGGGCGGGGCATGTGGCAAGAATGGGAGAAGAGAGGATGCCTAACAAGGTACTCTTTTCCAAGCCCCAAGGAAGACGTAGAGTGGGTAGTGGATGGATGGGGTGCAGAGTGATACAAGCGTGATTGGCATCAGGGGCTGGAGGAATGCATCTCAGGATAGGAAGGAATGGCAACGACTGCTGGAGGAGGCTGGGGCCCACAATGGGCTGTAGTGCCATTGATTGATTGATACATACGGTGGGTGATCAATGAAAAACCAATAAAATATTTTTATCAAAAAACTATTAAGAACAATTAAGGCTTTTTACTCTTGAAAGAATGGTTTATTTTCAGGTACACAAAACATTTGTAGAATGCACTTTTTAGGATAGTTTTTAGCTCACCTAACGATTTTACCTTTATCTCTTCTATAGTTGCAAAATGTCGTTCTTTTAATGTCCTCTTCATCTTCGGGAACAGGAAAAAGTTGCAGAGGATCACATCTGGTGAATACTGTGGTTGCGGTATCACAAATTTATTGGTTTTGTCTAAAAGTTCAAGAATAAGTAGTGAAATGTGAGCCAGTATAATCTTCTTCTCCCTGGCTCCACCCCAACTCACTGTCTGCGGAGACTGTTGGGGTCAGCTCTCCTCACCCTCAGGTTGTATGCTGTTCTGTCCCGGACTACGTCCCCCAGGCCGTGCCTCTGCATCAGGCTATCTTTTTGCACCACCCATGAATTTTTTGGTCTTCCTCTGGTTGTTATTCGAGGAAGATCTATGGAGATTGCCTGGTTCACAATTTGATTGGGTGCTCTGCGTCCAACGTGCCCATACCATCTCAATCGCCTCTCTTCCATCTTACTGTTGATGTCTGTAACACCTAGGCTTTCACGAATGCGTGAGCTTTTTATTTTGTCTCTTAGGGACCATTTAAGCATGCGCATTTCAGCAGTTTTTAGTTGCCTAGAGTAAGAATTATAAATCGTTCAGCATTCGGAGCCATAGAGGAGTGCGGGTCTATCAATCGTTTGGTATACTTTTCCTTTTAACTTTACTGGCATTTTCGGATCACATAGAACTCCCGTCACTGATCTAAACTTCATCCATCCCACACTAATGCTATGTGTTACATCTGCTGCACATCCTCCATCGCTATCGACGAGTAACTCAAGATACTTAAAGGAGTCACAATTTGAAGAGCATACATATGTGTATTTTCGGATCACATAGAACTCCCGTCATTGCTTTAAAATTCATCCATCCCACACTAATTCCATGTGTTACATCTGCTGCACGTCCTCCATCGCTATGGATGAGTGACCCAAGATACTTAAAGGAGTCACAATTTGGTAATTTTTCTCCATCCATTTGCATTACGGGAGTGACAGCATTTGTGTTCTCGAATGGTAGGTACAGAAACTCTGTTTTCTTTCTGCTCAGTCTCAATCCATTGTCCTCCAAGATTCTTCTCCACCTTTCCAGACTATTTTGCAGGTCTTCATGTTTTTCACTTATTAATACGATATCGTCTGCAAATAGTAGGATGATCCAGTATAATACTGTCATGCAAAACCTTTTCAAAACAAAACGTTTTCTTCGGGTTGCCTCACGCAAACGGAGTAAACCCTCAAGACTATACTCCTTATTAACCGTCCAGTCTAGTGGTAAAAAATAAAAGTGGAGGTTTATCATCGTTATCAAAAGACTAATATTAAAATCTGAAAGACGTCCTATTTAGGTCATGTACTTAGAGAAGCAAAGTACAAATGACTGCACCTGATCATCCAAGGCAAGATAGAGTGTCGAAGAGGTGTTGGCAGGAGGCAAATCTCCTGATTCCGCAATATACGTGATTGGACTAGTACAGAGAGCGTTGGAGATCTTTTTCGGGCTGCCGGAGACTAAGATGTCTACTCTCAGGTGATAGTCAACGTTGGGGGGACCTGACATGACACTGGGAAGAAGAAGAAGAAAACCTTTTAATATATTGTTTGAGAGGGTTCAATACTACAGCTTATAAGAAACTGTTTAAAACAAATGTCCAGTATATTTTTCGAATCTATGTCTGAGAGATGTTCGTTTGGAGAAAAGAACTTCATGATCGATTTGTTCTTCATGTCATTAATTAGTTGTTCCAAATCGATCCAATAGAGCGGGGTTTATTATAAAGCTTAAGCCATTGTTGGTCGCGTGGTGGAGAATGAACTACCTCTTTATGTTAGAAATATGTTTGCGTGTGCAGCTTCAGGAAACACTTATAAATAACGTATAAGGAGCGTCGGGAATCTTTTTCGGGCTGCCGGGAACAAAGATGTCTACTCTCAGGTGATATTCAACGTTAGGGGGACCTGACATGACACTGGGAAGAAAAATAATCAAATAAAATAGAAAGGAGAAACCATTGATATTTGATTGAACTTGGCGTGCTTTTTTTCTGTCTTTGCTTTTCAGGAAATTTCCATTAAGCTTTTGTTTCGATGTTTTGGTTATACATACAACCATTTTTCGTAACTTGTTATAACACGTTGCAGTTATGCTGCATCGACAATGGTTTCAACCAACATTTGCTCAATGTCACTTTTGCGATACTGCTTTTGTTGAAAATTCAACAAATTTGGCTGCCACTTTGATGCTCAAAGCGTTGGTAATTGTTGCTTTGCATGAACCTCATGAGATACCTGCCTTCTTCAACAGCCTCCTTTATAGTAATTTGACAATCGGTGTTCATCGGTGGTTTCTATGTTAAACGATAAATCTTCTTTGTCATATTCAACATCTTGATTTTAACAAAGCATCCTTGCAAAAATCTTCTCCATAATTTTCACCACTTCACTGAACTTTATTCATTTTTTTACGTAAAATTTAACACAAATTCTTTGTCAGTCATTTTTTTAGTTTAAAAATGCTGAAAAAATAATATTTGCCTGTTGTATCGGACATGTAGTGAGACGTGTGCAGTCACCCTTGTATGTGGTATAATGAAAAGACAATGATGTGTAGATCTGCATATATTATTAAATTAAAATGTAAACTTATGTTTGTAATATGTTCTTGTATCTTTGTAATAGTATGTAACACGAAATATTAGACATAGTATGTTGAAATGGTTCTGTATTTGTATAATCATTGTATATGCATAATTCATTTGATATATTTGTGTAAATCTTTGCTTGTATGGAAAGATTGTTAGTCAGCTTGACCCCGATCGTGTTCGCGAACGCAATGGAAATAAAGGACTTGCGGCCGGTCCGTCGTGAGTAGGTCACGGGCCGGTCAGCTTAAGCACCGCTCAGAACCCCGAAAATTGTTGTATTTCGCGGGTAATGGGCGCTTGTGACTGCCGACTGGCCATTAATATAGAGGGTCCGCTGTTAGCAAAAATATACCAATACTATTCTCAGTAACTGTGTTTTACTTGAGACCCGCTACCTACTTCGACCTGCCTGAGAAGAATCTCTCTCCCACTACCTTCTTCTTCTTCTGGATCTTCGCTTCGGAATTCACGACCTCGATTCTCTGAGCGCGACGCGGCAACCAACGTGCCTACGATACAGTTATTTGTGCTCCGTCCGGTACACCTGTCAAACAAGCACAAATCGCCCATCAAATATTGCTAAACATTTAAATATTTACCAAACATAGTGTCGCTAACGTGAGGAAAAAAATAGAATCAATCAAAAACAAACAGCCCACAAAATACACTCAATAAAAACAAACAGCCCACTAAATAGACTCAATTAAAAACAAACAGCCCACTAAATCCGAAAAAAATCTTGTTGTTTTTTTTATCAAACCATACATACAAGTACACGGCGGTAAGTAATGCACATCGGGCTTAAGAAAGAGACTGTCGGTTCGTAGAACGTCGTCTATCGCCACGATACGACTGACAAATCGCGACGGAACATGTGTATGAATGAATGACAGAGACGACGCTCTACAAACCGACAGTCTCTTTCTTAAGCCCGATGTGTATTACTTACCGCCGCGTACTGTACATAATATTAAGTCATTTTTCTATCGGGTAGGCAGACAAGATAGATTTACCAGACTTTTCTATTTTAAACACATGCTTAGCTTTTTCCACATTCATAGCAAATCTACATTTTTTCTATCAGCATTTTTTGTTTCATAAAATTATTCACTTAATCCAACCAAACTTTACTTGATCTTCCTCTGAAATATATTCCACTAACGGACACAGCTATGTCATTCCTCAACAAATTAACACCTTCAGGAATGCCAGTAAAATGCCTACTAAAACTAAAATTTTACTCGTAAAATCTCTGTTCTTTCCGATTCTGGACTATGCCGACGTATGTTACTTGGATGTTACAGAGGAACAGCTGGACAAATTACAGCGTCTTCAAAATGTGTGTCTAAGATTCATTTTCAACCTACGTAAGCACGATCATATGACTTCATACCAGAAGGGATTGAACTGGTTGAACTTTAGAAATAGACGCCAAATTTACATACTGTCTCTATTGTATAATATACTTAACTGTTCCGCCGCCCCTCTTATCTCGCCGACAATTTTCAGCGTCTTTCCAATCATGGATTAGCGCTACGCTCAAACAGAGATATATTGTCTATTGGCCTTTCCAGTTCACTGCTCCTCTTTTTTTACGTCGTCCTTTACTGTCCATGCAGTGAGACTCTGGAATCAGTTACAAACCAATATAAGACTCGCTCCGTCTTTGGCACGCTTTAAGAAGCGACTGAAAAAAAACTCTTAATTTCTAGTCAGTAAAATAACGTGTTTCATTCCTGATTTTTCTTTTCCTTTCCTCTCCACCATCCCTTCCTTTCCTTTTGATTGATGATATCTCACTTTATATGAAAAATAATGTTAGGGTGATTGTCCGTCTTTGTGGGATTCGTGGGCATGTGCTCACGTATATATTGATGGATTTTGTAGGGATGGATAGTCATGTGAATGATTTATGCGACCAAGTTACTTGCTTTATTTACTTTTGTCTGGTTGGTTGGAAGAGATTGTTGCCTGGCAGATTGTATTTGCAATAAAAGTGTTAAATATTTAATTAAATAAATAAGAACCTAAGTTAATAAAGTCGGTAAACACTGCTGGTGTTCGGGGGTAAAATAATACCTATAACTCGGGTCATATATATTTTTTCAAAACAAAGAAAAAACATGCCAATGTGATCCAATAGTCTCACTTTGGTGTGCCACTATTCCAGAACAGCGAAGTAGCCTGTGAATTTGCTGGTATGCTACGGCTCACTCACTTGAATAAACTCCGCGGTATTACTACACTTTTCAACTAAATTGTCGTTAAAAAAGCGAGGAGATCCTCAACTACGAGAAACATCAACGACGATAATGATAAACAAGAAGTTCCCATAATACATTGCCAAAAGCATAGTGTTCTTCCTAGTGTCATGTCAGATCCCTCCAACGTTGAATATCACCTGAGAGTAGGCATCTTAGTCGCGGGCAGTCCGAAAAAGATCTCCAACGCTCCTTATACCAGTCCAATCACGTATATTGAGGAGCCAGGAAATTTGCCTCCTGCCAACACCTCTTCGACCCTCTATTTTGCCTTGGATAATCAGGTGCAGTTATTTGTACTTTGCTCTTCTAAGTACATGACCCAAGTAGGACACCTTTGGATTTTAATATTAGTCAGCAACTCTCTATCAACTTTGTCTCTTTGAAGAACCCTCGTGTTGCTGACCATATCCGTCCAGGGTATCCGTAGCATTCTCCGGTGCATCCACATTTGTAATGCTTCCAGTCGGTTCATACTACTAACTTTGAGGGTCCATGATTACACTCCATGTTTTTAATAACACTGACCAAACGTAGCATTTGACTAACCGTTGTCGAAGTTTCAAGTATAGATTATCATCGAAGAATACGCATCTCATTTTATTAAAAGCCGCACGAGACGATTCAATTCTGCACTTGACTTCGATTTCTGGGTCGAGGTCTTCCACTAGGATACTTCCGAGCATAGTAAGATATGAAAATTGTTAATAAGTAGGTTGAATATTATATTTGTCATTGGTGGGCCTCGTAGTTTAGGATCTCTTCGCCACTCTTACGTCGATTCAGTTGGAATGGGAAGCTGTGTGGTCAAATTTATGTAAAATGAGTGAGTCGTAACATACCAGCAAACTCACCTGCCACACCGCTATACGACATCCGATGACATACCAAAATGGGACGATCAGAGCACACCGGTATGTTCATGGTTTCATATTGCGGGGGTGTGGGATGGAAGCCCCCTGATGCCCTTGCGGTCTGGCTCGCCCTACATTGGTGGGGTGTATCTCGGCCGTGGGAATGTTTGTGGGATGAGCCCGGACCTTTTGGTGTACTCTCTATTGAATGTATTTTTTTCTTTTTTTCTTTTTTTGTCATCTACTATATTTATTTTCTGTGTTTATTTTTTTGTATATATTCCTGTTTCTACGTGTTTAAGGGTGTGGGCTGAAAAACATCTGGTGTCCCCGTGGCTGGGTTCGCCCTATATTGGTGGGGTGTATTTTGGCCGAGGGGATGCTATTAGATGAGCCCAGACCTTTTGACAGCTTCTGTGTCTGATGTATTGTCTGCAATTTATGTGTTTTAGAAGTGTTATTCAGGTGTGATCTTGTACATACTATGTTGCTGTCAATAAACCTAATATTTATTTATTTATTTATTTATTTATATTTTTTTGAAGCGTACCGGTTGTTTAATATTTGTAATCTGGTATCTGGATATAAGCGGTTATTATCAGTACAGAAAATAAAAATAATTTGAGAGTAGGCTGAATTAAAACAACTAAGATTTTTATATAAATATTTTATTGACAAGGCGATCTTTAAAATTACCAGCCGCCACGCCATCCTCCGTATCCGCCACGACCCCAGCCCCAGTTGCTTTCACTGGACCAGGAGGCTGACACGGAGTTGTCCCAGCCTCCCCAGTTGCGACCTCCACATGGAGCGTATCCAGCTGAAGCCATGGCCAACTGGAAAAAAACAGACACCGATGCTTTAGTACAGGTTTTACATAAGTTGTAAAAAACAGACACCAATGCTTTAGTACAGGTTTTACATAAGTTGTAAAAAACAGACACCAATGCTTTAGTACAGGTTTTACATAAGTTTTTAATTATCACATAACATCCATCCTATCGTCTTACTTATGACAGAGTATCGTGACTCCCATGATAGTCCTTAACACTTCCTTTCCTGCGATGTGTAACTAATACACATTCCTTCTAAAAACTTTAACACTTGCCACTCTATGATGGATAGTGAGTGACCAGGACTTACATAATAAAATAATTTTATAGCTAATTACAAAAAATAACCTAGCAGATTTTGCATAATTTTAATTTAAAACATACATTTTTCACTGGATGCTGAGCGTCCAGCACTGTGGCTGGCGGAATTGTTTAGCACAGTAAGGCAAGTGTTAATATCTCTATAAATATAATAAATACTGGGTTCAGATTTTAAGATTCCTCCGTAATACATTTACGCATTGAATGAAAAAATATTATTAATTATAATTAGCACTTATCGGCCACATCAGAGATATTTTGTGAAAATCGGGAATAAATACACCAACACAATCAAACGTGTGCCAATGTGTGACGTAGGTATATTAATTCTAAAAAACCCGCTATGGGTGAGGGAACGACGCTATTCACATCTCATTTTCACTTCTTCGGTATATGAGAATGCAAGAATAGAATCTCAGTTCGCTCGCTTAAGTAGCTCGCAAGCATTCGTTTGAAGTTGTCTTTTCACCCGTTTTGTGAACGTCGACCGATGTTTTTTTTTCATGTTTTCAGTAATTAAATTTCAATTATTATCACTTTCGACTTTAAATTTAATATATATAAGTGATTGGCTATGAATATTCTATTTTTTTCGATTTTAAATCGCTCATTTTAACATGTGTGTTGATGTGTATTGAACACACAGCACCGAAACGCGCTGGTTTTTCAGCACAGGAAACGAAAAGTTAACAACGTTTGAAGAGCAGTTGTTAACGTGTTCCCCGCGGGGAGCACAAACGCCTGTGATCCAAGTTTCAAATCACAAATACTTAAAAAAAAATGACACAAAACCGGAATAAAAATTGAACTTAAATTTAAAATAATCTTTATTCTAGCGACATCTCTGAAAACCTTGTCAAATAATAGATTAGTTTATGAGATATTGTTGAATAAACAGAGCGCCGAATTTTTTTGGTTTCTCAATATTTCCAGCATTAACGACCTGTCGCGCGGATCGAGTCCTGCGATGAGTCTCTCTAACGTAAATAAACATTACTAAGTCTCTCTTACGTAAATAAACATTACTAGCGCTATATGCATTTGATTGGGTGAGTGTCATGAAGCATTGATTTGATCGTAGCATTCCTTTGTTTATTTTACGTAATGTTAAGTTTATCTCCTTTATTTAATGAGTCTCCTTAAGAGTAATGACTATTATTTATTATCAGAAAATTACTTAAGTGTCATGTTTACTTGGTGTTGTAATCAAATATCAGTGATTCTAAACAAAATATGTGTTTAAACTTAGAAATTAAAAAACGCTGAAATTGTGCCGCGCACAGGATTCGTGGAATTTGATTTTTAACGCGGTGAACAGGTTAAAAGGAGTCCTGTGGCGTCTCTTTCGTTGGTTAATTTAACGCGTTGAAACTTTACAATGTATGCGTCGTCTTTCCAGAATTTCAGTGACCACAAACACTCCAAACTGTCTGCTTGGAAATGAGCAACTAAACTAGAGAATGAACGACTTTTCGTAGGCATATTATTAAAAATTTATCGGTGATTATCAGTTCCTTGGGAATGAAGGCGATATTTCGCCCATTCATATTTCTTTGAAAATTAAATTAAACACTTTAAGATTCGAAGTCATTATTTGGTACTATAAAGTTTAAGAAAACAGTTCTTAGTGCGTTTTCAGATATTTTCTTGATGTTGATTAAAATATCTACTATTTAAGACATATTATAAAATTTTTTACTAAGGACATCATTTTTCACACAAAGTTATGCACGTTAATTAGTTTTTAACCCGAAGAAAGAAATTATGATCAAAAATTGGTCCACGGTTTTCACCCTGTGGTACTCCAAATTTTAAGAAAACATCAAAACCTTTCCGGAATATGAAAAAAAAATATTCAAAAATTATCAAACTCTTCCAAACACACTGATACTTTTCAAATAAACATAACACCATTTACACAGAGCAGTATACAAAAAAGGTATGATAAGACCATTTTAAAAAAAATTACTTACAACCATGAAGACAACGAAAAGAGCGAGGATTTTCATGTTGAATTGTTTTGAATAGTGCACTCAAAACGAATGATGCCTTAAGACCGGAAAACGTGGCTTTTATATTCTGAGCACCCACTGTGCAAATATTAATTGGAACATTATAAATTCTGCTAAATTATCTCAAAATAAACACATTTAAACCATTTCGTTGATTGATGCGGTAATAAAATTATTAATGTAAACAAATCACAAATGTTTTAATTAAACACACGGAAAACGGAGCCATGCAATAGTTTTCATTTATTTCTGTGGTTCTTGTTATAAACTTACGTACAAATTTATTTAATTGAATTGTTACATTTTTGTTAAGGCGGTGCATTTATTATATCAGAAAAATAGTGTTCTCGTTAGACAGAATTGCATGATAATAACAGCCCCCCATTTTGAGTCGCCAATGTTTTCCCTACTTTGGAAGGCTGTATGCGTTATGAAAAGGGTAAAATGTGGATCGGACCACAATATGATATGCACGAGTATAGCTTAGCAATATTGTCGTTATGAACGTGCAAATATATGGTCAACATTGTTTATACCCGCTTTGCACAGATTTCTCCTGTTACACAAAAAATAATTGCTTTCGTTAATAACAATATAAGCCAGGATTCTTTTCATACTGCTAGGTAATACCGAGACTATATCCACAGTGTCACTCCGTTGGTTCAATATATCTATACCACGCGTGACTATAGCTGAGTGTTTAGCCATGATATTCGTCCTGTAAGTTGGTATGTATTATAAAACAGAAGGTAATTCCTTGCACGGCTATATTTATTAGGTACGTATAAACTTAGTGCTTCTAGAATCGCGGGACAGTTGAAGCGACCTTGGAAAACCTTCATTAGGAATACCGCAATGGATTCTTGCCTTCTTGTTTCGAGGCTTCTATAGTTATACACCGTGAGAAGTTCGACGTGGTGAGCATATTTTGGAGAATTGCCCTTTTGTTCTGTACTTTAGATATCTGAGGATATTTTTTGTATTTGTTCTATACGGTTTTTATATTTGAGCTGGTGAGGAGCCAAAACTGCAGATGCATATTCTGATTTGGTTGTTATTAGATAATTATACAAGCTTCAAAGACAATCGGTACCGTTAAACTCTCTTGATATTCTCATTATAAAACCGAGTTGTTTGTAGCAGTCCGATATCAAACGCGAGACATGATTAACGAACGTGGGTCCGACATCGAAGGTTACGCCCAAATCTTTGAATTCAAAAAAATCTTTTTGATTCTTTTTTTTTTCTGAGCTACAATCTTAGCATTGGTCTGCACCAAGCACTCGATCCCTCCACTCATCTCTGTCATCCGCCAGTCTCTTCATCTCCTGGTAGCTGCCACAGCGCACATCTGGGTTACAATCCTAGGATTGGTCTGCACCGAGCACTTGATCCCTACACTCATCTCTGTCATCCGCCAGTCTCTTCATCTCCTGGTAGCTGCCACAGCGCACATCTGGGTTACAATCCTAGGATTGGTCTGCACCGAGCACTCGATCCCTCCACTCATCTCTGTCATCCGCCAGTCTCTTCATCTCCTGGTAGCTGCCACAGCGCACATCTGGGTTACAATCCTAGGATTGGTCTGCACCGAGCACTTGATCCCTACACTCATCTCTGTCATCCGCCAGTCTCTTCATCTCCTGGTAGCTGCCACAGCGCACATCTGGGTTACAATCCTAGGATTGGTCTGCACCGAGCACTCGATCCCTACACTCATCTCTGTCATCCGCCAGTCTCTTCATCTCCTGGTAGCTGCCACAGCGCACATCTGGGTTACAATCCTAGGATTGGTCTGCACCAAGCACTCGATCCCTCCACTCATCTCTGTCATCCGCCAGTCTCTTCATCTCCTGGTAGCTGCCACAGCGCACATCTGGGTTACAATCCTAGGATTGGTCTGCATCGAGCACTCGATCCCTACACTCATCTCTGTCATCCGCCAGTCTCTTCATCTCCTGGTAGCTGCCACAGCGCACATCTGGGTTACAATCCTAGGATTGGTCTGCACCGAGCACTCGATCCCTCCACTCATCTCTGTCATCCGCCAGTCTCTTCATCTCCTGGTAGCTGCCACAGCGCACATCTGGGTTACAATCCTAGGATTGGTCTGCACCGAGCACTTGATCCCTACACTCATCTCTGTCATCCGCCAGTCTCTTCATCTCCTGGTAGCTGCCACAGCGCACATCTGGGTTACAATCCTAGGATTGGTCTGCACCAAGCACTCGATCCCTCCACTCGTCTCTGTCATCCGCCAGTCTCTTCATCTCCTGGTAGCTGCCACAGCGCACATCTGGGTTACAATCCTAGGATTGGTCTGCACCGAGCACTCGATCCCTCCACTCATCTCTGTTATCCGCCAGTCTATTCATCTCCTGGTAGCTGCCACAGCGCACATCTGGGTTACAATCCTAGGATTGGTCTGCACCGAGCACTTGATCCCTACACTCATCTCTGTCATCCGCCAGTCTCTTCATCTCCTGGTAGCTGCCACAGCGCACATCTGGGTTACAATCCTAGGATTGGTCTGCACCGAGCACTTGATCCCTACACTCATCTCTGTCATCCGCCAGTCTCTTCATCTCCTGGTAGCTGCCACAGCGCACATCTGGGTTACAATCCTAGGATTGGTCTGCACCAAGCACTCGATCCCTCCACTCATCTCTGTCATCCGCCAGTCTCTTCATCTCCTGGTAGCTGCCACAGCGCACATCTGGGTTACAATCCTAGGATTGGTCTGCATCGAGCACTCGATCCCTACACTCATCTCTGTCATCCGCCAGTCTCTTCATCTCCTGGTAGCTGCCACAGCGCACATCTGGGTTACAATCCTAGGATTGGTCTGCACCGAGCACTTGATCCCTACACTCATCTCTGTCATCCACCAGTCTCTTCATCTCCTGGTAGCTGCCACAGCGCACATCTGGGTTACAATCCTAGGATTGGTCTGCACCGAGCACTTGATCCCTCCACTCATCTCTGTCATCCGCCAGTCTCTTCATCTCCTGGTAGCTGCCACAGCGCACATCTAGGTTACAATCCTAGGATTGGTCTGCACCGAGCACTCGATCCCTCCACTCATCTCTGTCATCCGCCAGTCTCTTCATCTCCTGGTAGCTGCCACAGCGCACATCTGGGTTACAATCCTAGGATTGGTCTGCACCGAGCACTTGATCCCTCCACTCATCTCTGTCATCCGCCAGTCTCTTCATCTCCTGGTAGCTGCTACAGCGCACATCTGGGTTACAATCCTAGGATTGGTCTGCACCGAGCACTTGATCCCTCCACTCATCTCTGTCATCCGCCAGTCTCTTCATCTCCTGGTAGCTGCCACAGCGCACATCTGGGTTACAATCCTAGGATTGGTCTGCACCGAGCACTTGATCCCTCCACTCATCTCTGTCATCCGCCAGTCTCTTCATCTCCTGGTAGCTGCCACAGCGCACATCCCGGATTACCCGGTCCATGTAGCTACATCTAGGTTACAATCCTAGGATTGGTCTGCACCCAGCACTCGATCCCTCCACTCATCTCTGTCATCCGCCAGTCTCTTCATCTCCTGGTAGCTGCCACAGCGCACATCTGGGTTACAATCCTAGGATTGATTAATCCTTGAGTTTCACATGTTTTGAGTGAAAACAACAAAAATCAACGTTCGACAATCGACACTGGTCGTCTGGAACGCTCCATGTCTTTCAGGTCGAAATTACCATCTTTGAAACTCAAAAACCATCGACAAGCTGTCTTTTAGTTCATAGCATATTCACCCTACACTTCACAAATATCGCGAGCAGCTTTGGCCGCTTTATTCCCTCGATTGAACGCGAACAGAACGAGGTGTCGATAATGCTCACTTTCGTCTACTTGACATTCCATCTTGAAGGCTTGTAATCGAATAAAATAATATATGTACCGTAAAAGCAAAGACAATATCTTGTAGAGCTGAAAATTTTCTTTCGAATGACGTATATTTTTTACCATTTTGTTTTACTTTTGGTGCTCTTTTTTAAATTGGAAAAAAAATGGACACAACTTATGTTAACACCCAATATATGATAATGTATATAATGATGTATATATGATGATGTATATGTATATGATGATGTATATGTATATGATGATGTATATGAAGATGTTTATGATATTTATGATGATTTTTATGATGTAAATGTATATGATGGTGTATATGTATATGATAATGTTTATGATGTAAATGTATACGATGATGTATATGATGCATATGTATATGATAATGTATATAGCCCCCCATCAGTATACTATACACTCCCTCTATAGTATACTGATGGTGGGTTGCTGAAATAGGATACACAGACACGTGTATTTATATTAAACATAAGATTATTTCGCTCAATTTAGGATCTCGGCTCCATTGACTGACATACTGTTAAGCGTTATGATTATCAATATAGCCGAGATTGCAACATGGCAAGAAGTGAGCAAAGGCAGAAATGACAGAGGGACAGATTTTCCTATCCCGACACACACCCTTAGACTCTTCTACATTCATATACCTTCTCATACGGTACTTAAAATTGATATGACTTTCTTTGTTTTTATCTTTCAAGACATATTTAATTAACCCTTCCCTTACGGTGATAAAAATAATACACGTGCTCCGGTGTTGGGTAGTTAGTACGCAATCAAAAGTTAGCGATTTTTAATCGTAAAAATAAGAAAATTCATAGATTATTCTCTTAATTAATTATAATTGAAGTTAAAAATTATAATAACTGAGATTTATTTGCTGAAAACATTAATAAACCATCTGAAAACATTGAAAAACGCTCACGGAATGGGCGTACGTCTAACCTATTTGCAAGCCTAGAGGCTACTAGTGGCGCGGAACGTCAGTCGCATACCCCGGCGCTTACGCCTTTGCTTGCGAAGTTGAGACAATTCAGCTCCTCGCAATTCAGTCTAGTATGCAAGAGTAAGATGCAAATATAGTGTCGCGCTTCCCGCATACTATTCACCTATCGTCAAGACGAGGCACTCGCAGCGTTTAAATGCGAATTTGTTTTCGATCTTTACAAAACACCTCGATGTCGTCGATAAATTCTGATTATTAATAATATTATTTTTTAAATCAATGCGTAAATATATTATGGAGGAATACCTAAAATCTAAACCTTGTATTTATAATATTTATAGATATATTGATGGTTATTAGAAGCAACGTGTAGAAGATACCCAGCACAGGGAAGGAAAGGTTAACTCAACATAACTTTTTCTGGTCTTCTTATCACACGCCTTCTACTGCATTTGTTTCTTATTTCTGTTTTTAAGTATGTCTTTCCTACATTCCCAAACTTTCTTACTGCGTTCTTTCTAATCCGCCTTTAGTTCAAATCAATGCAACATCAATTCATTTCGTATTCTATCATACATAATAACACCATCCATTCTTAACAGTGCTCGCACTTCTGCAGCATCAGTTCAGTATTTTCTATTTCAAATTATCACTTCTCTTCTCGTGCTAAGCACACACCTTGCAAATTCTATAGTGTATATTTTAGTTTACAGTTCACTGTACACAGATATCACGATGTCAGAATCCCCATTATTAATGGATTGACGTAATTTTTTATTTTCGCAATATTTTTCATAAAATGAATCACGAAACTATCGTTATAAGTTGAATTGTTTACTAAAACATTTGTTAAATACACGTTTTTATAAGACGGTTCAGCACACTGATAATACGACGTCAGAATCTCAATTATAAATTGATTCATGTAAATTTTTATTATCAGATCATTTTTCATAAAATCAATCAAGAAACTTTCGTTAAAAGGTTGAATTGTTTACTAAAACATTTGTTAAATACAGTGAAACCCCGTTTTTACGTTTTTAACGGGACAGATAAAAATTGTATGTACACGGCCGACACCTTTAAAACACAAACATAGATTGACCAAATACATATACAGTCGGCCTGCCTCTGATTCGCTAAACTTTCCACCAATCGTATCGTATTACACGACTCGTGTAACCTTGACCACGAGCGCTGCAGGTACACACGTCTCTATAAATAGAAACAATATATTTCTGCTTCCTTTTATTCATTTCAAATATTTTAAATCGTCGCGCATTCAAATAAATATGTTTATAGATTGATTTGCATTTTAAATGGGAAAAGGGAAAATTAAAGCGGGAACGTAAATTGCTGAAAATAAAAGCGTTAAAGCGGGAACTAAATCTACTAAAATAAAACGGGATTGGAAAAATTGAACGTAAATAGCTGGAAAACATGAATTCCGGGCACGTAAAAATGGGGTTTCACTGTACATGGTTTTTGCAAGACGGTAAAACACACTGATAACAGGACATCAGAATCTCCATTATAAATTGATTCATGTATATTTTTATAATCATGGTATTTTCTTATAAAATAAATCAAGAGTCTGTCGGTAAAAAGTCGAATTGTTTCCTAAAAGATTTGTTAAATAGCCTTCATTGTTCGAGGTCACAGCACACTGATAATAGGACGTCAGAATTGTTTACAAAATAATTTGTGAGATTCCAATAATACGCCTTTTTTCATAGAAGTGTCGATAACGTGAAAACACGGGACCGGGACTCAGTGCAAATCCAGATGTTTATAATGGAACCTATGTGATATCCAGACTGAAATCTCATTTTTTTAATCTGGGTTCCAGCGGGGATCGAACCAGCCACCTCCGGATCGCAAAACAAGGGTCTTACCACCAGGTCACGGAGGTCGTCTAATAAGTAAACAATCCGTTCTAAAATAAACGTTTGTCACTTGAATGGTATTTTTTGTAAAATGGGATTTTGTGTATTTTACATGTAAGAAATCAGGATTATGCCAGGGATCCGGATCAAACAAGATACCAGGAACAAGTTCTTTATTGGAATAGGTCGATCATGTGAAAACACTAAATTGTAACTCAATGTTAATCTAATTAATCACGATAAAACACGGGATTGAGATATTTAGTTTTAATCGATGTTGAGGAAGTGGTGGACTGAGGAATGATTAAAAGATATATGAAGACATTTTAATTAGGGAAAAATTGAAACGACGTTAATAAGTGCTACAAGTATGGATAAAAATGCTTGAAAACCTATTATCTGCTAATCGTCAAAGTTGTAGGTTATTATGATCATAGCTCAAAATGTTGTTTAATTCATTGATCCGTAGCAAATTAGAAAGCAATGCTTGCATTAGGAGCCCGGTTGGGGCGCAGAACTCACTCGTGGTGGAGAAGGTACAAAAAAAATATCTACGATATCTCTATATGAGTGAGTTCGGTGTCTATTCATGGCTTTGTCCTACTCAGTTTCTGCTGGGCATGCTCGGGTATAACTTTTTGAGCGTAAGAAGAGATCTGCGTCTTCTGGTATACCAGAAATATACTTCTGGTATACCAGACATATACAACGTATACGTTGTCAGACTCGTTCGAGGAGTTGTGACGAGCTGTCCAGCATTACTAGAAAGATTAGCGTTAAATGTTCCTAACAATTATACTAGACTGCGCCGGCAAGAACTGTTCTCAATAACATACGCAAGAATGGGGCCTCCCAGCCGCTATGCCTGTTGGAAGGGCCTTAACTCTTCTGAACGGGACTGCTTCGGATATTGACATATTTCATATCACATTACCAAAAGCAAAAGTAAATTATCTCCTAAGATTGAGCGCGTTAGAAATCACTCATCAACATACTTAAGTGACTGAATATATGTATCATATGTTTGTGAGTATATACTCGTTTGTATACATATGCATTATTTTTAATTTTATTTATACAATTTTGAATTTTTTTTGTTCTATGTAATTTTTTTTTCTTTTTTAATGCCTTGTTTTTTTTTAAGTAATTGGGCTAAGCCTGTTTTGAAAATATAAATAGTATAAATAGGGAAAAACCCATAAGATGGTTGTCGTCAAACGATAATTGAATTTTGAATACAAAAAAGCGAGTGAGGAATACTTAGATTCTCTCCGAAAGTAATTCGAAATTTGAAACTCGGTGGGTCCGTGATACTGAACGAATTTTAAATACCTTGCTAACAATTTTTATACCGGTGTAAAAGGGGACGATGTATAAATGATATATATATATATATATAAACAAATTTTACATTTATGAATATATATTTTCATAAATGTAGAATTTGTGAATATTTCACGGGCTGCAACTAGTATGTATATATGCTTCAAGTTTTTAAAAAACATTTTTCCTATGTTTAAAAATTGACTCGCGATAACAGTATATTGGTGTTCATTAAATTCTACAAACTTTATATTATAACATATGTGAACATTTTTGTATTTCTAATATTATTTTTAACAGAGTATAAAGGTTTTATAGATTTCTAGGTGAAAAGACTAGACGCTATAGTCTAAAATAAAGCTAGACGCTAGACGCTTGTTACACTGATACCTAATTATTTAAATTTAGAGACAGCGTTACCTCCATTCAACAAAGGCAACAATACTTCTGCAACTTTAATAATGGTTTTCTCACAATAATTACACTTACCCCGGTCTCAGCGGCACATGAAGAAAATTCCGAACAAGTACCCTTCGGTCTCAGATCGCGTTGGGCTCTAATAAATGAAATTGTCTAATCCTCCAAGGCATCTGACCGTGGACGAGGTGAATAACAGAAAGACAGATACATTGGTGATAATACTTCGTTTAATTTAATTCAATTTGTTAAAAAAAACTCCGCATTAAAGCCGAGAAAAAAAATACAACAAAAACCAGAATAGGCAGACTAAGATATTCATTACACACAAAGAAGGATATGAGGCGATAAAAGCCAGCAATGGCCGGATACAATATAAAAAGTTCACTCACCCCCGATTAACCTGAATATCCAACAAGAATAAGCCCGTAATGTCTATACTCCCAGAAGTGGTGGACGCAAGCCGAATGATGACAAAACCAGGCCAAGCCGGTACGACGCCTTGATACACCGGATGATGCAATGCTTCCCTCGGGGAACTTTCCCGCCCTCCGATACGAACCTCGTTCGGGCTGGCAGAGCGGTAGATGGAGTAACTGCGGCGCAGTTATTGGAGCAATTCCCGTATCGTATTCGCTCGAGATCCTCAGCAGACTTCCAATTATCGCAGCGATAATAATCCAAGATTATTGTCCTCGTGCGGTATTTCCGAACCGGAAATCCGCGCCACGTCTCGAAACCGTTGTGGCTTGGAGAAACGATCACGAAAACACCGATTATTACTTCGTAGGTGTTTTTGGAGAAACTTTCACGAAAACACTAATTATTAATTCGTATGCTCCCACCAGGAGATTATAACTCCGAACACAAGGTAACTGACCGATAACTTGAACGAATCAATTAATTATTAAAACGTATTTTCCCCGACTATGAACTGGTCATAAAAATGACTCAACTCGCTGTCGTGACGGTCACCCACGTAATGAAGCGCGGCGCGGGCACGCGTACCGGACCATCCTTACCGCCCGTGATGCGGTATGTATTATCCAACCGTGTTTAGAAGCGAGTCGCTGATTGGCTCTTCTCTTGAACAGCCATAATCTCCACCAATTAGCTCATTGCATTTGATGACTCTTATAAGTGACGCAATTACCCCTGCGAAAGGTGTAACTCTTTATACCGGCGCGTTTTGGAATAGAGAATCTTCTAGAACCCGAGGATGATTGCATCATTCTTTGTCCTAATTACAACTGCGTCCCGCCCGGACTCGCTAATATGCGTCATTATTTATTCGTCAAAATCATAACAAAGAAAAGTACGGTTCAATTCCGTTCGTAAGGGAATTCCACTTCGCGCGTATTTTTCCTTTGGATAAATTCCAAACTTCCCACTCGCTTTTTATGAGAAAAATTAATATACTCCTAACACGCTATAGTCTAAAATAAAGCTAGACGCTAAACGCTATAGTCTAAAATAGCTAGACGCTATAGTCTAAAATAAAGATCTAGTGGTAGTAACATTATTGAGAAAACTGTTGTCGCTACGAATCTTAATACCAAACTACCAAGACAAATATATCATCAAAATTTTAGTCATCATCAGTCGACAAGGTATAAAAGATTTGAGGTAAATGTTGGATTAAAACAATGGAATATTTTATATAAACATTTTATTGACTAGGCGATCCTTAAAATTACCAGCCACCGCGCCATCCTCCGTATCCGCCACGACCCCAGCCCCAGTTGTTCTCACTGGACCAGGATGCTGACACGGAGTTGTCCCAGCCTCCCCAGTTGCGACCTCCACATGGAGCGTATCCAGCTGAAGCCATGGCCACCTATAAAAAAAGACGCCAACGCTTTAAAACACAATTCGAAACAGTTTCATACTTTCAGATTTCATTAATTCTATCGTGTAACTCGTGCAAAGCTTCGTGACTTACGTGATGAGCTTTTAGTGAAGTTTGAAGAGCAATTATAAAAAATATAGTCCTGTTGCGTCTCTGTTTTGGTCAGTTTAACGCACTGGAGCTCTTCCATTTACGCGTCGTCTTTCCAGACTTCCAGTAACCACAAACATATCCAAACTATCTGCTTCTAAATGAGCAACCAAACTAGAGAGTGAACGACTTTTCGTAGGCATATTATTAAAAATGTATCGGTGACGATCAGTTCTTTGGAAATGGAGGCGTAAATTCGCCCATTTATATTTCCTTGAAAATTTATTCAAACGTTTAAAAATTTGTTGTCATTATTAGCTACTAAGTTTAAGAAAAGAGTACTGCGTTTTTAGTTATTTTCTTAATGTTGATTAAAATATCTACTATTTAAGACACATTAATACATTTTTACTAAAAACATCATTTTTCACACAAAGTTATGCACGTTCATAAATGTTTTTTTTTTACCCCAAGAAAGAAATCTTGATCTTAAATTGGTCCACGATTTTCTCCCTGTGGTAC
Source organism: Odontocerum albicorne (assembly GCA_949825065.1). Taxonomy (NCBI): domain Eukaryota; kingdom Metazoa; phylum Arthropoda; class Insecta; order Trichoptera; family Odontoceridae; genus Odontocerum; species Odontocerum albicorne. The sequence goes on from OX463868.1 coordinate 12,553,190, forward strand.
TCCAAATTTTAAGAAAACATCAAAACCTTTCCAGATAATGACTACAAATTTTAAAGTGTTCAAACAAATTTATTGAAACACTTTAATATTTGTAGTCATTATTTGGTACCATAAAGTTTAAGACAACAGTACTTAGTGCGTTTTCAGATATTATCTTGATGTTGATTAAAATATCTACTACTATATTTAAGACATATTATTACATTTTTACGAAGTACATCATTTTTCACACAAAGTTATGCACGTTAATTAATGTTTTTAACCCTAAGAAAGAAATCACGATCAAAAATTGGTCCACGGTTTTCACCCTGTGGTACTCCAAATTTTAAGAAAACATCAAAACCTTTCCGGAATATGTAAAAAAAATATTCAAAAATTATCAAACTCTTCCAAACACACTGATACTTTTCAACTAAACATAACACCATGTACACAGAGCATTATACAAAAAAAAATTACTTACAACCATGAAGACAACGAAAAGAGCGAGGAATTTCATGTTGAATTGTTTTGAATAGTCCACTCGAAACGAATGATGCCTTAAGACCGGAAAGCGTGGCTTTTATATTCTGAGCACCCACTGTGCAAATATTAATTGGAACATTATTAATTCTGCTAAATTATCTTAAAATAAACACATTTAAACCATTTCGTTGATTGATGCGGTAATAAAATTATTAATGTAAACAAATCACAAATGTTTAAATTAAACACACGGAAAACGGAGCGATGCAATATTTTTCATTTATTTCTGTGGTTCTTGTTACACGAGTAAAAATGCGTAAAAGTTTATAGAATTAAATTTTTTAATTATTGTTAAGGTGCTGCATTTAATATATCAGAAGAATGGTGTTGTCGTTGGACAGAGTTGCATTGAAATAACGAACATCCTGTGGGAGTTCTGACGATGGAACCGTTTTTCCTACGTCAGAAAGCTGTATGCACTCTGAATGGGATTAGATTTGCAGCGTATCGTCGTCGTCGTTGTTGGACCTTGTAATCAAGGATTCCTTCGCCATTCCAATGTCAATTAAGTTGGAAAGCGAAACTGTTCCATGGACTTTATTTATTAAGTGAGTGACCTGTTGCACACCAGTAAACTTGAACTGGTTTAATGTTAGAAATAGACGCCAAATTCACATACTCTCTCTATTGTATAACATCCTTAACTGTCCTGCCGCACCCTCTTATCTCGCCGAAAATTTTCAGCATCTTTCCAATCATGGATTAGCGCTACGCTCAAACAGAGATTGTTTATTGGCCTTTCCAGTTCACCGCTCCTCTTTCTTTACGTCGTCCTTGACTGTCCATGCAGTGAGACTCTGGAATCAGTTACAAACCAATATAAGACTCGCTCCGTCCTTGGCATGCTTTAAGAAGTGACTGAAAAAAATCTTAATTTGTAGTCAGTAAAATAACGTGTTTCATTCCTGATTTTTCTTTTCCTTTCCTCTCCACCATCCCTTCCTTTTCTTTTGATTAATAATATCTCACTTTATATGAAAAATAATGTTCGGGTGATTGTCAGTCTTTGTGGGGTTCGTGGGCATGTTCTCATTTATATGTTTATGGATTTCGTGGGGATGGATAGTTATTTGAATGATTTATGCGACCACGTGACTTGCTTCATTTACTTTTGTCTGGTTGGTTGGAAGAGATTGCCGACTGGCAATAACCCCTTCAGATTTTATTGCAATAAAAGTGTTTAAATAAATAAACTCACCGGCCACGCTTCCCCCAACAGATGTCACAGATATGTGGATTCTGACGAGTCGATTGGTGCTCGTTTAGTTGGAAAGCGATACTATGCAAAGGAAGTATTGAAATAGGCTTCTCACAATAAGGGTTACCATCTCGGGAATTAAATGATTTAATGAGGCCGCTTACTCATATTGAGGGGGATGGGAAAACATTTATCAAATCCCATCAGGCAAATCAATCACGTTGATATGCCTTTGTTATAATAAGGGGGGGGGGATCAAGCGAACTTAACAGTATTTTTTTTTTTATTGATTATTACACATGACAAGAAATATAAATACTATTTGCCATATGGATACCAAAGAGATGTAAATTAGATGAAATCGTACATGGAGAGAGGAGTTTACAGCTTTGGAGGAATAAAAAACATCCATGGAAAAGTAGAGCCATACCTCAACAAAAACAAGTCCAGGTTCAATAATTCCGTCGTGCGCCATGAAAGAGATAGGATCCATTTGTCAGAGTTAAGACAGGTCTGATTCTTACTTATGTAGATTATTTTAGAGCCATCCTCCCTTCTAGCACACGCATGACCCGATTTTATCCAGGCACACTAACTTTTTCGAGAATTGTCCTTTTCTCTTGAATCGATAATATTTTTCTTTGCTGAGACATTATTATTTGAAGGGATTCAACGAAAAAATAAATAAAAAAACGAAAAAAATGTAAATTGACACACGACCATTAACAATTGAAATTGTATGTACACGACCGACACGTTTAAAACACAAGCATAGATTGATCAAATACATATACAGTCTGCCTGCCTCTCATTCGCTAAATTTTCAACCAATCGCATTGTATTAAACGACTCGTGTAACCTTGACCATAAACGCTGCAGGTGCAAGTACATTCGTGTCTATAAATAGAAACAATAGATTTCTGCTTGCTAATATTCATTTCAAATATTTTATTTCGTCGCGCATTTAATTAAATATATTTATAGACTAATTTGCATTTTAAATATTTCAAACGTAAATTGCGAGAAATAAAAACGTAAAAGTGGGTACTAAATGTACTAAAATAAAACGGGATTGGAAAAATTTTACGTAAATAGCTGGAAAACGTGAATTCCGGGCACGTAAAAACAGGGGTTTCACTGTACATGTTTTTGTAAGACGGTAAAGCACACTGATAATTAGACGTCAAAATCTCCATTCTAAATTGATTCATGTATATTTTTATAATCAAGGTATTTTCTTATAAAATAAATCAAGAGTCTGTCGGTAAAAAGTCGAATTGTTTCCTAAAACATTTGTTAAATAGCCTTCATTGTTCGAGGTCACAGCACACTGATAATACGAGTATGACGTCTAAACTGTTAACAAAATAATTTGTGAGATTCCAGTAATACGCGTTTTTTCATAGAAGTGTCGATAACATGAAAACACGAGACCGGGACTCAGTGCAAATCCAGTTTATAACGATAAAACACGAGGTCGCGATCTTAAGTGTTCATTCTTTTTTTTTTTTTACCTGGCGAGTGTATTGCCATGTGGCGATTTCTTCCAACCGACCATATATATGTTTATAATGGGACCTATGTGTATCGGACGTATGCAGTCGCCCTTGTAATTGATGATAGAACTTGCATGTGATACAACAATAAATTATTTGTAGGTGTGATAGACACTTATCTGTATTTGTGAATTTGGACAAAACCCTTGTATATGTATGTGAAATGACTTTTTATAATATTGATATTTGTATTGTGAATTGTCAGGTTATTCCATGCTATTTTTATACTGAACATTATATGTTTATATGATAATATGTGATCTGTAAATTGTATGTTTGTTGGAGTCCGATTGCGCTCGCGACCGCACAGGAAAATGTGCTGGTGGTCGAGGCATTGATACTGAGGCAAAGATCGGTCGGGTTAAGCAGCGCTCCAGGTCCCGAAAGTAGTTGTAATTTGCGGGTAACGGGTGCTTGCTATGACCGATTGACCATTAATATAGAGGGCCCAAAGTTGGCAAAAATCATTCCAGTCACGGATCTGCTCTGTAGCAGTCGCCTACACCGATTCAGTCGTGCTTTCACCGCAATCCGTTACTCGATAGATATCCGTCTCAGTCAGAGACCCGTCAATTGTGTCGCTAGCAGGTCGCTTACGCCGTTTGTCACCGTACAAGTGCTCGCGCGCAGTCGCAATCAGTGCCACCTCCACCGAAGCTTTGCATATCGCTCACGCCCGTCACGCCAAAAGTGACGTCATCAATCCGCGCATGCGCAAGAACAATCTCCTCACCACGGCAACAGTGTTAAACTTTGTTCGCGTTGTTTAAGGAGCGGGCCTCCAAAAAAGTTATAAGTGAATTAATTTGTTTCGAGTTCCGGTCCATGCCAGTCGTCTTCTTCTTCGTCAAGTAAGCTACTGACTGTTCTGTCCTTCTCACTCTTTCCACTCCTCGGGCGGAGTTGCAAATCTGAATAAGGTCAGCAACTCTTCCCATCCTATCTTCATCCCATACTTCATACACTCACGTCATTCATCATATCTTTATTTTAATTTTGTTTATTTTACTTAATATACTCATACACATACATTTGTCCCACAACTATATATTAAAATTTTTGGTCACTTTCCTCCTTTAAACTAACCAACCATGAAACCCGTCAAGTCAGACTTTCACATCAGAACTCCTCGCTACATCGTCAAAAAACTCAATAACTCATTATTGGAATCACTCGAGACGCTCGCATCCGTCCCCGCGGCCTCGCCTACACCAACTCTCGCTATGTCACCGAACCGCCCAATATCCCCTGATCCGAACATCCCCACTCTCGATGATGTCCTCGAACTCTTAAAAATAAAGTCTCCAACCAGAAAGCAATCGTTGAAACTGGGAAAAATTCTTCGTGAGCTCATCTGCAATAAAGAAGTCGAGATCATATTTACCAAAAACTCTCCATCAAACTCACCCACTGCCTCGCCAGCCGCTTCATACCCAACATCGCCGTGCCCCACCCCCACCCTGGATCCTCCACTCTCCCCGCCAATAATTATTATTCCAGATATTCCAGATACACAAGAAATGGACTGGCAATTAAATGCTAAAAATCGAAAAAGGGCTCTTCCATCCCAAGAAAGCCCCCCCTTCGTTCGCCCCCAGTCAAATCCGAAACCAGCTGATGCCACATTGACCCAAACCAGCAAAAGGATGAGAGGCCCACTCAGCCCTCCTCTTGCCGCAGCCCCCGCCTGACCTCCAATTATAGACGTACGACCTCTACTCCCGGTCAAAAAAGACCGCATCCCCCCCATCGTACTTCACAATTCCGCCAAATATGGAGACCTGAGAGCTAAACTCAGGTCTCAAAACATTCACTTCTCCTCGAAGGTGCAGCCCAATGGTGATCTTAAAATCACCACTGAAACCGTAGAGGCTTACCGCTCCCTAGTCCACATTACCGATTCTCTCGCCATTCCATACCACTCTTTCCATTTGGAGAGCGAGAAGCCCCTGCTAGCCGTCATTCGTGGCCTACCGACCCCTATCAGCGTCGAGGACATAATGACAGAGCTCAAATCCCTCGATTACCCGGTACAGAACGTGTACCGCATGAAAAACCGGAATCGTGTGGAACTCCCCATGATCATCGTCAAGATGACAAGGGACTCTTCCGCAAAGCGCATCTTCACCGAACTCCACGGTGTACTCGATATTCGAGTCACAGTGGAGGAGCTAAACAAGCGCAAAGGCATGGGCCAGTGTCATCGATGCCAACAGTTCGCCCATTCCGCCGGCAACTGCCACGCCCCAGCCAACTGTGTGAAATGCGGAAGAACCCATCACACATCTGAATGCAGGAAGCCCGCGGACACTCCCGCCACCTGCTGTAACTGCGGAGGCCCACACACGGCCAACTTCAGAGGCTGCCCACGCTTCCCTAAGAGCACCCTCCCTTTAATCGCTCCCCACCACCACTTCCAGGCTCCCCAGCCCTTACGCCCCCTCATGGATGGCATCTACCAACGCCCCTCTACCAACGCCCCCTCTCGAACGCCCCCTCGGCAAACAACGCCACACGGCGATTCCCCAACGCCCCCCCGAATGCTTCAAGACCGGTCACTTCTAACGTGTCATATGCGAACATCGCAACCCCTCGCCCCCTATTATCGTCATCTTCACCTCAAAACTACATATTGTCCGCTCCTCCTCCAAATCGCGACCTCATTATAAATAACCTGAAGTCAGCCATCGCCGAAGCTATTAACCTCCTCAACTACATACAAAACAATCCTTAAACAACCGCTCTCTCTCTTTCTCAACAAACATACATACTAATATACTTATAAAAGTCACACACGTCTCCCCATATACCTATATATAACATATTCATTCCCCATTTTATAATTTATTCACCATCATTATTTTTCATACACACCCATTCAATATAATACCGTGTGTGACGACTCAAATTCACAAATATATGTATATTCGTATTTAATTATCTTTGTATATATCATCATATTTATATATGTAATTAATCATATTATAATTTCTCATAATCATTCATAAAATCAAAATCAAACATTTACCACAAACCTATCCTTTCCCGATTCCTAAAAAGATCCAAAATATCTAAACAGTCAGAACTTATCCGATGAAGGAGTAGGGTGTCCTACCATCGGACCGAAACTCCAAACAAGTTATCAACCACTAGTTAGCAAAAATATACTTATCTACTGGACTACATCTGTGTTTTACTTCTCCTGAACTTCTTCAGCTTCTACAGAGGCATCTCTACTCGACAAACCATCTTCACTTCACTGATCGCTCCGCTATAAAACTCGTCACGCCACTGGAGCCGCTCCAAGCAGCCATCTTGAATAGCCAAGTACAGGCTCCGCCCCGTGCAGCGACAAGCCCTGCCCTTAGTGCAGTGGCGTAGCGCGGAAATAATATTTCGCCATTAATTCATTTTTGGTGATTGACGCTTTCGAAATCTCTACCTGAATTTTACGAGCATTGTGCAGCAACCATCCACCTATCTACCGTCTTTGTACCTGTCCGGTACACTTTGTGAAATCCAGACTGAAATCCAATTTTTTCTCCGGATCGCAAAACTAGCGTCTTACCACCAGGCCACGGAGGTCGTCTTATAAAAAAACAATCCGTTCTTAAATAAACGTTTGTCACTTGAATGGTATTTTTTGTAAAATGGGATGTTGTGTATTTAACATGCAAGAAATCAGGATTATGCCAGGGATCCGGATCAGACAAGATACAAGGGAACAAGTTCTTTATTGGAATCAAATGAAAACATTGAATTGAAACTCAATGTTTATCTAATTAATCACGATAAAACACGGGATCGAGATATTTAGTTTTAATCGATGTTGAGGAAGTGGTGGACTGAGGAATGCTTGAAAGATATATGAAGAAATTTTAATAAGGGGAAAAATTGAAACGACGTTAATAAGTGCTAGTATGGATGAATATGCTTGAAAACCTGTCATCTGCTAATCGTCAAAGTTGTAGGTCATTATGATCATAGCTCAAAATGTTGTTTAATGCATTGATCCGTAGCAAACTAGAAAGCAATGCTTGCATTTGGAGCCCGGTGGGGGCGCAGAACTCACTCGTGGTGGAGAAGGTACAAAAAAATATCTACGATATCTCTATATGAGAGAGTTCGGTGTCTATCCGTGGATTAATCCTACTCAGTTCCTGCTGGGCATGCTCGAGTATAACTCTTTGAGCGTAAGGAGAGATCTGCGTCTTCTGGTATACGTTGTCAGACTCGTTCGAGGAGTTGTATTGAGCTGTGCAGCATTACTACAAAGATTAGCGTTAAATGTTCCTTACAATTACACTAGACTACGCCGGCAAGAACTGTTCTCAATAACATAAGCAAGAACGGGTCTTCCAGCCGTTATATCTGTTGGAAGGGCCTTAAATCTTCTGAACGGGACTGCTTCGGATATTGACATATTTCATATCACATTACCAAAAGCAAAAGAAAATTTTCTTCTTAGATTAAGCGAGTTAGAAAGCACTCATCAACATACTTAAGTGACTGAATATATGTATCATATGTTTGTGAGTATATACTCGTTTGTATACATATGCATTATTTTTAATTTTATTTATAAAATTTTGAATTTATTTTTTCAATGTAATTTTTTTTCTTTTTTAATGCCTTGTATTTTTCAAAGTAATTGGGCTAAGCCTGTTTTGAAAATATAAATAGTATAAATAGGGAAAAACCCATACGATGGTTGTCGTCAAACGATAATTGAATTTTGAATACAAAAAAGCGAGAGAGGAATACTTAGATTCTCTCCGAAAGTAATTCGAAATTTGAAACTCGGTGGGTCCGTGATACTGAACGAATTTCAAATACCTAGCTTACAATTTTTGAACCAGTGTAAAAGGGGACGATGTATAAATGATATATATATATATATAAACAAATTTTACATTTATGAATATATATTTTCATAAATGTAGAATTTGTGAATATTTCACGGGCTGCAACTAGTATGTATATATGCTTCAAGTTTTTAAAAAACATTTTTCCTATATTTAACAATTGACTCGCGATAACAGTATATTGGTGTTCATTAAATCCTACAAACTTTATATTATAACATATGTTAACATTTTTGTATTTCTTTTTAACAGAGTATAAAGGTTTTATAGGTTTTTAGGTGAAAAGACTAGACGCTTTAGTCTAAAATAAAGCTAGACGCTAGACGCTATAGTCTAAAATAAAGCTAGACGCTAAACGCTATAGTCTAAAATAGCTAGACGCTATAGTCTAAAATAAAGATCTAGTGGTAGTAACATTATTGAGAAAACTGTTGTTGCTACGAATCTTGATACCAATCAACCAAGACAAATATATCATCAAAATTTCAGCCATCATCAGTCGACAAGATATAAAAGATTTGAGGTAAATTTTGGATTAAAACAATGGAATATTTTATATAAATATTTTATTGACTAGGCGATCCTTAAAATTACCAGCCACCACGCCATCCTCCGTATCCGCCACGACCCCAGCCCCAGTTGTTCTCACTGGACCAGGAGGAGGAGGCTGACACGGAGTTGTCCCAGCCTCCCCAGTTGCGACCTCCACATGGAGCGTATCCGGCTGAAGCCATGGCCACCTATTAAAAAAAGACGCCAATACTTTAAAACACAATTCGAAACAGTTTCATACTTTCAGATATCATTAATTCTATCGTGTAACTCGTGCAAAGCTTCGTGACTTACGTGATGAGCTTTTAGTGAAGTTTGAAGAGCAATTATAAAAAATATAGTCCTGTTGCGTCTCTGTTTTGGTCAGTTTAACGCACTGGAGCTCTTCCATTTACGCGTCGTCTTTCCAGACTTCCAGTAACCACAAACATATCCAAACTATCTGCTTCTAAATGAGCAACCAAACTAGAGAGTGAACGACTTTTCGTAGGCATATTATTAAAAATGTATCGGTGACGATCAGTTCTTTGGAAATGGAGGCGTAAATTCGCCCATTTATATTTCCTTGAAAATTTATTCAAACGTTTAAAAATTTGTTGTCATTATTAGCTACTAAGTTTAAGAAAAGAGTACTGCGTTTTTAGTTATTTTCTTAATGTTGATTAAAATATCTACTATTTAAGACACATTAATACATTTTTACTAAAAACATCATTTTTCACACAAAGTTATGCACGTTCATAAATGTTTTTTTTTTTACCCCAAGAAAGAAATCTTGATCTTAAATTGGTCCACGATTTTCTCCCTGTGGTACTCCAAATTTTAAGAAAACATCAAACCTTTACAGATAAGGACTACAAATTTTAAAGTGTTTGAAAATTTATTCAAACACTTTAAAATTTGTAGACATTATTTGGTACCATAAAGTTTAAGAAAACAGTACTTAGTGCGTTTTCAGATATTATCTTGATATTGATTAAAATATGTACTATTTAAGACATATTATTATATTTTTACTTAGTACATCATTTTATAAACAAAGTTATGCACGTTAATTAATGTTTTTAACCCTAAGAAAGAAATCACGATCAAAAATTGGTCCACGGTTTTCACCTTGTGGTACTCCAAATTTTAAGAAAACATCAAAACCTTTCCGGAGTATGTAAAAAAATTCTTCATAAATTATCAAACTCTTCCAAACACACTGATACTTTTCAACTAAACATAACACCATTTACACATAGCATTATACTAAAAAGGGATGATAAGACCATTTAAAAAAAATTACTTACAACCATGAAGACAACGAAAAGAGCGAGGAATTTCATGTTGAATTGTATTGAATAGTCCACTCGAAACGAATGATGCCTTAAGACCGGAAAGCGTGGCTTTTATATTCTGAGCACCCACTGTGCAAATATTAATTGGAACATTATTAATTCTGCTAAATTATCTTAAAATAAACACATTTAAACCATTTCGTTGATTGATGCGGTAATAAAATTATTAATGTAAACAAATCACAAATGTTTAAATTAAACACACGGAAAACGGAGCGATGCAATATTTTTCATTTATTTCTGTGGTTCTTGTTACACGAGTAAAAATGCGTAAAAGTTTATATAATTAAATTTTTTAATTATTGTTAAGGTGCTGCATTTAATATATCAGAAGAATGGTGTTGAAGAATGGTGTTGGACAGAGTTGCATTGAAATAACGAACATCCTGTGGGAGTTCTGACGATGGAACCGTTTTTCATACGTCAGAAAGCTGTATGCACTCTGAATGGGATAAGATTTGCAGCGTATCGTCGTCGTCGTTGTTGGACCTTGTAATCAAGGATCCTTCGCCATTCCAATGTTAATTAAGTTGGAAAGCCAAACTGTGCCATGGACTTTATTAATTAAGTGAGTGACCTGTTGCACACCAGTAAACTTGAACTGGTTGAATGTTAGAAATAAACGCCAAATTCACATTCTGTCTCTTTTGTATAACATCCTTAATTGTCCCGCCGCACCCTATTATCTCGCCGAAAATTTTCAGCTTCTTTCCAATCATGGATTAGCGCTACGCTCAAACAGAGATTGTTTATTGGCCTTTCCAGTTCACCGCTCCTCTTTCTTTACGTCGTCCTTTACTGTCCATGCAGTGAGACTCTGGAATCAGTTACAAACCAATATAAGACTCGCTCCGTCCTTGGCACGCTTTAAGAAGCGATTGAAAAATTTCTTAATTTTTAGTCAGTAAAATAACGTGTTTCATTCCTAATTTTTCTTTTTCTGTCCTCTCTACCATCCCTTCCTTTCCTTTTGATTGATGATATCTCACTTTATATGAAAAATACAGTAAATAGGAGATATTAAAAATGCGTATTTCTAATACAGTAAATAGATGTTAAAAATTGCGCATTTCTAATACAGTAAATAGGAGATATTAAAAATGCGTATTTCTATTACAGTTAATAGGAGATATTAAAAATGCGTATTTATTATACAGTAAATAGGAGATATTTAAAATGCGTATTTCTAATACAGTAAATAGGATATATTAAAAATGCGTATTTCTATTACAGGAAATAGGAGATATTAAAATTGCGTTTTTCTAATACAGTAAATAGGAGATATTAAAAATGCGTATTTCTAATACAGTAAATAGGAGATATTAAAAATGCGCATTTCTTATACAAATAATAGGAGATATTAAAAATGCGTATTTCTAATACAGGAAAAAGGAGATATTAAAAATGCGTATTTCTAATACAGTAAATAGGAGATATTAAAAATGCGTATTTCAAAAACAGTAAATAGAAGATATTAAAAATGCGTATTTCTAATACAGTAAATAGGATATATTAAAAATGCGTATTTCTAATACAGTAAATAGATGTTAAAAATGCGCATTTCTAATACAGTAAATAGGAGATATTCAAAATGCGTATTTCTAATACAGTAAATAGATGTTAAAAATGCGCATTTCTAATACAGTAAATAGGAGATATTAAAAATGCGGTTTTCTTTGCATAAAGAATGTTTAAATTTTATATTTTATTTTTATGTACATAAATTAAATAAATTCATTTTTATTTTTTAAAACACAACATTAAATTTTGTTTAATAAAATAAATGTATCGTTTTTAAACGTTTGATTGTTTCAATAAAAAAAATATTTGTCTCTATTTAGACTGAGGGGGGACCTAATGAAACAAGTGCTCTAAAAAAGGGTATTGATAGTCCTAAAAAGTTTGGGAAACTCTGCTCTAGAAAGTGTAAATATGCACGAATTGACACTCGATGGAGATTCTGATATTGTGTCATCAGTGTAGAGTGAAGTTTCAGATCTTGAAGACTTCGACATACGAAACTCGAGACCAACTACTGTATTTGGGTCCAAAATGAGTAGGGAATTTGCAAAGATCCTCCAAACACGTTGTCTAAGAACGTGTTTGAATATGTGTATTGTATTAATTTACAATAAAGTGAAACTCTACAGAGCTTGTAAGGTGTGTACTGCATACAAGAAGAGAAGTGAGACCCGGTACATGTTGTAAGGAGTGTGATTTAGCTCTCCATATATATGAGAATGTTAGCAGAATTATTATACTTTTTGAAAAAGGTATCGATCACGTGGAAACGAGGGACCGGGAAACACGGGACAGAGACTCAAAAAATATCTTGTCTAAAACAAGGGGTTGGCATACTGAGTTTTAATGTATATCGAGAAAGATTTAGAACGAGGAACGATAGAATGAGATAATTGAGGAAATTTTAATTGGGAAAAAATTGGAGATAGACAACGTTAGTAAAAGCTGTATGCATGTATCAAAACGCTTAAATATTTGTCCTCTTTACTTACCTCAAAAGGTGTGTGTCATTTTATCACTGTATCGATTTATTTTTCCATGATATATGTCTTCGGTGAGATACAGGCAAAAGCCTAGTTTACTGGAGACACGACAAATGGAAGGCAACAAACCCAGATCCATTAAGATCGTGTGTCCAAATTAAATTACCTATTGTTTTTTTCACAAAAAGTGTATATTTCTTGTCATGTGTAAAATAAATAAAATAAAATGTTGGCATGTATGTATCAAGATGTGAAACTTTTGTCCAATATATTACAGTTTTTTTTTTTATTCCAGTCTAATTTCACTTAAGTCCTCTTTACCATTTTTTATTCCAGTCTTATTTCACTTAAGTCCTCTTTACCATTTTTTATTCCAGTCTAATTTCACTTAAGTCCTCTTTACCATTTTTTATTCCAGTCTTAATTCACTTAAGTCCTCTTTACCATTTTTTATTCCAGTCTTATTTAACTTAAGTCCTCTTTACCATTTTTTATTCCAGTCTAATTTCACTTAAGTCCTCTTTACCATTTTTTATTCCAGTCTTAGTTCACTTAAGTCCTCCTTACCATTTTTTATTCCAGTCTAATTTCACTTAAGTCCTCTTTACCATTTTTTATTCCAGTCTTATTTCACTTAAGTCCTCTTTACCATTTTTTATTCCAGTCTAATTTCACTTAAGTCCTCTTTACCATTTTTTATTCCAGTCTAAGTTCACTTAAGTCCTCCTTACCATTTTTTATTCCAGTCTAATTTCACTTAAGTCCTCTTTACCATTTTTTATTCCAGTCTATTTTCACTTAAGTCCTCTTTACCATGTTTTATTCTAGTCTTATTTCAATTAAGTCCTCTTTACCATTTTTTATTCCAGTCTAATTTCACTTAAGTCCTCTTTACCATTTTTTATTCCAGTCTAATTTCACTTAAGTCCTCTTTGCCATTTTTAATTCCAGTCTAATTTCACTTAATTCCTCTTTGCCATTTTTTATTCCAATCTAATTTCACTTAAGTCCTCTTTACCATGTTTTATTCTAGTCTTATTTCAATTAAGTCCTCTTTACCATTTTTTATTCCAGTCTAATTTCACTTAAGTCCTCTTTACCATTTTTTATTCCAGTCCAATTTCACTTAAGTCCTCTTTGCCATTTTTAATTCCAGTCTAATTTCACTTAATTCCTCTTTGCCATTTTTTATTCCAATCTAATTTCACTTAAGTCCTCTTTACCATGTTTTATTCTAGTCTTATTTCAATTAAGTCCTCTTTACCATTTTTTATTCCAGTCTAATTTCACTTAAGTCCTCTTTACCATTTTTTATTCCAGTCCAATTTCACTTAAGTCCTCTTTGCCATTTTTAATTCCAGTCTAATTTCACTTAATTCCTCTTTACCATTTTTTATTCCAGTCTAATTTCACTTAAGTCCTCTTTACACTTAATTTCACTGAAGTCCATTTTTCTTTTTGGTGGAAATATATTGGCCATAAGTTTGCCAGGTTATTCTGTATACAACAAAAGTGCAATACAATTCAATAGAGAAGTTTCACAATATCAGAATATTGGGTTACATTAAAACGTACAAACTTTACATTTTTTTACCCTTTTAACTTGCATGCTTTGTTTCTTTAACTTGCATGCTTTTGTATTCTCTCTTTAATGGCGTCTTATAATTTTATAGATTTCTGGGTGCAAAAAACAATGGCTTTACGCTCTATTTATTTATTTATTTAACACTTTTATTGCAAATACTGCTTATTGCCAGGCGGCAACCTCTTCCAACCAACCAGACAAAAAGTAAACTAAGCAAGTTACGTACATAAATCATTCAAATGACTATCCATCCCCACGAAATCCACAAACACATACGTGATCATATGCCGACGAACCCCACAAAGACGGACAATCACCCGAACATTTTTTTTTCATGTAAAGTGAGATATCATCAATCAAAAGGAAAAGAAGGGATGGTGGAGAGGAAAGGAAACGAAAAATCAGGATTGAAACACGTTATTTTTCTGATTTAAAATTAAGAGTTTTTTCTGTCGCTTTTTAAAGCATGCCAAGAACGGAGCGAGTTATATTAGTTTGTAACTGATTCCAAAGTCTCACTGCATGGACAGTCAAGTCAATAATAAAGACCTAGCGGCAAATCAAACTATTAAAAACACTATTCCTTTGATACCATACGACCAACACTAACACTGTCATCCGCCAGTCTCTTCATCCCTTGATACCATGCGACCAGCACTAACACTATTCCCTTGATACCATACGACCACCACTAACACTATTCTCTTGATACCATACGACCAGCACTAACATTATTCCCTTGATACCATACGACCAACACTACATTATTTCCTTGATACCATACGACCAACACTAACACTATTCCCTTGATACCATACGACCAGCACTTACACTATTCCCTTGATACCATACGACCAACACTACATTATTTCCTTGATACCATACGACTAACACTAACACTATTCCCTTGATACCATACGACTAGCACTAACACTATTCCCTTGATACCATACGACCAACACTAACACTTTTCTCTTGATACTTAACGACCAGCACTAACACTATTCCCTTGATACCATGCGACCAACACTACATTATTCCCTTAATACCATACGACCAACACTAACACTATTCCATTGATACCATACGACCAACACTTACACTATTCTCTTGATACCATACGACCAACACTACATTATTCCCTTGATACCATACGACTAACACCAACACTATTCCCTTGATACCATACGACCAACACTAACACTAGTCCCTTGATACCATACGACTAACACTAATTTTAATGTGATAATTCATTATCAGTAGATAAAATATATAAGATTAAAGATGAAGGTTGAATTAAAACAACGAGGGTTTCATATAAATATTTTATTGACTAGGCAATCCTTAAAATTACCAGCCGCCGCGCCATCCTCCGTACCCGCCACGACCCCAGCCCCAGTTGCTTTCACTGGACCAGGAAGCTGACACGGAGTTGTCCCAGCCTCCCCAGTTGCGACCTCCACATGGAGCGTTTCCAGCTGAAGCCATGGCCAACTGAAAGAAAAAAACGCATTTATATATTAGTTCAAAGGTTAAATATATGTTACACTATCTGACATAATTATTTCTCTTTCTACCAGCCCTTGGTCAAGTGAAAGACTGATAAATAGTTTGCAGAAGCTGCTGACTTTATGTGAAGGGGATGAAGACTAGAAACATATGGCTCAAGATCGTGGAAAATGGAGAGCTGTCAAGTCTCGTGCTGATGGTGTCTCGAGAGCTAGACATGTAAGAAAGTCATTGCACTGCAAATATCCGTCCGTCAGTTTTAACAAGTAGCTCTGCATGATCCACGTGCCAGTAATATCTGCAGAGAAAAATGTGTGTGCGTCATGGTTTAGACGGTTTTCTTACAGATGTCATGATCATTGTGGAGAAGCAGCTCAAAATTCACACTGGAATGGCCATGGAATCTTTGACTACAAAGCATCATTAGTATTATTAATATTATTGTTATTATTATTATTATTATATTTTTTTAAATTATTATTATTATTATTACTATCATTATCATTATAATTATTATTATCTTATTTTTATTATTATTACTTTGATTATTACTATTCCTTCCTTCCGTGGTTGCAGTCCTAAGACTGGTTTGCAGCAATTTCAACTCTTCTCCTCCATTCCCCCCTGTCCTGTGCGGCTCTTTTTAAGTCTGTATATGTTGAGCAGCGCACGTCCACCAACAGGTCCTCCAGGTACTCTCGGCGTGGGCGTCCCCTAAAGTTTGTCCCCTCGGTCATACCCTCCATTATGGCATGCAAGAGGCCCTCTTGTCGTATTATATGACCGATCCATCTTGCACGCCTTTCGGACAGGATCCTGAGCAGGTGTCTTCCTCCTTCGATTCGTTGGAGAACCTCTTCATTTGTGATGCGGTCTCTCCAGGAAATTCCATTACTATTATCATAACTATTACTATTATCATAATCCCTATTATTATCATTATTATTACTATTAACATCATTATTATTATTTTTATTAGTATTTTTAGTATTCTTCTTATTATTATTATTATTTTGATTATTATTATTATTACTTTGTTTATTATTAATATTACTATTAGTATTATCATCATCCTTATTATAATCATTATTATTACTATTAATATCATTATTATTATTATTAAAGTTATCATTATTATTATTATTATTACATTTTTAACAACGACGATACTATCAGATTCCATTGATCCTGCCCTGTATCTCATGGTTATGATAAGTATCGCAACTCCCATAAAAGTCTATGATGAACCTTTGCATCTATTCCGCGGTTGGAATGAACAGATCTGATGTGTACTTGGTAAATCCATTGCACTGTGGCTTTTCACTTATAAGTCGTCGATCCAGACTTTCAGTGAGTGCAAACCTCTTCAAACTGAACTTGTTCTTGGAAATGTATCTAAAGACTTGGATGCCTCGTCGTACACATATTGTCTTCAATGTGTATCTTCAATATTGTCTTCGAAAACATCTTAAATTAGTTGAAGATTTGTAATGGCCTGAAAGTAGCCCCCGTTTTTTTATGATACATTGTTCTGAAGTTTAATAAAAACCTCGCTTTTCACAAAATGCTTCGAAAACAATAAAAAATAATTTTACTTTTTAGGACAGACAAATATATTTCAAGTCAGTATAATATAATTTAAACAAAAATATTACCGAAAACATAACAAATAAGATCGCGAACTGAAATTGGTCCCATTTATTTTCCCTGTGGCACTCCAACGATTTTTTCTTCTGGGTTACAATCCTAGGATTGGTCTGCACCAAGCACTCGATCCCTCCACTCATCTCTGTCATCCGCCAGTCTCTTCATCTCCTGGTAGCTGCCACAGCGCACATCTGGGTAGCAATCCTAGGATTGGTCTGCACCAAGCACTCGATCCCTTCACTCATCTCTGTCATCCGCCAGTCTCTTCATCTCCTGGTAGCTGTCACAGCGCACATCTGGGTTACAATCCTAGGATTGGTCTGCACCAAGCACTCGATCCCTCCACTCATCTCTGTCATCCGCCAGTCTCTTCATCTCCTGGTAGCTGCCCCAGCGCACATCTGGGTTAAAATCCTAGGATTGGTCTGCACCAAGCACTCAATCTCTCCACTCATCTCTGTCATCCACCAGTCTCTTCATCTCCTGGTAGCTGCCACAGCGCACATCTGGGTTACAATCCTAGGATTGGTCTGCACCAAGCACTCGATCCTTCCACTCATCTCTGTCATTCGCCAGTCTCTTCATCTCCTGGAAGCTGCCACAGCGCACATCCCGGATCACCCGGTCCATGTAGCTATGTTATATCTAGGGCGGCCTCTATGGTTATTACCCTCAATAATTCCTTCGACAATGGTAAGGAGCAGGCCTGGATGCCTGATGTTATGGCCTACCTAACTGGATCGTTCTTGGGCAACTCTATTTAGAAGTTGCCTTGTTTCTCCAGCCCCGCTCAATACCTCGTCGTTTCGGATATGATCTGACCAATAGACCCTGGCCATGCGCCTGTAGCACCACATCTCAAAGGCAGCCAGACGCCCGGACTCATGCTGGCTAATGTTATAGAAAAACAAAAAACACTAAACGCTTTCTATGTGTTATAAGTTAGTAAGAAAGTCATGGTGAACTTCCGAACACACTGATACTTTTTGACCAAATATATAACCATATTTATACAAAGAAACTACAAAAAAATAAGGCTATAGGTATAAGAAAATGAACTTACAACCATGAAGACAACGAAAAGAGTGAGGAATTTCATATTGCTTTGTTTTGAATAGTTCACTCGAAACGAATAATGTCGTAACACCGGAAAGCGTTACTTTTATATTCTGAGCACCCACTGTGCAAATATTGTCAACTCGAATCACTATTAATTCTGTAAATTGTCTCAAAATAAACACATTAAAATCATTTATTTGATTGATGCGGTAATAAAATTATTTACGCAAACAAATCACAAATGTTTTATTATTAATATGCGGAAAATGGAGCCAACACAGTTTATTTAAGTGACTCTTATTATAAACATGGGACGAAGTGACTTTGAACATATAGTTTAGTGTCTTTTTTATTCTAGCCTCTTATTGAAATATCTGTGATACGAGTAATTTTTATATGGGAAAGACAAGAAGATCGTTTGAAAATAGATTTCGTGAACACAAATCCGCCTCAACAAATCCTCTAATTTATTCTGAAATGGCTAATCATTGTCACCGTCAAAACCACACTTTTTCTATCGATGATGCCAAATTCTTACATATCAATAGTAAAGGAAAAAAATTTGACAGATTAAAGGCCCTAGAAATTTGAAAGTCAGTACATCGATCCGAACATCTGGTAAACAGATATATCCCAAAAATCTCTCCGCTCTTGGCCGAAATCGTCCCATGCCTCCCTTACCACTCAGCCCCCAACCATTGAAGCGTGTATATCGGTACCAGTTTGAACAGAATTTAGTATTGTTTGTGCTCCCCTGAAGATGAGGTGTGAAATGAGGTGTGATGAGACCTTGAAACCAGTAGGGTTATACCGTTACAAAAAAGTGGAATAAACAGTGTTTCATAAAAATAAATTACAATGAAATATCTTCATCGTATCTTTCGTAAACTTCTAAAGACTTCTAAAATATTAAGAGCATCTCCACTCGCACAAGGAATTGCGTTGTTGAATAAATCTAACGACGCCGATACCTTTCTCATCTCCTGAAGAAACTTTATTAGCATAACTGAGTCACTTCACAGGAAGGTAAGCAGAATAATAAAATTGTTGCTGTTGTCATTATGCTATATATTATACAAACTTTATTATTTAAATTTGTTCTTGTTATTTGATGTTATTGGGTTTAGCTTGTATCTAATGTTAAATTATATTAAATAATTAAACAAAAGTCTAGACTGCACTTTTGGTGGCCATGTATTTTCGATTGCTCCTCGATTCACAGTCCCGTTTATTTTTCCAATAATTACTTTAATTCAATCCGACAACCTTCTAAGAACACATTTATTCAAATATATAGACTCAATCATTACTATACAATAGATGAGAGTGTGCTTTAGGGTTTAAAAATACAATAAAACAAAAAACAGATGCGTGAGAATCTCGCGCGGTAGAAGTGAAACTTCTTAGCTCCTTGGAAAAGTTGATTTTATGCATTGCTTTTTTACCATTTGTTATTGAATTTTATTATTTTTTTTAGAATAAGGAAATGGTATTATTATTAAATTTATATAAAGTATTTAATTTATTAATTAATTAAAACAAAATAAATTATTATTATTTATTTTAAATTATTCATCTAAAATTAATTATTTATTATTACATTATTAATAATGAATTCATAGTTATAAATTATTTATTAATAATTATATTGTAAATAATTTTTATTAAACACTGTTTATTCCACTTTTTTGCAACGGTATAACCCTACCGGTTTCAAGGCTTTCCCCTCATCTTCAGGGAAGCACAAACAAGTCTTGTTTGTGCTTCCCTGAAGATGAGGTGAAAACCTTGAAACCGGTAGGGTTATACCGTTACAAAAAAGTGGAATAAACAGTGTTTAATAAAAATAAATTACAATGTCTTTAAACCTCCACAACGTTAATGCCTTGACTATAAACAACATATTAATAATTATTATTATAAATTAATGATTCATTAATAATTAATAAACTAATTACTAATTAATTATTAATATCAATTAAAAGTATAATTTATTAATATTAATTAATAATTATAATATTAATATTATATTATTAATCAATATTAATATTATTATTCATTCATAAATTAATTATTATTAATGATAATTAATATTTATATTAATATTTATTATTATTATTAATTAATATTATTATTTATAATTATATTAATCATTTTTAGTTTATTATTTATTAATTATACTATATTTCATTCGAAATCTGTACGTCACAAATTGAACTTTGTAGTTTTTCCACAAATAAATCTTAGTAAATATTGAACAACTATGGTAACGTAAAGTATCCTTGATTTACCCCTTTCAAAATATTAAACCGTTCAGTCAAGATACCATTCGCTTCCAAAGTTATATACACAAATGGAAAGCTGAGGTGAACCCATGCAATTTCATTTTTGCCTCATTCACTAACGATTCCCTATTCGATGCTTCTCATGTCAGATGCCTCGTTCAGTACTATAGTTCGGAAATTCTAGGATGAATCCTGTGACAGCTCACAAATATGCCCAAAAACAACTTTAACACGATGTTCAGTAATTTTAATTATTTTATCGATTTTAATATAAGCCTCAATTCTTATAAATAATAAGTTATTTAGGTAAATACATTACATAAGGTTGTATTGGGGCAAATTTGTGAGCTGTCACAGGACTCGTCCTAGAATTTCCGAACTATAACATATCATCTGTATACAGTTATCTGCATACGTTACAAATTCACAAATTGAACTTTGTAGTTTTTCCACAAATAAATCTTAGTAAATATTAAACAACCATGATGACGTAAAGCATCCTTGATTTACCCCTTTCGAAATATTAAACCGTTCAGTCAAGATACCATTCCCATTCGAAATTTGTACGTCACAAATTGAACTTTGTAGTTTTTCCATAGATAAATCTTAATAAATATTGAACAACCAGGATGACATAAAGCATCCTTGATTTACCCCTTTCAAAATATTAAACCGTTCAGTCAAGATACCATTCCCATTCGAAATTTGTTCGTCACAAATTGAACTTTGTAGTTTTTCCAAAAATAAATCTTAATAAATATTGAACAACCAGGATGACATAAAGCATCCTTGATTTACCCCTTTCAAAATATTAAACCGTTCAGTCAAGATACCATTCCCATTCGAAATTTGTACGTCACAAATTGAACTTTGTAGTTTTTCCACAAATAAATCTTAGTAAATATTAAACAACCATGGTGACGTAAAGCATCCTTGATTTACCCCTTTCGAAATATTAAACCGTTCAGTCAAGATACCATTCCCATTCGAAATTTGTACGTCACAAATTGAACTTTGTAGTTTTTCCATAGATAAATCTTAATAAATATTGAACAACCAGGATGACATAAAGCATCCTTGATTTACCCCTTTCAAAATATTAAACCGTTCAGTCAAGATACCATTCCCATTCGAAATTTGTACGTCACAAATTGAACTTTGTAGTTTTTCCATAAATAAATCTTAATAAATATTGAACAACCAGGATGACATAAAGCATCCTTGATTTACCCCTTTCAAAATATTAAACCGTTCAGTCAAGATACCATTCCCATTCGAAATTTGTACGTCACAAATTGAACTTTGTAGTTTTTCCAAAAATAAATCTTAATAAATATTGAACAACCAGGATGACATAAAGCATCCTTGATTTACCCCTTTCAAAATATTAAACCGTTCAGTCAAGATACCATTCCCATTCGAAATTTGTACGTCACAAATTGAACTTTGTAGTTTTTCCAAAAATAAATCTTAATAAATATTGAACAACCAGGATGACATAAAGCATCCTTGATTTACCCCTTTCAAAATATTAAACCGTTCAGTCAAGATACCATTCCCATTCGAAATTTGTACGTCACAAATTGAACTTTGTAGTTTTTCCACAAATAAATCTTAATAAATATTGAACAACCAGGATGACATAAAGCATCCTTGATTTACCCCTTTCAAAATATCAAACCGTTCAGTCAAGATACCATTCCCATTCGAAATTTGTACGTCACAAATTGAACTTTGTAGTTTTTCCATAAATAAATCTTAATAAATATTGAACAACCAGGATGACATAAAGTATCCTTGATTTACCCCTTTCAAAATATTAAACCGTTCAGTCAAGATACCATTCCCATTCGAAATTTGTACGTCACAAATTGAACTTTGTAGTTTTTCCACAAATAAATCTTAATAAATATTGAACATCCAGGATGACATAACGCATCCTTGATTTACCCCTTTCAAAATATCAAACCGTTCAGTCAAGATACCATTCGCTTCCAAAATTATATACACAAATGGAAAGCTGAGGTGAACCCATGCAATTTCATTTTTGCCTCATTCACTAACGATTCCCTATTCGATGATTCTCATGTCAGATGCCTCGTTCAGTACTAATTAGTAATAATATGCAAGTATGGTTAGTTAATTACTTATGAGGTACAATACCCGGCGGTAAGTGATACACATCGGGCTTAAGAACTGTTAGCGCATCGTGCGGACTGTTAAGGCATCGTGCGACAGAGACGACGCTCTACAAAGCGACAGTCTCTTTCTTAAGCCCGATGTGTATCACTCACCGCCGGGTACTATACATGGCTGCACGGTAACGTAAAAGATTTCCATGTGGAAGGTTGTTGGTTCTAAACCTTGGACTGTGCAACTTCTCTCCAATGACCCAGGATTTTTTTCATCTAGTATTTAGGGGAGCAATAATACTTAAGGATTAAATCATATATATTCTTTCCAAAAAAAAAGGAAAACATAACACATCGATCAATAAGTCCCGGGACTAACTACTAAAACAACATTTGTTTGCCAAAATTCTTCTTTATTCATCAACATAGTCTCCTTCAAGAGCGATACATTCATTACAACGCTTTCCTAACTTTTATATGCCAGCCGTGTAGAACGATTTATCTTTGAATCTGGAGAATACGGTGGGTGCGGAAGCAATTCGAAGCTCAACTCATGCAATTTGGCCATCGTTACCATCGACTTGTGAGACGGTGCATTGTCCTGATGAAAGAGAACTTTTTTCTTCTTCATGTGTGGCCGTTTTTTTGTAATGTCTGCCTTCAAACGCTCCAATACCGCTATGTAATATTCTCTATTGATGGTTTTCCCCTTTTCAAGGTAATCGATGAATATGATACCATGCGCATCCCAAAATACGGAGGCCATAACCTTCCCGGCCGACTGTTGAGTTACATGCTAGTGTGTTTCGATCGTCTCACTTAAGTGTGTCATCGGATCCAGTACAGCGGTTTGGCCGGTGAGTTTGCTGGTACGCAATGGATCAATCCCTTTTTTTTTTATTTATTTTTCTCAATTCAGGCTTAGCCTAATTATATTGAAATATACAAAAACTGTTAACATTAAAAAAAATTGTCTATGTATACACACATACATACGCATGTATTCAAAGTCACTTAAATATGTTAATGAGTGCTTTCTAGCGCGCTCAATCTTAGAAGATAATTTACTTTTGCTTTTGGTAATGTGATATGGAATATGTCAATATCCGAAGCAGTCATGTTCAGAAGAGTTAAGGCCCTTCCAACAGGCATAGCGGCTGGAAGACCCGTTCTTGCGTATGTTATTGAGAACAGTTCTTGCCGGCGCAGTCTAGTGTAATTGTTAGGAACATTTAACGCTAATCTTTGTAGTAATGCTGGACAGCTCACAATTCCTCGAACGAGTTTGACAACGTATACCAGGAGACGCAGATCTCTCCTTACGCTCAAGGAGGTATATCCGAGCATGCCCAGCAGAAACTGAGTAGGATAAAGCCACGGATAGACACCAAACTCACCCATATAGAGATATCGTAGATATTTTTTTGTACCTTATCCACCATCTTTGTAGTAATGCTGGATAGCTCACCACTCTTCGAACGAGTTTTACAACGTATACCAGAAGACGCAGATCTCTTCTTACACTCAAGGAGGTATACCCAAGCATGCCCAGCAGAAACTGAGTAGGATAAAGCCATGAATAGACACCGAACTCACTCATATAGAGATATCGTAGATATTTTTTTGTACCTTCTCCACCATGAGCGACTTCTGCGCCCCCACTGGGCTCATCTCATTCGTAGCAAACTAGAAAGAAATGCAAGCATTGATTTCTAGTTTGCTACGAATCAATGAATTAAACAACGTTTTGAGCACCGTTTGGTTTTCAAACGACTTAGAGATTCTCATTACAAATCCAATTTTTAGCATAAGTCTAAAGGTTGAATTGAAACAATTGAATTTTTTATATTGATACTTTATAAACGTCATTATTTTTTAAACTATTAGTCACTAAATCATCCATTATAAGGTTAGTCACGTCTCCAGCTACAGTCGTCTTCGTTGGACCAGGAATCGGAGAAATACATAAAGTTGTGCTAGCCTCTTCATGGTACGAGTTCGGCTGAAGCCATGACCAACTGGAAGAAGAAGCAATCAACATTTAGGATGACTAATCAAATAAGTTACAAATCATTATATGAATGAGGTGTTAATTTTTTTAACTGTTTGACTAGTCACAAACTATTTGTGACTATCTAAAATTTAAATAAATAAAACATTGTGACATACAGT